>JADNSB010000037.1:108962-170248 GCA_019695575.1 Angomonas ambiguus | reverse complement strand
AAAGATTAAATATGTTTTCTAGCACTACATCTCGAGCAGAGCGGTACGGCTCCTCGCCGGCCGTCGCCTCCTCTTCCACCTCTCCATTCTTCCTTTTTTTTTCTTCTGTGGTTTTCGATTTTGGATGGGAGGGAGAAAATAAATCTTTATACGTTTCCCAACGAAACAAATAATAAAACAAGGACGTCTTTTCGTTGTACTCTTTTAACAGCGTTTCGGAGAGATTTACTTCATTTTCATTAGTACCATTATTACTATTATTATTTTGTTGAGCTGCCTTTAGCGCTTCTCTTCTCATTCGTTCGACTAGAGTCTCTGTAGAGGTGGAGTCAAACCCCCCGGGACTGTAGTTTTCCAAAGACGGCTCCCCTTCTTTATTCTTATCATTATGATTATGATGATGATTAATGGTTAGTAAATGATGATGAAGGTACCGGTCGCAGAGGACGGCAGACAAACAGTATTTACCTATTGCACGCTTCTCTAGCCATAATTGACGACTCTGTGTTTCCTTATTCTTATCGCTATTATCATTGGAAGTATTCGTATGTACTTCCTCTTCCAAAGAAGAAGTAGTATTATTAGTATTAAATAGTTGTCTCCATAAAGTGTTCTCTCCATTTAATATGAAATCTTCTTTTAGGGTTTCCAACACGTCTTTACACTCTTTCTGTACGCCTTTTTGTGCTGCAGTGAAGCCTTTCGCGCCTTTCCGTTCGGTAGTATTATTTTTATTACTATTACTTTGGTTTTCATTTTCTTTTCGATGAATGCGTTCTAGTGTGGTGCATAAGGAGGACACTGTATCGTGCACCTCCACTAGAATTTGTCTCTTTACCTTTTCTGCACTCTCTATCCGTATTATTTCCTCCTCCGTATTGTTATTATTATTATTGTTGTTGTTGTATTTTTGTCTCACCAGCGGGAGGTAGTACTCGGTAAAGAGAGTACCCAACTCTAGACAGGCTCGACAGCGGTGCTCATCGACGGTTGGGGTAGAGACCGTATTAGTATTATTATGAGTATTACTAAGGGTAGGGGGGATAGAAATACACAACAGCATAATACTAAGGCGTAGAAGAGAAAACCTATTTACACATCTCTGTATCATCCTTCTTTCTTCCTTTTCTTGGTTTTTGGTTGTTTGTTGTTGTTGATGTTTTCTTTATTATGATAACAAAACAGAGAGAAGGAGAGAAATATGTTTCTTCTAGATAAAAATGATACACACAACACACAAAAATGTAACAATTAAAGGTAAATACACAAAATACACTTCTTTTTTTTTTTGTCAGTAGGTATATATATTCTTTTTCTTCTTTTGTGCGTGATTTTTTATTTTAAAATTTTCTCTACCGTTTTCTTTTTTTTGTATTTTATTGAGAAAAAAAAAATCACAAAATCATAAAAATAATAATAAAAAAAAGTAAAAATGAAAAGAAAAGAGACGCAGAGAGCTACACAGAAGAATAGGACAATAAAGGAGAATAATGAACTACCAGAAGATTTTATATAATATTAAAAAAAACAAGGAAACCCCTTAAATATTATTAATATTATCGCTACAAATTCTTACTGTATCTTTACTTCCTTTTGTTTGTTGGTTTGTTTGATTTTTGTGTGGGTCCTTCCTGTTTTACCTCAGCGTCGTCATAAATTAAACAAAATAATAAAAAAAACGATTTTTGATTAAAGAGAAAAATAGAAAAAGAAAAGATTCTTTCCGGAAGTGTTATCCGAAGAATTTTCTTTGTCTATTTTTTTCTCTTTTGTTTCTTTTCATTTTTTCATTTTTGTGTCTGTGTGAGTGTGTGTGTGTGTGGGTATCAATTTGTGAGTGGGAGAGGGGATAAAATAAAAGTTCTGTAAAAATAAAAAAATGAAAAAAAATCTTTTTTGTTGTGACGTATATATTTATACTTGTATATTGGATTAAAAAAAAAAATACTTTTCTGTTAGTTACCTATATATTTTTTTCTTCTCTTTTTTTTTCTGCCGCTAAATCAGTTTAAAACAATGTAAAATAAAATAATAGTAAAACAAACATCATGAAGGAAATAATAATAAAAAAGAAAAAAGAAGAAAGAAAAGAAGGACGTGCTTCTTATTCCTTTGTAACGGAGTTAAAATATTATGTTACTTTTATTTTTCTTTTTTTTTTCTGTTTCGCTGCTTTTCTATTGTTTTTTTTTTTCTGTTTAGTTGTTGTTTTTTTTTTTTTTCGTCAAAGAAAACAAAAAAAAAAATAATAATAATAACGATCGCCCAGAGACCTCTCCTTAATCCGTATACTAAGGATACTAACAAAGGTAACTCCATAGGTTGCTATGTTGTTGTATTCTTTTTTTTTTTTCTATATATTTTTTTTTTTATATATATATTATTTTTTTTTTTATGCATATGTGTATGCTGTTTATACGAATTGTTAAATGTCCGAGCAAAACAAAAACAAAAAAAAAAAGAAAAAGCAACAAAATTATTTTTCATACGGTGATGAAAACCCTTAAAAAAAAAAAATGGTACAAAAGAAATTTTTAGTGGTAGTCATTATAATGGCTATAATGACTACACTCCCTTTTTTTTCCTTTGTTTTCTTATTTCATTTCCTTTTTTTCTCTTTCGTTTTTTAAAAAAAGTTATCTTTACAGTTATTATTATTATTATTGTTATTCCTATTCTACGATGGGTATAATAATGAGCATTATACTACAAAAAAAAAAAAACGCCTTTTACTTTCAGTTTAAAACAAAAAAACGTTTCCCTTTTTTTTTGGTTTTATTTATTTAGTGAGACAGTACAAACTTACTATTATATTATTATTATTATTAGGAGGAGGAGGATGGAAGAAAGAACTCTGTAACCGGAAACGGTGGTAATTGACGCCAGAAGTGCATCTCTCTTTCTCTTTCCTTATTCTCCGTTACACCGAGGGACAGAGTTTCTCCATTATTATTATTATTATTATTATTATTCTGAATGGTATGCGCCTTCACCATTTCATTATGAAGCATTTCCAGTTCGTTAGGATCCACGCGGTCGAGCACAAAGGCAGGGAAAGTGGTGACATCCACGGCCAAGGAAGTGTACTGGTGGTGGTTGTTTTTATTGTTATTATTATTATTATTGGTATTATTATTATTATTGCTGCTGTGGTTACTGTTATCATTAGGAGCGTTATAAACAGGGGAGTCCAAGGCGTCTTGTTGGATCTTGTTGAATCCGTTGATAATGGAATCATAGCTGAGGTATCCTTCCCTCTCCTCCCCGCCGTCGTCGTGGTTAGTGTGCTCCGTCGACGTCACGGAGTGCTCTTGTTTCAAAGCCGCACTGTCCTCCCCATTATTATTATTATTATTATTATTATTATTATTAGTGTTTCGAAAGAGGAGGTTGAATAGGTAAACCGCGTTGGGAGGCTGGCAAGGGTCCATCGTATCGGTTGTCTTTACGTGTTGGTGATACCAGCGTAAGTAGGTCTCCACCGCCGCCCACGGCATCGCTCCCTCCTCATTCTTACCCATCACAGTATTATTATTATAGTCTTCAGGGAGAAGCACTTCTTGATTGTTTTCCATCAGTATATCGGAGAGGCGCCGACGACTGCCGCGGTAGAGAAGGGGAAGGATAGCGGTCGTCAAGGACGGCTGTACGACAGCGAGGGCGAGAGAGAGGAGAATGGACTGTACATAGGGAATAAACACCGCAATACGAGTCGGGGCAGTGTTGGGGTTCTTCTTCTCCTCGTCTTCGCCTTCGTCTTCGTCCCCGCGGGCGAGTACCTCTCTCAGTAGGGCCGAAATAGCATCGGTGTCGTCGGTGTCCTCGGAAGGGATGGCGGTGGGATGCTGTTGATGAAACTGCTCAAAGCACTCCACCGGTATACGCTGCACAATACGGACAATACAGTGAATCGACGACACACTCTCCTTCATATCTCGGCGGAGGAGGTGAAGGAAGCAGATGAGCAGGTGGGTGAGTAACAGCAGTTGGGTGGTGCGCTGGGGGATAAGCACGACGCTGTCCTCGACGCCGTGGGTGGCGTTGGTCTGCTCCGGGCCCCCTAAGAGGTACTGGTGATCACAGAGGAGCTGCAGTACACTCTTCCAATGCCCTAACGCATCGTAAAAGAAGCGCTGTGGGGAGGGAGACACGGCCGTCTCGGCGGCAGTAGCGCTATGCTGGTGAAACAGCTTGGCGAACTGGATCCCTTTTAAGAGTAACTGCTGCGCCCTCAACAACACCTCCTTCGCGTTAGGGGCCTCGAGAGGCAGGATGATGCCAGGCGCTACGGTCGCAGAGCCGGTCAACGAGGAGAGGTCCTCCAGCATCCCTTGGAGCTGAGTGGTGGGTGGGGTAGCGGCGGGAGTGGGCAGCTGGTCAGCGGGGGGGAACTGCAGAGGAAATCGACTGACAGTGCTGCTGACGTTCTGAGTGGGGGTGCTGACGTAGCTGCACGGGGAGACGCCAAAGTTTGCGGAGAGGTAGTTGTTATTGTTATTAACATTGTTATTATTATTGAGGTTAGAGTTGCTAGGTAAAGCACTCGCGCAGCTCCTTGGGGTGTAGTCGACGCTGAGGTGGCTGGACTGCCGTGGGCCTACGGGCGGCATAAGACCGTTGGAGCCCTGCATTAGATTAAAGTTGGTGTTGAGAGTGTTATTCATGTTGAGCACCGTCGTCTTGGATGTGGCGGCGTCGGTGAGGAAATCATCACTGCTGGACGAAGATATTCGTTTACTGAACATACTGTAATTGTGAACCATGCCGTTATTATTATTAATATTCATATTAGAGCTCTGGAACACGCCAGGGGCCAGGCCGGTGGATTCCACGGAAAAAGGGCTCATAGAGCCGAAAGGGGCACCGCTGGCTCCACCCGTACTACTGTTCATGGGGGTGTAGTGAGGATTCAAGTAGGACTTTTGTGGTGGAAACGGTCCGTTGGGGGAGTTACCGTGAGGATAGGAATTCTGCGCGACAGACGCGTTCGTGTAGTGCTTCTGGTGGTGTTCCTTCTCCTTTTCCTTCGCCTTGAGGTTAAAATAGCTGTCCAGGGCGTCCTTGAGGGTCTTGTTGGCGAAGGTGCCGGTGCCGAATATACAAGGCGTTCGAATCACAATGGTGGGAGAGGATTCCTTCTTGTTGGGGTTAGAGTTCCCCTCCTCGCCTTCCTGGACAATCACAATATCGGCATCATGGAACACTCGGTCCACGATGGGCTGCTTGGCGGCGTTGACCTTGAGGCGCAAGTAGGGCTGCTTGCTGGAGTGGGGGTTCGGGGTAGAGCCGTCGGCTGAGGTGGGGTTGGCCAACAACAGACCACTCTTCTGCATCATGTTCTGAGCCCCTTTCACAGTCTTGAACTCCACAAAACCATAAATCCAATTATTATTGTTCTGATGACCATTATTATTATTATTGTTGTTATTATTGTTGTTATTATTTCCACAGATGCGGATGCGGATGTACTCTCCACACTCCCCACACAACTTCGCCAGCTCACTCTGCTTCATATAGTAAGGGAGGAAACGTAGGTGAAGGGTGCGCTGCAGCAAGTTCGTGGACAGAGCGTTCTGCGCAGGGGTCTGTTTGCCCTTTGACTGAAACTCGTAACCAGCGGTAGGGCGTGCCGTACGAGGGATAGGGGTCGCCGGAGTCCCAGTCGCTGCCGCCGCCGCCTCCGTGCCGTCCTCGGGCACTACAATATTCTCGGCTTCGTAAATATAACGGAGTTTCTCCTCCTTGGTCAGAGACTTGTAGAACTCACGGGAGAGCTTGTTAGGGGTGGGATGAGGAAGCGCGGCGGCGGTGTAGGGAGCGTCGCTACCGGTCTTGTTCTGTTTTACGACTGTATCCTTTTCTTCGTTCTCTCCACCATGAAAAGGCGTCATGAAGGTGTTTTGATTCGAGAATACATCGTAATTCATATTATTATCATTATTGTTGAAATTATTATTATCAACGTCATTCATGTTACTCATATTATTCCTATTATTAGTATTGTGAACAAAGGTGAGGGGATCATTGGGGCCGAAATGACGGGCGTACGAGCCGTCGTCCACGTCCGTAGAAGGGTGCGCGGGGGAGTATGGATGGGGATCATAACCTCGATAGTAGGAACCATTATTACGATTGTTATTATAATTTCGGTTGCCATTATTTCCATACTGCTGGTGGTGGTGGTCCTTTCCGTTCTCATTGTAGTCCTCCTCCCCTCGTACAGTGAATCCACAGGAGCCACTTTCAAAAGGATTTACCCCATTATTATTATTATGAGCCTCGAAGTGCTTTTCAATAGTGGAGTTGGTCCAGTTATTCGTCGTGAAGTGCATCGGAGATTGGTGATGGGGTTGTTGTTGTTGTTTTTTAATTTATGTATATTTTTTTTTAAAAAAAAAAGGTAAAAAAAATAAATATTGTTATTACTACTAATACCCGTGTGTGTGATGGATAGTGGTTGGGTTAACAATGTTTTTCTACTGCTATAGTTTTTCTATTATTATTATTGATATTATCAATTCCACTACTTAAATTTGTGGCTACAGATAATAAGTAACCAGAAAGATTAACCTCTTTCTTTTTTTTCTTTATTTCCTTTTTTTACAATACCTCTTTTCAATTGTACCCTTATTCTTGGAGTACGTGTTAAATCAGGTAAAAAAAAAAAGAAGAGATTAAATAAAATAATAAAAAAAAATTAAAAAAAATGCGGCAGCAATGAAGAGAGAGAAAAAAAAAAACAGAATTCTTTAATGTTAGATTTAGAGAAGAAAATGGAAGGAAAGAGAGAAAAAAAAAGATAGTGATAACTAATATTTCACAGGGAATCTATTGTCATAAAGGGAAGATACGTTTAGGCACCAAAATTGGTAAACATCACTACAAATAAAAACAAAAAGGGAAATCAATTGATCAGAATGTACAAAAAGAAAACAGTATAGGGTTATTAGTTTAAAAAGTGCATACCGATCCTTCAGAAACGAAAGACGGAATCAATAAGGGAACCATTACACCACAAACATATAAGAAGAAATTAGTTCTTTTTATTATATTCCGCTAGTTCATTCCTCTTTCTCACCCAGTAACCTTCGCTTCAGTCGCGTCCATACACCTCCCTCCTTCCTCAACACTGAAGCATAGCGCTCCAGCACTTCCGCCGTCTCCGCCTCGCGTCTCTGTAAGGGTAAGAACCCAAACCGGTAAAGTGTATAGGATAGAGAATACTGTTTAGGGAACTTTACGGTGAGTTCATCCAGCTCCTCCAGTGGGGTTTCAGCGACTACTTGCACGTACAGCTGACGGGGGGTTTCTGTTTTAGAAGGCGGTGCCCTACTACTATCTGTTCTCGTGTCGCTACCCCTTTCCCCCTCTACTGTGTCGGTTGTGGTGGACGAAGGCGCGTTCTCTGCCCTCTCCACCACCCGTAAAGATACACTAGGATTCCCATTCAGAGGGGCAGAAAGCAGATCGACCAGTGGGACAAGTGTCAGGCTATCTCTCGCCTTAAAGTTATGGTTTCGTTGAACAATGGACTCATCCAGGGCGTGAAAGACATGTTGATACACATTCTGCCGCTGTTGCAGAATAAAATTACCAAACGCATCAAACTCTTCCTTGGGCCTGTACGCGGCGCCGTCAGGGTGGGCCTCCGAGGACTCTTCATAGAAACACGCGTCAAGACCAGCCCGTCGGAGTTCTGGGAGGAACTTGGATCGGGACAGAAGCAGTCGAAAACAGTACTGAAAGTCTTCAAACGATGGGGGAGGGCGGAGAGAGGAGACAAACGCCTCTTGAAGCTCTTCCTCCCTCTCTTTCTTCTCGATAGAAACGGTAGGGGTGGAAGCGGCTTCAGCCTTCTTCACCTCCTCCTCCTCCCTTGACCGCCACTGCAGCTCCAAGGTCTCTTTCATTTTATCCTCCGGGTGGGCGAGGACGGACTTTGGGTAAAACTTATTACACGCCTCGTGAACTTTTTCCTCAAACGAAACCGCTTTTTGTGCCTTCACGGCCCGTTGTGCCTTTTCTTTTTCCAGTCGAGAGAGGGGCAGGCCTGCCTCCCACTCTCCTCTCTCTCGCTCGACTTCCGCCTCGTAGTGCTCCCAGCAAGATTGGAGAATAAGGCGTAGGTAGTGTTGGAACCGATTGATGTGGTCGTTGAGCTCGAGGTGGGTGGCGGGGTCGAGCACGCCTCGGTGGAGGTCCTTGACCGTGTCGTCGTCAATGATGACCCCCTCCGCCGTCCCTGGGGACCCTATACGAGAGGGATAGTCTAGCAACCTAAAGTACGGATCGTATACACTTTCCTTTCCGAGTCCCTTTTCACAGCTTAACAGAAGGGCGCTGTACACGAGATCGATAAAGAGGAGGTGTGGCTCGGGTTCAAAAGAGGAGGCTCTGTGCCGGGCGTAGTCGAGTAACACCTCCCTAACGGTTTGAAACGACGGCAAGGGATGTTGGGCGACGGCCTTGGAAAACAGTCGCAGCGTCTCCGAGTTCACGGAAAGCCCTAACGACCGGTTCGCCTTGTCTTCCTTCACGTTTTCGGTGTTGGGGACGGGTACCTCCAGGACCACCTCTCCCTTCTCAAAGCGTCGCTTGGCATACACCCCTCGTTGATAGGGGAGACGCAGCTCCAGCCGCACATTGTCCTCCAACTGCTGACGTAGTACCGCCCCGCCGTCGTCCTCTTCTTCCCCTTCTCCCGCCATTCTTACCATCCACTCTTTAAACTCCTTTACTAATGGATCGGTGTCGCTTACGGTGTGCCCCGGATCGCTTCCGGTTACCCAATTTCCCTCCGCCATCCGCCGTGTACGGAGCGAGGGGTGGGTGAGACTGCTCGCCCACGCCGGAAGTGCCTTCTTCGGTGTCGCGTTGGGTGGCAGTCGTGTGCTCTGACCGGTGTAGTCGTACACTCCAGTCTCCCTCGCGGCAGGGTTGGAGAGAAAAGAGTACTGTTTTCCTTTCTGTCCTTTCCTCACCGCCGACGGGGCTACGGTCGTGGCTGTCGAGAGGGCTACCCCTTGTACAGAAGATGTCTCCTTCCCTTCTCGAGGCACAGTCTGCGTTACCACCGATGGTCGTTTTACTGTGGAAGAGGGCTTTCGTTTTAGGTCAACACCCGGATCTGAATTCAAGCTACCCTCTTTGTCCCCGCCTTCCCCTTTGGAGTAGTACTTACGGGTACCGCAAGGCGACCATACACCCCGAATAACCCAGCTCTGACATTTTACAAGTCTAAAACTCCTCATTTTTGTTACTAAAAAACTTTACTTAATTCTCTTCGGTGCTTCCAGGCAACAGTTCAGAAAAAGAAGATGAAAAAATTAATAGAGAGTGCAAAGTGTTAGCGAATACTCATACTATTAACGGCATTAACCACAAGCAAATTGACTAACAAGGTCATAATTTCAAACGAAAAATCAACTCTGTTTCGCTGTTAATACTACTAATAATAATAAAACAGATAATAATATAGCAAATTACATCAGAAAAAACTCTATTTCCTAAACAAATATCAAAAATACCATGAGTCGTCAGTAATAAAAGAAAAAAAAAACTCTACCAGAAAGAATTTAAAAACAATTTATCCATCAAAACTATATGTATTTCACTACTAAAATGTGTATAAAGTAATAACTATAAACCACTTTCCCACTCCCTTTCATCACAACAACCCATGATTCAGGAAAGAAAGAAAATACAACGTATAATAAAACGGAGAAAAAAAAATACCATGTATAATAAAGAAATAAAAGTAGAAAAAAAAACGTTGACACTCCACAGTCCCTAACGACAGTCAGTGTCAACAGTCAAGGAAAATACTATGTTTACTAGTCTCCGTCCACAACGTACTCGCACACGTCATCTCTACTTCAGAAAGTACGGGAAGCTCAGCAGGTTCCGTGCCGTCGGTCGGCGCGTGGGGTTCACCTGGCAGCACGCGCGCAGCACCTCTTGCAGATCCGTGGTGCCCAGCGCGGGAGGGATGTACACCTCCACGTACCCACGGCTCAGGTAGCTCACAAAGTACTCGTCACGGCGCAGCAGCGCCCGCATGTCCCGGTATACGCTGTCCGCAGGCAGCCGCTTCGTGAACCGCCACGGCAGCTCGCCCGTCAGCAGCTCCAGCATCGACACACCCAGCGAGAACATATCCGACGCACGCGTGCACTCCCCTCCAGCCGCCACCTCCGGTGCAACGTACACCGCCGTCCCGCGCAGCGCAAACCCTCCCTCCTCCTCCCCCTCCACCGTGCCTTCCGACAGCACCGCAGACCCAAAGTCCGTCAGCTTGCACACCCCGTCCGACCCAAGCAGCATGTTGTGCGGCTTCACGTCACCGTGCACAATCCTCTCCTTGTGCAGGTACCACAAGCCCTCCAGCACGTCGGTCATGAACCGTCGCACCACAGACTCCTCCAACGTCACGTACCCCCGCAGCGCCTCGTGCAGCGAGTGTCCAGGCGCGTACTCCATCACCAGCGCAAGGCAGTTCGGCGTCACACAGAACGACAGGTACTTGATGATGTTCCGGTGCTGCAGCTTCGAGAACGTCGCCAGTTCCTTCTCCAGCGCCTCCTGTGAAATGTCACGCCGCTTCCGCAACAAGCACTTCAGCGCCACCTGGTGGCCCCGGTCGTCCAGCGCCACGTACACCGACGCAAACGCCCCGCTGCTGATCTCCTTGTAGCTCCGTCGCCACGTCTTCCCGCTGTGGTCGCTGAACTCCAGCGGCACGTCCACCGAGTCCTGCGCGTCCGCCCCCGTCTCCCCCGCCGCCTCCTCCTCCTCCCTCTCAAACGACAGAAAGAAACCGCTCCCCGCCGTCCCAGTCGACCCACCCACCTCCGTCGCCACCACACCCTCCGAAGACGCAGGCGTCGTGTCCGCGCTCGGCTCCCCCGCCGGCCGCTCCGCCCTCCGCAGCAGCCCCTCGTACAGGTCCAGTCCAGGGTAGAAGTGCACACACCGCTCCTCCAGACGGCTCTCGCACAGCGCTGCCAGCCGCCGCCCCTGCGTGCTCGGGCAGTTCAGTGACACACGCGAGTACCACTCCAGCGCCTTCTTGTAGTTCGCCACGTCGTTCCGCGTCAACGCCGCGAAGCCCTCCACGAAGCACTCCTTGTCCGACCGCAGCTCCCCCACGTAGTACGTGTCCCTCAGGAACAGCCCCTCGTACACCGTGCTGTCCACCCCGTCGCTCCGCCGGATCCGCTCCACAGGCACCCACTGCATCGCCCCCGTAAAGTAGTTCGGCGGCGTCGTCGTCGCAATGTGGCAGTCAAGGTCCCACAGCACTCTCACCAGCCTCTCCACCTCCTGTTTCCTACCCACCACGCACGACTTGCTCCGCTCCGTCCCGCACGTCCCCACAGTGAACGTGTCCGTCGACAGGAAGCAGTACACATTCCTCGCCACACCAGGGCACTCCCGCCACAGCCGCCCCATCGCCTCCAGCACAAACGTCGCCGCACGCGTCGGGTGCGACGTCAGCATCGTGTGGCCACCGAAGCTGAAGAAAAACATCGAATGGTCCAGCTCGTCCACGTTGCCTCTCTGCTCCTCGCACGCCTCCCCCAGAACTGACATGAAGTGGCTCAGCACCTCACCGTCCACGTCAGCCCGCAGGCAGAACACCACCACCGTGCACTCCACCTCCGTGAACGTGTTCAGCCGCTTCGAAAGAATGTCCGCCGTCGTCCGTCCCGTCGCCGCCTCCGAAAACGCATTCGGGTCCGTATCCGCATCCACCTTCGCCCCTAACGCAGTCGGCAGGTAGCTGCGCATCTCGCTCAGGTTCCGCATGAACACCGCAAACGCCGCCCGCAGCTCCGCGATCTCAGGGATGTAGTCCCCACTCACCACACCACGCCAGAAGCCTCTCTCACCCGTGCCGTCCTTCTTGGCCTCCTGGAAATCCAGCCGGCTCACCCTCTCCAGGTCCGGGATCAGGCGCTTCTGCGGTCCAGAGGCCCACACCGCGATGAACACTGCCGCCACCGCCCCCAGCACTATGACACCAACACTCACTCCGATTGCTGTGTACCGTGCCTTTAAGAAATCATCGTCAAAATCTGATTTCAACACTAAGTGTAGCTGAAAAAAATGTAAGCCAAAGTTGTCATTAAGTTGGCGTATTTGTACGAGAATATTTTCTCGGTTGAAGGAAAGCTTTAACCTCACTATCGAAGTGTTTACGAATAGTGCTTTAAAACCTCCCCTATCCTTTACAGCGGCTATTGCGTAATTGAAGTAAATATTCTCCGATTCGTTGAAGAAGAATTCCTTGTAGTACACCTTTCCATTGTCGTCGAGAGTAGGTACAACTGAGGGCTTTCGGAAGTTGTTAATAATGATAACTTCTCTCTCCGCGTCAAAAATGACATAAAGACCTCTTTTCCCTAATGTGTTTTCGATAACTATAGTCCCATGTACAACGTTCACAGAAGGCAGACCAACCTCAAAATACCCTATCGCGCCGTCCACCTCCACTGGTATTACGTACTTGAAGTATATAGAGTCCGTGGAGGCGAGGTCCGTGATCCACCGTACAGTCGACCCAGTCATCTGCCACGGCACCGCAATCCGGTTATACGCCCCATCGCTGCTCGTCAGTGACTGGAGAAAGTCGTACGTGCTGTTGCTCGCGATCGAAGCGTCAATCTTCATCGATGTTGTGTTCACGTAGTACTCCGGCGCAGGCAGTGGCTGGTTGCTGTGTGCTGCCACCGTAATATTATAGAATTCACCCGTGGTGGGATCAAACTCCTGCCGCCGCTCTACACTGACGTACATCTGATTGATTTCGTTATTCCCCGTGAAGCTGAAACGGATATACTTAATCGTGTACCTAAACTGGGAGTAGAGCTCAATAAAGGTCTCCATGAGTTCTTGCGATGAAGACGGAAGATTACAGCCTGAGGAGTCCGTTACAGGTGTACGAAAGTAAAAGGCACGTATACTGCGAATAAAAAACGGTAAGTTATCCAGTGACCGTTGAGTGAGAGCACTAAAACTATCTCCGTTTTGCTCCAGGAGCAATAGAATATCATCGTTGCCATCCTTCGAACTTATCACAGAACTAGGAACGACAGCAAGGCACCCCACAATCAACAAGGAGAGACACGCCAACACGAGAATGACAAGCATGCTCGATATTCGTAACGTTGGTCGTTTTTTGTTCGGAGGTGCGCCAGAAGCTTTGGAACTTCTCGAGAAAAGCGAGATAGTGTCGTCTGCCGTTAAATCCCCCTGTAATAAACGTGAAGTAACACTGTTTATGGATAATAAACTTCCACTACCACCACTTAAAGATACTTCTTCACTGCCACTACTGCTGTCCTCGCCGTACGGATTCTTCAGAAACACCCGCTCATCCTCGGTACCTCTCAACAGCTGGGTGGCATCCACAACAGAGGCTTCCGTTAATTCGGACATTTCAATTTAAAAGAAAAAACAAAAGAAAAATATATAAAAAAAAGAAAAGAAATAAATAATAACTAAATCTCGAAGAACCAAAGAGAAAAAAAAATATATATCACAAAAAATAACCACCACACACACATCTTGGAAGAGAGTGCAGGTAAGACAGACACAAATTGTGGACAACAAAACCATAAAAATAATACGAAAAAAAAAAACTCTACAGGTAAAAAAAAAAAAATCAATGAAAACAATACGTCTCTAACTACTTCAATGTGCATAAGGGTATAAATAACTTTCCCACTCCCTCTCATCACAACAACAAGTGAATCAGGAAAGAAAGAAAATATCGTAAATAATAAAAAAAGAGAGAATATAGAAAAACAGTTGACACATCATACTCCCCAACGACAGTCAGTGTCAACACTCAATGAAAATACTATGTTTACTAGTCCTCGTCCACAACGTAATCGCACACGTCATCTCTACTTCAGAAAGTACGGGAAGCTCAGCAGGTTCCGTGCCGTCGGTCGGCGCGTGGGGTTCACCTGGCAGCACGCGCGCAGCACCTCTTGCAGATCCGTGGTGCCCAGCGCGGGAGGGATGTACACCTCCACGTACCCACGGCTCAGGTAGCTCACAAAGTACTCGTCACGGCGCAGCAGCGCCCGCATGTCCCGGTATACGCTGTCCGCAGGCAGCCGCTTCGTGAACCGCCACGGCAGCTCGCCCGTCAGCAGCTCCAGCATCGACACACCCAGCGAGAACATATCCGACGCACGCGTGCACTCCCCTCCAGCCGCCACCTCCGGTGCAACGTACACCGCCGTCCCGCGCAGCGCAAACCCTCCCTCCTCCTCCCCCTCCACCGTGCCTTCCGACAGCACCGCAGACCCAAAGTCCGTCAGCTTGCACACCCCGTCCGACCCAAGCAGCATGTTGTGCGGCTTCACGTCACCGTGCACAATCCTCTCCTTGTGCAGGTACCACAAGCCCTCCAGCACGTCGGTCATGAACCGTCGCACCACAGACTCCTCCAACGTCACGTACCCCCGCAGCGCCTCGTGCAGCGAGTGTCCAGGCGCGTACTCCATCACCAGCGCAAGGCAGTTCGGCGTCACACAGAACGACAGGTACTTGATGATGTTCCGGTGCTGCAGCTTCGAGAACGTCGCCAGTTCCTTCTCCAGCGCCTCCTGTGAAATGTCACGCCGCTTCCGCAACAAGCACTTCAGCGCCACCTGGTGGCCCCGGTCGTCCAGCGCCACGTACACCGACGCAAACGCCCCGCTGCTGATCTCCTTGTAGCTCCGTCGCCACGTCTTCCCGCTGTGGTCGCTGAACTCCAGCGGCACGTCCACCGAGTCCTGCGCGTCCGCCCCCGTCTCCCCCGCCGCCTCCTCCTCCTCCCTCTCAAACGACAGAAAGAAACCGCTCCCCGCCGTCCCAGTCGACCCACCCACCTCCGTCGCCACCACACCCTCCGAAGACGCAGGCGTCGTGTCCGCGCTCGGCTCCCCCGCCGGCCGCTCCGCCCTCCGCAGCAGCCCCTCGTACAGGTCCAGTCCAGGGTAGAAGTGCACACACCGCTCCTCCAGACGGCTCTCGCACAGCGCTGCCAGCCGCCGCCCCTGCGTGCTCGGGCAGTTCAGTGACACACGCGAGTACCACTCCAGCGCCTTCTTGTAGTTCGCCACGTCGTTCCGCGTCAACGCCGCGAAGCCCTCCACGAAGCACTCCTTGTCCGACCGCAGCTCCCCCACGTAGTACGTGTCCCTCAGGAACAGCCCCTCGTACACCGTGCTGTCCACCCCGTCGCTCCGCCGGATCCGCTCCACAGGCACCCACTGCATCGCCCCCGTAAAGTAGTTCGGCGGCGTCGTCGTCGCAATGTGGCAGTCAAGGTCCCACAGCACTCTCACCAGCCTCTCCACCTCCTGTTTCCTACCCACCACGCACGACTTGCTCCGCTCCGTCCCGCACGTCCCCACAGTGAACGTGTCCGTCGACAGGAAGCAGTACACATTCCTCGCCACACCAGGGCACTCCCGCCACAGCCGCCCCATCGCCTCCAGCACAAACGTCGCCGCACGCGTCGGGTGCGACGTCAGCATCGTGTGGCCACCGAAGCTGAAGAAAAACATCGAATGGTCCAGCTCGTCCACGTTGCCTCTCTGCTCCTCGCACGCCTCCCCCAGAACTGACATGAAGTGGCTCAGCACCTCACCGTCCACGTCAGCCCGCAGGCAGAACACCACCACCGTGCACTCCACCTCCGTGAACGTGTTCAGCCGCTTCGAAAGAATGTCCGCCGTCGTCCGTCCCGTCGCCGCCTCCGAAAACGCATTCGGGTCCGTATCCGCATCCACCTTCGCCCCTAACGCAGTCGGCAGGTAGCTGCGCATCTCGCTCAGGTTCCGCATGAACACCGCAAACGCCGCCCGCAGCTCCGCGATCTCAGGGATGTAGTCCCCACTCACCACACCACGCCAGAAGCCTCTCTCACCCGTGCCGTCCTTCTTGGCCTCCTGGAAATCCAGCCGGCTCACCCTCTCCAGGTCCGGGATCAGGCGCTTCTGCGGTCCAGAGGCCCACACCGCGATGAACACCGCCGCCACCGCCCCCAGCACTACCACGCCTACACTAATCCCTATCCCTATATAACGGGTGCGGATGATATCTTGATTGTAATCCGACTCGAGAAGTATCGTGAGTTGGACCAAACTCACTCCATAGTCGTCTTTGAGGGTAATAATCTGTACGAGGAGCAACTCTTTCTTATAGCGTAAGTGCAAAACGGTGGAGGGCTGATCCCGTAGTATTTCTGTGAAACCTCCCATACCTTGTATGGTGTTCAACAGGTGATTGAGATACATATTCTCGGATTCATTAAAGAAGAATTCCTTGTAGTACACCTTGCCATCGTCACCTAGAATAGGAAAAATAGAAGGCTCTCGAAAGTTGTTGATTACAATTACTTCTCTCACGGGGTCTACAATCGCATACACGCCCCTAGCTCCCATCAAACTACGAAGTTTTCCAGTCTCGGTAACCATATTCGTAGAAGGCATACCGAATTCAAAGAAACCCAAAGCGCCGCTCACATCGACTGGTAGTACGTATTTGAAGTAAATAGAGTCCGTGGAGGCGAGGTCCGTGATCCACCGTACAGTCGACCCAGTCATCTGCCACGGCACCGCAATCCGGTTATACGCCCCATCGCTGCTCGTCAGTGACTGGAGAAAGTCGTACGTGCTGTTGCTCGCGATCGAAGCGTCAATCTTCATCGATGTTGTGTTCACGTAGTACTCCGGCGCAGGCAGCGGCTGGTCGCTGTGCGCCGCCACCGTCACTGTAAACAACTCACCGGTGGTGGGATCCACCATCAACCGCCGCTCCACATTTACATACACTTGGTTAATTTCGTGATTCCCCGTGAAGCTGAAGCGGATGTACTTAATTTTGTCCTTAAAGTTGGAGTAGAGCTCAATAAACCCTTCCATCATCTCCTGTGCAGAGGGTAGATTGTTAGCCCCAGCTGAATCGGTGACGGTAGAAGGAAAATAAAAGGAGCGTATGGTTCTCGAGAAAACTGGTAAATTATCTAACGTCGCCTTCGTTAACAGACTGAACGTCGCAGCCGTTTGATCCAAAAGAAAAGACATATCTTTTCTCCCATCATTAAAACTCATCACGGTGATAGGGATGACGGACAGACACGCGACAATCAATAAAGAGACACAAATAAGGACGAGGAGCACAAATACAATCGGGATACGTAGCGTCGGTTTCTGTACCCCATCTTTTCCAGGAGAAAGACTGTCCCCCTTGCTGGTTTGCGACCCGCTAAACTCCGTCAAACTTTGACTCGCTGAATTCAACGTAAACTCAAACGGGTTACCGGAAGAAGTCTCTTCAGGAGGAACTTGTGAGCTCTCCTCACTGCTATCGCTATCCCCGAAGGGGTTCTTTAGAAAGACTCTTCTTTCAGTCTCCGTAGTAACCACCAAAGGGCCTATGAGAGAGTCCAAGTCGGAATATTCAGTCATTGGAGTAGGAGTATGTATGTATGTATGTGTGTGTGTGTGTGTGTGTATAAAGAAACTAAAAAAAAAAAAATTAAAACAATTAGTGGGAAATAAAAAGAAAGTGAAAAGAAATATGCGAAAAGAAAGAAAATAAAAACTATACTACTGAATAGAAAAGGGAGGGACAGACAGAAAGTGTGTGTCGTTGGAGAAGGGAAACAGCTAAAAAAAAAAATCACCATCATCAATAAACAAAAACATTGTTTTTTTTCCTTCCAAACATGTATACTCATTAGCTATTCTCCACTGTGATACCACAGGATACAGCGTTGCTCCTTGCGGATCACCATCACATAACAGTACCGAAAGTGCTGCGAGAAATTTTCTTGCCCCTGTCTCAAAGGGTCCAGCAGACGAATAGAATAGATCCTCACATTCGACTCGCAGGACGGTTCCCACTGTATCTCCGATTCATTCCCTTCTTCCTTCTTTTTTCTTTCCACCCGACGCACCGTCAAGGCGGAGGTGAACCACTCACGGAAAAGGGCTCTCAACACGTAAAGGTACTCCAACAGATCCTCTTCGTATTGATTGAGCAAACCGCCTCCCGCGATAAGGCGCCATAGTGTGTGGTAGAGGAAACTGTGGGGGAGGTAAGGCCGGTGGTGCCTCCACGTGGCACGCAATGCCGTACGAGAGCGGGGCCTATCGGAAGGACTACTCCAGTAATCGTAATCCAACTCTTCTTCCTCGTCTTCCTCCTCCCTCTCTTCAGCACTTCCCTCCTCCCTCTCGTGACTTACGATGGAAGGGGGGAGGCGCAAGAATAGGGCGCGTAGTTCATCGGAAATGACAGCAGAGTTGCCTGGAAGCATTACCTCCGACCTTCGCACGACCGGAAGCGACAATAACTCTTTATTTTCTCTGTTTTCGGATTCCTGGGGACCGTTTTCCTCCTTTTTGCTGTTTACCCGACGGACAATCCCATTCGTCACTAAACATTCTACCAACGCCTCAAAATCGAGTACGTTATGCGCCACCGTACTAAACTCCACAGTTTTATTTTTCTTACCGTAACGCTCCGCAACAGTGTCGTACAGTCCTTGAGGGATGGCAATTCCTTTTCGTTCTCCCGATTCCCTCCCATCTGCTGTTGCAGCTCTAAAGAAGTCGGTAAGGAACTCCCCGGCAAGCTCATGGTGGAATACATCGTGTTCAGCACTACCACTACTGTAACTGTTGGAGGTGAGATAACTATACTGGTACTGCCGCATCCCCCACCGTACGTTATCCCCAGGGTACACAACACCCCATTTTTCTAACTTCTCCTGTAGGGAGGGATCACTTAAATAGGCAAAATTTTCTTTGCCCTCACTAAATTCGAAGGGCATGCTACTAATATTATTACTACTATTATTGAAGTTTATTATAATAATTAGTACTTCTTTGTTCTCCCTTTTTTCTTTTCTTTCTTTCTATTTTGAGTTTAAATAAAAGTTGTGTAAAGATTTTTGCAGTAAAAAAACAGAAAAAAAAAAGATACAGAGAAATGGAAAAAAAAATGCGAGTAGTGCAGACATTCATGAGAATCCCTAAAAGGGTAACGGTTGAATCCCATAAAACCTAAAACATCTATGAGTGATTATTGTTGTAGTAGTTTTTGCAAAAAGAGTAAAAATAAAAAAAAGAGTATGATTCCTTTTTACTATTAAACATTATTCATTACTCCTTTTTATTTTATTTTCTTTTTTTTTTTCATTATTAATAAAAACTGTCGGACGTCAACTATAATGACGCTACACTTCTTTCTTTTGTTGTTGTTCCTTTCTTCCATTTTTTAAACAAACGACTTACGCTCCAGAAACCGCTTCAGGAACCACAGCTGGAATCCCGAGACCGCAATCAGTATGAACACTTGAAAGATGGACCAGTACAAAACTCTCTCGTTCGCGTCCTCGACGGTCGCCCGGTGATCCCGCTGCTCCGTCCGCATCCTGAACTGCAGTCGCTCCATCGAAGACGACAGCTTTACAATCTTTTCAATCTCCGTCTCCAGAGGGTCCAAAGCCTGGGGGATGTTCTTTTCCCCGGTGTTACGTACATTAAAGTGTACGTCAACCTGACTAAAACGACTGTGTGTGTTTCGCAACTCTACACGGATGTTTCGGGGCTCTTTATCGGCGATGACGGTGTAGGTGCCGGTGTTCGCCTTGAGGAATTGATGCAACGCAATGCCATTCTTCAAATCGATAATCACCGCATCAATGGCATTGCCTTTATCTTTTTCGGAAAGATGAAAGGTGAAGACCATTGCCGTTTCGGGCTGCAGGGTTTCGGTAAAGGTGAAACTAGATCCAGCTCCGATTGCGGTGGTCAGGGCATGCACGGGGGCCGCACAGTACAAGCACACCACTAGTAGTAGCATCAACGACCATTGGCGCTTCATTTTATTGTAGTTATTATTATTAAGAAGTGGGAGACGAAAGGAAAGAAGCACTAAAGAAAAAAAATTGGATACTAAGGACTTAAAACAAAAAAAAAGGAAAGAAGAAGAGAGGGAAAGAACAGAGTATTAACAACAGAGTGGTGAACTACAAAAGTACTGCAGAAGCTTGCCGGGGACCTATGTTTCAACATAAACTAAAAATAAAACCTTTATGTGTGTGTATGTGTGTTTTGGGTTGTTTGTTTTTCGATAGTTCAAAATAAAAGATGCGAAAAAAAAAAGGAGGAAAGAGATAAAATAAGTCCCTTCCTTCTTCATTTTTCCTCCTCCTTCTTCTTTCCTGTTACATCAGTAATTCCTGTAAGTGGCCATAGTGCATTTTGAGTCCAACTTTCATTGCACTTTCATCCAATTTAAATTTTGGGTGATGATTGTTATAAATACACTCTTCTGCTTCGTTATAGCTGCCAATACAGTAGTAGTTACCGGGACAACAGGTGAGGTAGGCGCTAAAGTCTTCAGAGGGGCCTAATGTTTTAGGGTAGTAGACGACGTTTTCCTCCCCCACGACACGCAAAGCCACCTTCTCCGAGATACGAAACGCCTCCTCAACGTTTTCGGTCACGGCGTAGCCATCTTTCCAGTGTATCTCACACGTGGCGTCATTAGCGGCACAGAGGTGTTCAAACACTTTGGTGAGATGTGCTTTGATCGGCTCTCCAATGGCGCTGTTACGATAGCGAATCGAAAACTTTAAGTTCACCGAGTCCGCAATGATGTTGAAACTGTCGGTGCTGGTGCTGACATTGGTAACGGTCACCACAGGCGCGTCCACCGCCTCGAAGCGACGTGTGACGACGGACTGTACGTTGGAGATGATGTGGGCGGCGATGGGCACAGGGTCGATGGCCAGCTCAGGAGAGGAGGCATGGCCCCCTTTCCCCTTCACCACCACCTCGACTGGCAAGCTACCGGTGTATAAAGGGCCATTCTTGATGAGCACCGTACCCGTCGGTAGGTAGCTGGGGGGAACTACGTGAAGGGCGAACACGTACCGCACCCCGTCCATGACCCCGGCCTTCACCAAGTCTCGGGCCCCACCGGGTGCCAACTCCTCGGCGTGCTGAAAGATAAACCGCACCGTCCCTTTCAGCTTTCCCACGTCCTCCAACGCCAACTTCACCGCTCCCATCAGCATGGCCGTGTGAGAGTCGTGTCCACAGGCGTGCATCTTTCCGTCTACAGTGGAGCGAAAGGGTACGTTCACCTCCTCGTGTACTGGCAGGGCATCCATGTCGGCCCTAATGGCAATGCAGGGACCCTCGCCGCCCTCCCCTACCAAGTCCGCCACCACACTCTGAGGAACCGGTCGATGAATTCGTAACTTGGATTGTGTATCGATCCGCTTTAGTTCCTTCTCGACGTAATTCGCGGTGGGTTCTTCCTCAAAGGAGATATCCGGATGGGCATGGACATGCCGGCGCCACGCCACCACCTGTGGATACAACGCCTCCACCCTAGCGTTGAGCTCCTCCACCGAGGTTGTCATAGTGCTTCGGTAAATATATATATATTTTTAAGAGAAATGCAAACTAGTAATAATGTTTTTTCTCTCGGTTATTTGAGAGGGTATTGTGAACCTAGTGCTGAAAAGAGAGAAACCAAAGAGATAAATGCGTTTTATTTCCAACACTAGTGTTTACGAACATGAACGATCCCTCTATATTCGTCACGTGTAGGCAAACTAGCTCAAAATTAAAGTTCACTTTACTAGTATTAACAATATATTTGGAATAAAAAAAAGATAGATATTTTAATTAAACTTTTTGTGTTATTGTAGCTGTTTTTAATTATTAGTACTATAATTTTTTGTTGTGGTGGTTGTTGGTGTAGTTGTTAATATTCTTTTACCCCCGGTTTACTTTTGTAGAGGCTTTCCCCGCCTTTTTCGTCCAGACTTGACCACTTTTCCGTTCTTGTCAATCACATCGCAAATACGCGCGTTAGGGAGTAGTAAAAATGCCAATGGTATAATAAGCACCGGCAGACAAAGATGCCCCACGATGATCAAGTAGGGTAAATTATCATAGTTGCAGTGCTTGCGGGTGTTGTACACCGGCCACCGAAATTCCATCATGAGTAGTCCAATCACCCCCGAAAGCGAATTACCAGCACTGGATATACCCGCCAGCAGCGCAAACGACATACTCTCCGTTCCCCGAGGACACAGTCGACTCATTAATATTTGCTGGGGCATAATGGAAAAGACGAAACAGATTTCATAGACAATGGAGTCGCCCAAAAGATACATGGCGTGGTCGGGAATACCAATCGATATATTCCACCGCTTCACGATAATTAAATCAAACACCGAACCGGCCATTTGCAGTAACGTCGTCACGACAAACACCCAGACGAATTTATGCTGTGAAAAGAAGGACGCAAAGAGGACGGAGCCCATCACCCCAGCCGCGTTAGTGATGAGCGCGGCGACGGTTTGGTAAAAGGTGTAGGAAAAATGAGGACCGTCTTTGAGACAGGTGGAGAGGTAAAAGTTCTTGAGCGGGGCGGCAATCTGGACATAGAGGACGGAGTTCAAGAACATAAAAAGGGCCGCTTTCGCGATGACGAGGGGTAGGAAAAGAAAGGCCCCTCCGCAGAGCACTACGGTGACGGCGATACAGGTGTAAAGACGGGCCCACATCGTCCCCTTCACGGTAACCACCGCCAACGTCACCACCGCGCAGGCCATCAGGGTACTATACAGCACCAGTCGCCAGTTCTTTATAAGGAGGAAGCGATTGAACTCAAACACCCCGCAGCAGCAGCGGACAATATCAGGCTCCTCAAAAGGCTCCATCGCCTCCCAGTCCACCTCGCTCTCTTCATCGTCGTCGTCGGGGTGAGCGACCTCGGGGAGATGGTCCACCAATGCTCCCGTCCCCTCCTCTACCACCGCCCCCTCTGCAGGAGTCTTTTGCAGTAGACCCATTTCGTCCTCCTTCCCCGCCTCGTGGACCTGACGACGACGGTGTTCCTTCTTTAGTTCCTCAATGCGCTGTCGGTGGTTCAACAAGGCGTCCTTGTGGCGGTCCGTTTTATTCTTTTTCTCCCCATAGAGGTTGAAGACGAAGAAAAACACCGTAATAAACTGCAACACCGCCGAGATGATGACCCCGACGTAGGTGAGGTTGGCGTCAGAGAGGGGACCCATCATACAGGCAGAGATGACAGTACCGGAAAAGGTCATCGCCCACACCCAGCTGACTACCGAAGGGCCTGCACTGGGGAACCGCCGCATCAGTCGGCTGTAGTGCCCCTCCGATAAGATATCCACGTTCGCTTTACAGAAACAGGTCAAAAAGACAAACGCCGCAGCGGCGTTGGTGGAGGAGGGCTTCATGGGTAACAGCGCGTACGCCAGGGCAAATACA
Organism: Angomonas ambiguus; assembly: GCA_019695575.1. NCBI lineage: Eukaryota > Euglenozoa > Kinetoplastea > Trypanosomatida > Trypanosomatidae > Angomonas > Angomonas ambiguus. The sequence continues at coordinate 146,915 of JADNSB010000037.1, read as the reverse complement.
GACCCCAACAGCGCCGACAGCACCAAGTACCAGCGCTTGGTGTAGCCCATAAACGGAAAGAGATCCGTCAGCACCGCGATAAACGCCTTCACGGACCACCCCATTGAATACATACTCGCCACCCGCGTGTACTCGATTACGTCGATGCCGTACCCTTTCATAAACATGGGCTGACGTGAGACGTTGATAATGTTTCCTGCCGCCCCTTTGGAAAGAAGATACCCCAAGCCAAGCGAAAGGGTGAAAGAGGGACCGAAGACGGAGCTGACTTTACCGAAAAGGGGAATCTTTTGAAGCAGAGGAACGTGCTCAAACCATCGAGCGGCCTGGGGGTGAACATAGGTGTCCTCGCAGAAATCATCGTCGAGGTTAGCGGACTGGGACTCATGATGGGTACTTCCCTCTGCCACCTCCACACCTTCCGACACGGGGGAGCGATGCCCGTCTTGGCTTACTTCGCCAATGGGCTCTTTCCGATCTGTCATGGAAAAGGTTAAAAAAAAAAAGTAGGATCTATACTATTATTATTATTCGTAGTAGTAGTATTGATACTATTATCGTATACTACACACACAAAGAAAAAAAAAAGAAGAAAAAAAAAGATGTACTACTATAAAACTCACACAGCTCCACTAAGACATCGTTAAGTACACACAGAATAGAGAGCGTAAAAAAGCGTAAGACAACCCGAATAAGGTGTCTGCGTAAGTGACCTAATTAAAAAAAAAAAAGAACTTTTTTTGATGTCCGAAGACGTTTACCTTATCGGAGAAACAACCGAAAAAGATGACATATAAAAGTAACAAAAAATGAATAACGATCAACAATGTAAAAAGAATTTACCGCACGTGAGTTACTTCTCCTTCAGCCAATCCCGGTTCTGTAAAAAGTACTCGGTCAGCTTAGCCTCGGGGCTGCCGGGGGTGGGCTTCCAGTTATACCCCCACTTCACCGTCGGTGGCAGCGACATGAGAATACTCTCCGTCCGTCCCCCGGACTGAAGGCCGAATTGGGTGCCACGGTCAATCACCAGGTTGAACTCGGCGTAGCGACCGCGACGGTACAGCTGAAATTCCTTCTGTGCCTCCGTGCACGGGGTGCTCTTCCGCTTCTGGATGATGGGGATGTAGGCCTTGATGTACGCGCGGCCGACGGACTGCAGAAACTCGAAGCACTTCTCAAACGGCCACTCATTCAAATCGTCAAAAAAGAGACCACCAACGCCGCGGGGCTCTTGACGGTGGTAGAGATAAAAGTACTCGTCGCACCACTTCTTAAACCTCGGGTACACCTCCGGACCGAACGGCCGGCACGCCTCCTCGCACGTCTGATGCCAAGCAATGCAGTCCTCCTTTACGCCGTAGTAGGGCGTCAGGTCGAACCCCCCACCAAACCACCACACCGGTGCCTTCCCTTCCTTCTCCGCCACGAACAGTCGCACATTCGCATGCGAGGTAGGGACGTGAGGGTTGCGGGGATGAATCACCAACGACACACCCATCGCCTGGAAGTCCCAACCGGCAATCTCTGGTCGCTTCTCCGTCGCACTCGGCGGAAGGTTCTTTCCGTAGACGTGAGAAAAGTTAACGCCGCCTTTCTCAATCACGTTTCCCTCCGCAATCACGCGAGTACGGCCGCCACCACCGCCAGGGCGATCCCACTTCTCTTCCAGGAACTTGGCCTTGCCGTCTTCGGTCTCGAGCGCCTTGCAGATGTCGTCCTGCAACGATAATAAAAAGGCCTTCACCTTGTCAATCGGTAGGGAGGAGGACATGGTGAATCAGAAAGGATATAAAAATAATTAATACTAAACAAGGAAAAAAAAAGGCTTTAAGGGGGGAGGAAATTATAAAAAAAAAATGACTTTTTTTATATTTAAACTATAAATAGCAGAGGAGAGAATAGGAAAAAAGAAACATGTGTCGGTGAACTCATACGTTAGTCCATTTTTCTGATGAAACCCAAAATATAAAAGGAGAAGTAAAGGTATTATTATTATTTTTTAGTGTGAGAATGAAATAAAAGTGCTTTTTGATGTTCACTGTCGCTCGTACCCGTAAGTGTTTAAAAGATAAGGATCCTAGAGAGAACCTACAGGATCGATTAAAAAATGAATAGGAACAGGAGAGATAAAACTATGCGCTACTTTTAGTAGACTTCTTTTGCAGGAACAACTTGTAGAGGATAGCACCTAGAACGCTTAGGGTAACTACACGTGTCACGCACAAGCTGTTCCGCTCCACCCTCGCCACCTCCTCCTTCTTCTTTCTTTCCTCCACCTCCGATTGATGCCGGGCAACATCCTCCGTCGTCAATCCAGCAAAAGTCTGCGAGAATGCATCTACTGCCGCCCAGTCGGTGTACACCTTCTCCGTCGTCGGGTCGGTGTCCCCGCCGGTGAGATACATGATGAACCGAATCATCGTGCGATCAAAGAAGGAGTAACGTGGGTAGTACAAGGCCCCCGCAAAGACCGCCGTGACGTTAGGCTTCCACGGCGACTGCGCCAACCACTTTTTAATATACGGGTTCGTTTCCGGGGTTCTTTTGTTCGGTTTCCTGGCGGTGAGGTTTACCCCAAAGAAGGCGGTTCCCCTCTGATGCAGTTCATCGCGATACTGGCGGGCAAATGTATTCAAGTTGGAGTGAAAGTGTCCGTAGCGGATGGCAGCCCCGACGAGGATGCGATCGTAGCCCAAAATATCGTACGAGTAGGTGGAGAGATTCTTGTCGTTCAGCGACTCCACTGTGACTCTCGCAGAGGTATCTTGTTTCTTGATGATCGCCGCGATGTGCTCCACAATCTTTTGCGTATGGCCGTCGGTGGAACTGTACAGCAGTAGGTACTTCATCTTGAATACGATAAATTACTTTTTTACTTTAGTTTATTTTCTTTATTAAAATTCTTTTTTTGTTATTGATTCAGATAATAATTCTAACACACCACAACAAAGGGGAGAACAGCAGGGAAAAAAAAAAAAGTAGAAAGTAGTTAAAAACATAAACACTTTAAAAACAGAGGAAGACAAAATTAAAAAAAAAAAAACACCGATAAAGAAAAGCACTCGATAAGCAAAACAATCAACAATGTGTTAAACCGTTCGTTTCTTAATAAACTCTACAACGTCCTTCAGCACCTCCGCACGACACAACTCCGTCAGTACCTCGTGAGCGGCGCCAGGGTAGGTCTTCATGTCCTTGTCCGTGGAGAGCGCCTCTTCGTAGAACTGCCGTGCAACATCAATACTACACAGCTTATCATCCTCGCCGAATACAATGAGAAAAGGAAAAGTACTCAAACTCATTTTCTTATGAATATCCTCCTGGGCCCGCATTGCCTCGACGAGAAACCGTACCCGTAGACAGTCGGCGCTGTAGCGAGGGTCCTGCTCTAGTAAACACGTCACCGATTGCTGATGGTTCGCTACCTCGGGATCCACCTTGGTAGGTAAAGGCAGCTTAGGAATATACCGACTGAGGAGGCGGAACACTTTTAATACGAGAGGTGGAGGAGGCTGAGATAGTGGGGAGCCTAGGGCGGGTCCGCTGAGGATCACTCCAGTAAAGTAAGAAGGACCCCGGAGGGCGACGTGCGTGGCGATCAGTCCCCCCATCGAGTGGCCCAATAGAAACCGTGGCAGCTGCGACAGCGACGGGTACTGCAGCAGCATGCGGCGCACAAACAGCTGAATATCATCCACAAAGTCCCCAAATCGCTCCACATACAGACGTACCCCTTCGCTACCCCCGCTGCCTTGGTTATCCACCGACAGCACCGCATAGCCTTCCCGGGTCAGCCGCAGGGCCACCGAGTCGTACCGCCCCGTGTGCTCGCCCAGGCCACACACCACAAACACTACCCCACGCACCGGCCCCGCCCTCCCCGTCTCCGGCCACCACTCCGTGTACCGCAGCCACAGGCCCTGCTTATTCTGTATATAGTAAGGAAACAGCTCCGCATCGGGTGGGGTGCGGGTGGGGACGGCGTACTTTAAATTGTGGCCCGAGGAGAACAAGTGGAAAAATCGTGAGATACACCCGAACATTAGATGGCTTCTTTCTCTCTAACGTTCTTTTTTTTTTTTCGCCTTAAACAATAAACAAAAAAAAAACGTTAGAGAGAAAGAAGACACTTTGCAAAGAGCACAGAGAAAATAGCTTCTGATGGTCAGCAAAAAAAATCGAATGGAAAGGGAAGGAATGAAAAGAAAGCAAAAGTAAACAGAAACTAAATTGTATCTCTTAAAAAACCATAACGCAAATAAATCAAAATAAAAATGTAGATATTATATTTGTGAGTAATTCTCCTTTATGGTTCTCTTTTCTAAACCGTTCGTTTCTTAATAAACTCCACGACGTCCTTCAGCACCTCCGCACGGCATAACTCCGTCAGTACCTCGTGAGCGGCGCCAGGGTAGGTCTTCATGTCCTTGTCCGTGGAGAGCGCCTCTTCGTAGAACTGCCGTGCAACATCAATACTACACAGCTTATCATCCTCGCCGAATACAATGAGAAAAGGAAAGGTGCTGGACGCCATAAGCCCTGGTACTGTCTTTTGCGCGAGCATGAACTCATCCGCAAACCTTGCCCGTAAGGATGCATTGCTGTAGTACGGGTCTTGACTCACTGCCTCCAACACCTCTTTATTGTGACTGACGAGAGAAGCATTAAGGGTCTTGACGGGCAGCTTGGGCAGGCACAAGGCCAGGCAGTGAGCAATCTTCTGAATACAGCCGCACGGCACCTCTGGGGAGCCTAGGGCGGGTCCACTGAGGATCACTCCAGTATAAAAATTGGGGTCCCGGAGGGCGACGTGCGTGGCGATCAGTCCCCCCATCGAGTGGCCCAATAGAAACCGTGGCAGCTGCGACAGCGACGGGTACTGCAGCAGCATGCGGCGCACAAACAGCTGAATATCATCCACAAAGTCCCCAAATCGCTCCACATACAGACGTACCCCTTCGCTACCCCCGCTGCCTTGGTTATCCACCGACAGCACCGCATAGCCTTCCCGGGTCAGCCGCAGGGCCACCGAGTCGTACCGCCCCGTGTGCTCGCCCAGGCCACACACCACAAACACTACCCCACGCACCGGCCCCGCCCTCCCCGTCTCCGGCCACCACTCCGTGTACCGCAGCCACAGGCCCTGCTTATTCTGTATATAGTAAGGAAACAGCTCCGCATCCGGTGGGGTGCGGGTGGGGACGGCGTACTTTAAATTGTGGCCCGCCTTAAAGCAAGACAGCCCCATTGTTTTTTTTTTGTTTTTTTTTTTTTGTTATTGGTGTGTTTGCTATTTTTCAGGTTATGATAGGTGAATTGGTTTCTCCTTTTTTCTTCGGAACAACAATGAAAATAAAAATAAAGGAGCACAGAATTCAATGTCCACATCTTCAGTAAAGATATTTAAGAAACAGAAAACAATATAACAGTACAAGAATCGAAAAGGAAAAAAAAACATTCTGCTTCTATAATAAATGCATCTAAAACCATTAAATAAATACCTCTCCTTGTACACTCCAGTGTGATTCTTTCTTAAAACATGTATACTCTAGGAGGTCAAATACGTCTCTAATAGACTTGTAAACCGCTCCAGATGGTATCGAGTCTTTTGAAAATTACACTTTCGTCGAAGTAAAACATCTTTTCTATGTTGTAACTCTTTAATGCGTTGATCTATTGTGGGATTACCACTCTTTTTTCGCAGCAACTGCTGTAATTCTTGGTGAAGAAAGAATAACTCTTGCTCCTCCCCCATCATACGCGCCTTTTTGGACAGAAACCGCTGCAGAAGGTGACGTCCTCTCTCTTTGAGTGCTTCCTTCGCCGTATGGTCACCGCCGTGTGGAGTACGACAGCAGCGGAATAAATATTCCAAGTCCTCTTCGTTATCCTCCTCACTCTCTTCCTCTTCTTCTCCTTTAAGGGGATAGTTTCTACTGTCTTTCACATCCTCGATTTGAACAGAAGCAAGGACGGCATCGGACGTGGATTCTTTCTTCTCCAGAGGCTCCTCCGTGAGAAAAGGTTGGATAGGACTACACCCTACATCATTGCCTTTCTTCTTCTTCTCTCCTTCTATTTCTTCCAGAATGCTCTTCACTCTATTTTTTTCCTCATCATCCCGTTTTTTGTTGTCGTTTATCACACCATCATAGGAAACAGTTCTTTCTTCCGTGGTGATTTCCATTCTGTTTTTTCCCTTGACATCACTGTAAACCATAAAAAACAGAAAAGTAAACGAAAGAAGAGTGCAAAGCAGTGCCTCTATTCTATTCCACGACAGATGTTCGATATCCGATGAAGTATACGAGGGAGAATGAGAAGGGGCGACTGGTACGAGCTGTTTGTCTTCCGAATGTGTTGAAGAAACTAGTTCGTCCGCCATTCGGTTCAACATAGCGTCTGGCACTACAGTGGCAGTGGGGGTAGAAATATCGGTTTGGCAACCCGCATCAATTCTTCTATTCTCTATTGATAGTTCTTCGTTATTCAACACTTCTGTGGAGATAGTGGAAGAGTCCTGTTTGGCTTCCGTCTCTACAGTGGTATCTTTTTCAGTGGGTGCGTTCATTCCATCCTTTTGGGAACTTCCTTTATCGTTCCTCTCTTCTTTTTCATTCCACACAACGGGGGGTTCCTGTTTCTCCACGCTGCTACTCCTATGATGATGATGATGATTGGTCTCTACAACTGGTGTATCTTCTATCGTCCTTTGTGGTGTGAAGCCTAAGGTGTAGTCTATCCCTCGTCTCACGGCAAGGTACTGGAGTAGCTCCACTCGATTCTGTACCGCACTCTCCACCAACTTTCTCTGTCTTTGTGAGGCACAAAACCGTTCCTTCCAAACCCTCCAGCACAACTTTTGGTAAAACAAAAGTTTTGTTCTCGTTTGAAAAAACATTTCGCTCTTCTTTTCATCAGTTCTTTGCTGTACTCTTTTTTCTTGTCGATACCGCCATAGGGAGAATACTTCCCACTTTTGTCGTCGCATCACAACGGTGGAGCAGAACAGTTTGGCCTGTTGACACTGTCGGTGGTGCGTTCCCCATTTCTCTATAAAGTAGCGGTGAAACAAAGTTGGAATCGTCTTTCTTTCAAGCAAAAGACGGCACTGAGTGTGAGACGCCCACCGAAGGAAAAAACAACGCCGAACCGATTGGTTATTCTTCTCCATCAGAAACTGTAAAGTAGTTTCTTGACGGTGCAACGTGTTTTTCTTCTTTTCAAATGTAAACAATAACCATTTCCGCCACACATCTCTTCTCCCAAACTCTTTGATGACTTCACTCACATACTTTTCCTCTCTTACTGAGCCGTTGTACTCAACGACGGCACCACTATTATTATTATTCTCCTCCTCTTCCTGTGATCTATTCCACCAGCGGTGTTCCGTGTGTAGTTCAATTACACTAGTGAGTAAACGGTTTCTCTTTGTGGCAAAGAATTGTGTCTTCCATCGCAAGAAATAATGCGCCCTCTGTCGCTCCTCATTGATACTAGACAAAGTTTTGGCCTTTTTCTTTTCTTTTACAAGGTGCAACCACTTCGCAAAAAAGGTGGTAAATACCCCCCGTTCATACCGATAACGTAGTTTTAAACTGTGAAGTTGAAGTCGTTGTTTCTCCATCGTGAGGTCCTTCCAACAATGGAAAAAGCGAGGAAGAGCGACTTGGGTACGCCAAAAGTGCTCCGCCTTCTCCCGAAGCAGTGCAACATTCTTTCGCCTCTGGTATCGCCACTGCCACGCTCGAAATAACAAGTAACGCATCCTGGTGTCATGAAAAGAGACGGCAAAGGTTTCCTGATACTTTCGACGTGCTACACGGTCCTCCAGCAGACGCCTCCAGTGGTCTAAACACTTGGTGAGTGTATTTTCTCTATAATATACATTGGCCTCTATCATTAGTACCGTTTGCATCTTCTCTTTGTGGGGGTTATCCTCACGGCGGTTCGCTTCATGGGTGACCTCCTCTCTATTTTGTTGAAGCAGTCGCGTTAGGAAGTCATTCGGTTCTTCCGTTGTATCCTCTCTACACCTCCCACTCCCTATTTTATAGTATTCCTCTTCCTCTTTATCCGGGTGGTGTCCTACTACTACGACGTCCTCCTCCTCCCTCCTTTTCCCGTCCACTTCAAATACTTGAATAGAGCTGATAGAGCTGCTAGTACTGTGATTCAATCTTTCCGTCTCTACAGGATCCCTATCGGAGGCAATAGACCTCTCTTCTACTGAGTAGGCAGTGGTGGTGTTCATCGTAGCCGTATTACCTCCACTCCACTCTGAGGCAAACGATCGACAGTGAGAGTTCACCCTCGTTGGGGTCTCGCTGTGTTTCTTTAGCGACATAAGTCTCTAACGGTCAATTATACTAGTGTTACAGAAAAGGGACACGTAAAGGGGAAAGAGAAAAGGAGAGTAGAAGAGATAGTTAATAGGAAAAAAATAAAAATGAAACTATATCAGCTAAACGAAACAAAAAACAGAAGGAAGGGGTAAGATCAATAAAAAAAAAAAAGATTGGTATAAATAGTTGAGTCTATAACACAACTTTTATATTTGGCAAAAGTTCAACACTCGGAATAACGATGAGTAAAAAAAAAAGTGGGGAAAGAACATTGGAAATACTTTCTTTCTCAAAATGTGAAAGAAAACATAAACAAAATAATTACCAATCATCATTCAAAGACCCTTAAGTTGGTGGGCCTACATGACGTACGCTGGGGAGGTGGTCGACGGACTCTCTTTCTTCGTACGGCTCCTTTCCTGAACAGGGGGTTCGGGGTTAGTTGGACGGCTCCGCAGCGCTTCGGTCCTCGGAGGAGGCGAGGCACTAGAGGAAGACGGTGGTGCGGCGGCGGACTGCTCTAAATATTTAATAATCTGCTCCCCTCCACGCAGTCGCTCCACCGCCTCTGTCCGTTCATCGAGGGCGTTCACCCTCTCCCGTAGTCTACGTAACGCGGTGAGGATGTCGGTGGAGCCCAGGCGTTGAATGCGAAGATCCACATGGTTAATCGCCTCTTGCAGACCGAATATCTCCATCCAGATAGGGTCTCCAAGGCCGTAGGGGTCGGAGGTGCCGCGAAGGGTCGACTGCGGTGGGGTGTGTACCTCACCGGTACGATCGTTCACGTTCGGCACTGGAGAGAAGGCAGAGGGGTTTGGATTGGTATTGCCGTCCTCTTCTTCTTGCTCCTCTTCCTTGGGAAGGCCACGAGGGGGCGTGTAGGGGCTAGTCCCCAAATCACGGCTCGCTTTACGAATATAAGGAGGAGGGCTGTCTACGCGAGAAGTTGAGGTACCGGCGGCAGTGTAGGAGGAGAGATCAGTATGGCGGATAGGCAGAAGGACCGCTGGTGGGGTGGAGGCTGCGGTTCTTATACTACTCTGCTCTAGCCTAGAGGCCCGCTCCTCCGCCTCCTCCTCCCGCCTTCGGCGCTCCTGATCGCGTCTCCTACGGGAACGGTCGTCCTTCTCCTTTTCCCGCTTCCGATTTCTCTCCCGTGCCTCTTCTCTCTTTTTCTTCTCCATCTCCCTCATTTGTTCCTTCTCCAACTCTCGCTGCTGACGCTCCCTCTCCCGCTCGTCCTCTCTCTCCCTTCTCTCCCTGTCCCTCGCTTTTCTTCTCTCCTCCTCCTGTAAAGCCGCGGAGGCCTTCGCCATGAGGTGTTGTACGTTCCAGATGTCTACCTCCCTGGATCGCTGGCGCTGGGCCTCGCGCTTCCGTAGCGCCTCCGCCTCCTCCTTGGGGAGGTACTGCAACCGCTCCTCAAACTCTTGCCGGCTAATTTCTCGAAACCGCAACAGTTGCTCCAACATGGCGACGAAGCGGGCGCCCTCCTCCTGGGCCATCAGCAGCGCCTGTACCAGCATGAACTTTCTCGTCTGTTCCGCCACCTCCCGCTCCTCATTCACATAGCTGCTACGACCGCTGGAGAGGGGACGTAACCGCTCTGGACTGCTGTGCGTGGAGGACCCCCTCTCCTGCTGGGATGCTCCTTCTCTCCAGGCGGGACTGCGACCGCGACGTCGGGAGGCACTTCGCTCCGCCGCACTGCCGCTGGGGTAGTCAAAGTCCACCGACTTACGCGCCGCCCCTTCCGAAAGCGAACGACTTCCACTGCGGGAAGGCTCCCGGCGCTCCAGGCTGCCTTGGACAATACCCTCTTGACTCAGTAAAGTGGAGCGACGCTTCGGGTGGGTAAAGACGACATTTTCTTCGTCAATGTCAATCTCTATGTCTTCATTCAAAGGAGGAGCAGAGGGGATGGAAGGGCCCCGCAGTGCAGTGAAAGTGGCGTCCTGTTCGTCGTCCTCCTCCTGTCTCTCGCGGCTACTGGTGATCCCTTCCTGACTCAACAGCGTGGAGCGACGCTTGGGGTGGGTAAAGACAACATTTTCCTCATCAATGTCAATCTCCACTTCGTTGGCCGTGGCAGTGGTGGGGGAGGAGTACACAGGGACAGCGTTGTTGGGCGTTAAATGAAGCGGTGGGGAGCACTTGGAGCGACTTTTGGGCATAGCAAAAGGGGTGGACGGCATGCTATTCTCCGTTTCCATAGAGTTCTCCATCTTCTCCCGTAAACGATATACTATCTCTGTTATTAAGAATAGCTGTAATAATAATGTTGATTCCGAGGGTGCTTTCTTTTCTCGTGGTAATATATAATTTTGAAGAATGGTTTATTTATTCTTTGTGCAAGAATGATAATAATAAAACTAAGATAACAATAAAAACCTAAATAAGAGTAAATAAGAATGAAAAAAAAAAAACTAAACGGTAAAATAAAGAAGGAAAAGTGGAAAGATAAGGTAAACAAAGGTAGCTTCAAACAGACAATATGGAATAGTTAGCATCACAACAACAAAAAAAAAAAACTACCGTTACCAGGCGTTAACATCAATGTATATATAAAAAAAGAAGATAGAATCAACAGAAAAAAAAAACGTTTTGTTTTTTTTAGTTTTTACTACTCATTCCAACAGCGGCGACAGCGGATGCCATCCCAATAGAAATGGCCACTCTATTCCAGAAGGAAGGAGCCCGCTGTGTCTTTGGTTGGTTTCCATTTTCCTCTTTTCTTAATTCCTCTTCACTGTCGTCCTCCTCCGTACTGACCACCTCCTTGACCTTCATGGTCTCTTCTTTTTTCATCGGCTTTCCGCTCGTCGAGGATGACACCCTCCACGGGCGGAGAATCTCTAACGCGTCAATAGAGTGGTTATACTTTTCGAACAATTTAGTGATATCGCGATCGGCTTCGGCGAGGAGAATGTTGCAACCGCCAGGGTGTTGGCGAGCGATGAACTCCATGGGCACCATGTAGGTCTGACCACGGTAGTAAAAACGGACATGAGTTTCGCTCATTGGAAAGTTGGAATGAATAAAAGAAAAAATTAAAAATAATAAACAAAAGCAAAAGGAAAAAAAAAAAAGAACTAGAAAAAAGAAATAGCAACTTTCTCTTTTTTAACTTTGTGTGCAACAAAAAGTAAAGTTAAAAAGAGAAAAGGGTAATTAAAACAGAAAGTTTTGTGAGCAGAAAATTAAACACGAAGGGTGCTTTACCCTCTGTAACCAGTAAGTTTTTCGCACAAACGGGCAGAAAATAACCATAATACTAGTAGTAGTAAAAAACAAAAACACAACAAACCTAAAACTTTGATATTCCTCTCTTTCTTAATATACTTTCATTACCGATAAAAGGAGAGGTTAGCGAATCCTCTCAGTGCGAAGTTGCTCTCTGCCAGCACACCACCCCTATTGTGACGGCAGCCACCACCAATACAAGACCCCACGGTGCTCCTCCACACCCTCCGTTTTTCCTCCCAGACGGCGCCGACGACGATGGGGTGCTCTTTTTTGTTTTGTTTTCCACCTTTCCCTTTGCGTTCGACTTTTCCGCCCCCACACGGAACCCTTCCAGAATACTCTCTGCCTCCTCCGAGTGGGACTCATCCTTGAACGCTTCGGTGATATCCTTACCCGCATAGTCGGTGATGTAGTGACCACCGCCGGGGTGTTCCTCGTTGGCGTAGGAGAGAGGGACGTGGTATAAATTACCGTTGTACGTCACCTCGACATAGGGCTCCTCGGACGACATGGAGAGAAAGATATAGAGAGGTGGGTATAAATGAATAATCAGCGTCTAAGTTCAAAGAATGAAAAGGGAAAAGAAAGGGAGAAGAAAATGGAAAGAAGGTACAGCATTTGTTTCAGAAAGTGAAGAGATAATGAAAAGGGGAAACAGGAGAAAGAGAATGAAAATGAAAATTGTTATTATCTCATTGAAGCGCGATATTATGTTATATTTACAGTCATCTCTGAGTCTTTTCCTAAGATGAATTGGTAAAAAAGGAGTTGATAGAAAGGTATAGTATGGTTATTATTCTTTTTTTTTTTCTTTAATTTACTTATTTATTTAATATTTCCTTAGAAAAGTGTGTGTGTAAAGAGCTTAATATATATTCTCCCACTTTGACTTCACCGCCCAGTGAAACTATTTGAAATAATTTACTTATTTATTTCATTTACACATATAGGATCCTTTTTCCTTCCTTCCCTTAAAATCGAATAGAGGAAAGGTTCGGTCGGGCCTTCTCACAGACGGTACAGTAAAACACATCGTTAGAGTTGTACTTGCTACAACCGCCGTGTTCAACGGAACAGGACCAGTACCCCTCCGGACACTCCCACGATAGAGATGTGGTACCGAGACCGCCGTGAGTGGTCTTCTCCTCCAACGGCCGAGGGTTGGGTCCTAGGCAGATACTGCAGAGGGGCTGACGACGGCTTTCATTGACAAAGGTGCAGGACGGGCAGCTCCACTCCCCATCGGCCTCCTCGTCGTCCTTCTCTTCCTCTCCCACTGTCTCGGAGGGTTGGGTCGTAGGGTTGGGGTGTGGGGAGAGGCACATCGAACACAGTTTACTGTCGGGTTCATTGACAAAGGTACAGGACGGACAGCTCCACGGAAGGGCGGGGGAGGGGCCCTTGTCGGGGGAGGAGAGGGCGGCGAGGTACTCCTGCAGGGAGACGATATCCAGCATAGGAAAACAGCGATAGAAGACCGCTAGTGGGATACGTTCCTTCTGCTGTATGTACTCCACCAACGGCAGAGAAGAGGTGGAAGAGGACTCGGAGGAGGAGGCGGCTGCCTTCCTCTCTCTAGTGACCTCACTGATGGCACCGAACAGTAAAGCACTCGCCATATCCTGCGTGTTATAGAGCGAGAGAGAGTACCGCGAGAAGCACCGCTGAAGCAGCCCTGCCAGCTCCACGGCGGGTAGAGACGGCAGTAACGCCACCTCATCGATCGTAAGACGCTGGAGGTCGATCTTTCCCACCTCCTGGGATGGAAGTGACTCCTTGGATAGCGCGGCGGTCAAGCGTTCCGTGAACTCCCCCACCGCCGCCTCCGCTGCGTTGGCCTCCTCCCTCAGTGCCTTCGTCGTCGCGCCTCCTTTCCTAGATCGACGACCTTTACCGACAGTAGCCTCCACCATCGCCCGGAGAATCGTCTCCATGACGGTCAGGATACGGCCCAGCAGGGCTACCGACCGACGATGGGGTTTCTCAGTAGGGGTCAAGAAGAGAAGGGCGATGGGGCTGTCCTCCCAGTGATTCCTATTCCGCCGGCGGACTCGGAGGTTATTCATAAAAAACTGTAGCCGGGAAGACGGTGGGTTCAGTCGTAGGACCTCCTCCAACACACCAATCTGCTCCTCGGAGAAGAACATGTCATTGTTGAGGAAGCGGTACAGCAGTCCAGCGGGGTCCTCTCCAGTAGGGGTAGACGAGGAGGGAGGAGGGAAGCACTCGGTGTAGTCCATATAGTAGCCATGACTGACGCCGCGGAGGGCGACGGGGACGGTGCGATTCGCCTCGACGGAATGGTGAATGATCCACCGCAAGGACTCCCCTTCGGCGAGGGTGATGAGACCGAAACACCGCTGTGTGGTCCCACTGGGGATCCACTCCAGGTACAAGAAACAGTTCTTCAGTCGCCGCTCCCCGACCCCATGCCACCGCAGTCGGAAGTAGTTGTCACTGACGAGGTACTGCTCGTCTAGCTGAAGGTGGGCGGAGAGGCCCTCGGAGGTGCCCAACAAGACCCGTTCAAAGGGTTTTAAATACGGTTTCGATTCCAGCAGATTGGGCTTGGCGAGAGAAGTGGAAGGAGGGTTGAGCTGAAAGGAATTGACTTGGTAAAAGGCACAGCCATTCGTAGGACTTACCGTATCGGCGGAGTGACGACCGCACTCTAAAAGCGTATTCACCTTCCATGGGATCTGAGACTCGTCATCGCGGGAGAAGGCAGACACCCGCTGCTCCTCCTGTTCTGCCTCCTGCTCCTGTTCCTCCTCAGCCTCCTGTTCGTGGACGATCTCCGCATTGAGGTCCATCGTACGGTGGGCAGACACAATCGCCTTTTTCACCTCCGGGGAGGAGCCGGACTCCTCGGCAGAGCGGTGGGCCGCCCGTACCGATGCCGTCATGCGGTTCAACAAAGTGTCGATAATTTCTTGACTATGGGGGTCTCCTTCGATCAGTTCCTTGGAGTGGTGCTCCAAGAGCTCCTGCAGGTGTTCCAGGAAGGGAGGAGGTCCGTGAATAGTGCTCTCAACGACATATTCTATCGTCTCTCTAAACTCCTCGATGGACAGCTGTAGTAGGTGACGATCTGGTAAGTCGGAGGTGGACGAGGAAGAAGCGGGCCGCTCCGAGTGGAAGCGACGACTGCGCTGATACCCACTGAACTGCCCTTTGTGCTCCAGAGCAAAGACGGAATCCCTTAACAAGTTCCCCATCGCCTTTTTACGCCACACATTGGCCAACTCTTGAAGCGACAATTTAAAGAACTGTAAACTTTCCATTCGCATCGAGTTCAACAAGAGCCAGGCTGGGATATCTTTCAGGAGATTGCCTGTTTGGTGACTGCCTAGTGTCGTCTGAAGACGGGTTACCACTTCCGGGATCACGAACAGCGTCAGTCGCTGTCCTTTACCAATACCACGCATTCGATACGCCCCTTGTGCATAGTCTCTAAAGACGAGATCCTTTCCCAGCGTGATCACCGCACTGGCGGTCGTCGACTGCTTGACGTCGGTACCAGTCGTGTGTACCTGGTCAAAGAAGGTAAAGCGGCGAGAGAGAGGGATGCCACACTGTGCGACAGGGATCGCCATGAGACCATTGTTGTCCCTCTGCAAGATCACCTGACGGTCGTTTTGGTCCATAAAGACGACCCCGTCAAACACCTTTTCCGGCAATCGAGTAAGGAGATACTTTGCCACGTCCTTGTTATCCATGTTGGTGATGAGAGCGCCTGCATCGATCAGGGCCGAGTAGGGCGGCTGTGCGGCGGCGATGGTATCCAACACACTTCGTGCCGTCCACTCATCCGGGAGAAGGTTCACACGGGTGATATTAGGGTTCGTCAAGACCGACAGTACACGGCCATCACTGCCGGGTTCGTAATAGCACTCCCCTAGATCCAAGGGCAGTAGGTTACTGGGTGTCCCACTGAATCCAATCCGCTTCTCAAACAGCATATTAGACCCCAGTTCATGCCCACAGGCGCTGATCTTCAGACTCTGAAAGTTCATCGTACGGGGGAAGATACAGGAGCAGAGGTAGTAGTGCACCACCTCAGGAATACGCCGCAGTGCCTCGTGCAGGAGAAGGAGTTGGGCCTGGTCAGTGAGGTGCAGCTGAGAGAGTGGTACCCCTACCCGTTCCGCCGTGACGACCGTGTCGCCTTCCTCTTCCTCCACACTTCCGCTGAGGGGAGCACTCCGCCGTGTGGCCGCGCTCAGAGCGATCCACTGACGGTACAGCCGAGCCGCCGGTCGGTGCTCCTTCGGTCCTTCCTGTCGTGCAAAGTCTTGTTTCAGCTGCGTCAACAGCGTCTTGGTGTCGGACAGTCGCATCCCCTCGTAGCGGTACGCCAGAATGGAGAGACCGACAACGACATCGGGGTGGGCGAACTCGGAACTGCGACTGGGGACGTCCTTGGCGACAAATGGGATCGCCATGACCTGACGACTGTAAGGGGTGCGATCGCCCTGTGAACCGGCGAGGTCGGCCGGCCGCAGCAGACCAAAGCTGACACGGTTAATTTTAGAGAGCACATGAGGGAGCAGCCGATGCAGCCAGTCATGAGCCAAGATTATTCGCTTTAACCCACTGGTAGAGAGGTGTTCGTTCAGGAAGGCAATTTCAGCCATGTGGGTGTCCTTGCCGGGAGCAGTAAGGAAGTCGGTGGTGTGCGACAGAAAATCAGAGAGGGATGTCGGAAACGCGGTGGTGTCCTCTTGTTGGATCCAATCCCCTCCCGCCTTCTCAGCGACGCATTCCTCGTAGAGCCACCACTGTAGCCAAGGGATCAGCGCTGGCAGAAGCATCGTTTCATAGTACACTGTATCCAACAGTATCAAGTGGGGCTCTCGCTGTAACGCCCGCTGCTCCAAGCCTATCCGAATCACGTCCTTGATCTTCTCCAAGTAGGACACCACCCTTTCCTTCTCCTCCGCGTCTTTTTGTGCGTTACTCTGCCGACGGTGACGGTCTTGGTACAACTCTACTTGACTCGACATCATCTTTTGCACATCGGTGGTAGCGCGTCCTTGCTGAAGATAGAACACAGCGTCAATTAAATGGATCGGCAGTCGCCAGCGAGGGCCACTCATGTCAATCGGGTGCTTGAGCCCAATAGGGAAGTTTAGCTCGGATCGTAAAGGGTGTAACAGCACGTCCACCTCATCCATAATCAACACCCCCCGCTTCCACAGCTGTAAGATGGGGGTAATGTCGTCCGCCATTTGCGAACGTTGCATCACTTTCTTTACCATTTGATGGGCATGGGAGTGCTGTCGCTCATCCACCTTCTCCCCTCTCGTCCACAGCCCTTCTTCCATCTCCTCGGTGGAAACGGTTTCAATCATATGCATCTGCTCCACACTTTTGAGGAATAAAGACTTGATACACTCCGGGGGGGCCACCACCACCGATCGGTCCTCCTCCGCGGAGATTAACTTTTGGTGCAGCAGTGCCACCTCGTCGCTATCCTCGCTACAGTTTCGGTCGAACTGGATGGAATAGATGTGCTTCACCACCACCACCCCGAAGCACCGTCGCAAGATGCTACGCGTTTGCTCCAGCAGCGCGGTGGGCATCACCTGTAGGACCAAGTGTTTTCCATCAGCGAGCATCAGCGCTAACAAAGGGCCCACCACCGTCGTCTTTCCTTGACCCATAATCATCTGCTGAACCCGTGAGTTCCCCTCGCGGAGGTTAGTCACAAACCACTTGACCATCTCCACCTGTCGGGCACGAAGGAGAATGTTAAACAAAAACTCAAACAACAGGAACCGCGGGTCGAGGGAGAGGGTGAAGTTTTTGCCGGTATCGTCCGTGGTGGTGTGGACGTAATACCGGCGGCAGTTCAAGAGGTCCAGTGCTCCCGTGGCGAGCTGACGGAGCCGCTCCCGCAGCCCTCGCTTGACGCTATCCTTCACAATCACCGCCTGGTCTTGTGACCCGCGGCCCTCCTCCAGCAGCTGTCGTACCTCACTCGTCGGGATCTCCAGCGCGAACGCCTGCACCCCTTCCAGCGTGTCCTTCTCCTCCGCGGCAGGGGACTCAAAGGCGGTCAGGGAGAGTCCTCTCAGCCGACAACAAATCTCCACAAAGGAAAGTAACTGACGTAAAGAGAGAATGGCCTGCTCGACAAAGTGGGCCCTATTACTGAGCAGCATAAACAGCACCAGCTCAGACTCGGTTCTCTGCACATCGGCATCCCCCAAGAGGGGGTTCACCGCGGTGAGCTCTTCCTTCTTGGAGGCACTGATCAGCGTACTACACACCCATTCAAAAGGTACAGTGACAGTGTCACGCGAGAAGCGACGGAGTTGGAGGTCGACCCACTTGGGCTGGTCTTTGCCTTCGCCCAGTGGGGGAGAACGATGGATACCGTCCAGTATAGAGGCACACAGTTTGGACCGCAATAGGGAATCCCTTTCTCGTAGGGCTTCCAACTTTTCTACACAAACAGTCAGCCGAGCTTTTATCGTACTCCACCTCTCCTCGATGGCGTGCTTGCTTCCATCGGAGAGAAGGGATTCTATCGTTTCGCGGGTCAAGAAGGAGAAATGAACGGATATTTCTCTTTGCTTTTGTTCGGCGTAGCACTCCGCATCCTTGGTAAGTCGTTGCAGCATATCTTTCGACATGGGTAGCTGTGCCATAGGGTGGGACGAGAGATCGAAAGGGAGGGCATTGGGGGTTTCCTCCTCCTCCTCCACACGGTTAAAAGAGGTCACAATGTCGGTTCCATGGAGATGGAGCTCTAAGAGTGGCCACTCACTCAGTGCCATAAGTACCGCTCGACGCTGCGAGGTGCTTTCAAAATAGGTCGCCGATAGGTCGTTTTCCTTTAACTCTACCGTCTCCACACTGCTATCCACAGGGACCACCCGACCGATCAGGTGGTAGTACATTTCAATCGACGACGGACGCTGCGGGGGAACTCGCTGAAGATAAGACTGAAGTTGGGCTCTCGACTGTCGTACAAACACATCCGTCTCTGGGTGTCGTTCACCAAATACCTTTTCCGTGAGGGTGCCTAATTTTTGGAAAAAGTCCGGCACGTCGGACCGCCGCTGGCGTCCCCCATCGTCATTCAACGAGGCCAGCAAAGGGTCGGCCGCGGTGGTGTTGGTTCCCCTCGATAGACCATAAGTGTCTTTTATTTCCGAGGTGGAGGGCCACAGGGCGAGATTTCCGGACACCCCCATCAGTTGAAGCACGGTAGCACACCAAGACGGCTGCACCGCGTTGTCTCCCAACGTTCCCTCCTCTTTTCCCCACCGTGCATGACGGAGATGAAACCAGCGAATCAGGAGTGGGGTCATGGCCTCGGTTACATCCACATCGTTAAACTTTAGGCTATGCTGGTGCTTCATCAAGTCGTAGAGAAACAAGAACCCCAACTTCCCGTTAGAACCTCCTTCCTCGTCTGCCAAAAGGGCGTCGCTCCACAAGAAACCTATCAACCCTTCGTTAGTGAGGTCTTCCGGCTTGGGGGGCTGGTAGGTCACACGCCGCAGTTTTTGAGGAGAGATTTTCTCCCAAGGGTATAGCAGTAGTCGATGCCAAGGATACCCACACTGGTCCTCAACTGGGGACCGCAGCTGCACCTCCGCTTTTTCCGCTTTGCTACGCATCAGACTGGCGTGGAGCTCCAGTTGGCTACGGGTTAACGGAAGCGCCTTGGAGCACCGCTTCAGCAAATCCACCACCTCACTTGTCTTGAGTCGACAGTCCCCCGACACGTGTCGGGCCTTTCTCAAGTACCCCTCCACCTCCATCGCGAGGTTCCAGTGGTATTGGTTGTGACTGTAGAGTACCGCGTGCGCCAACTTGAGACGGACGGCGTGGGCGTCAGGAAAGGCGTCGGGGACTGTGTTTTCGAACAGCTGAAACATGAAATTTTCTTCCGGGGAGAAGGGGGAGTCGGTGTAGCAGGACTCGAGGGTGCGAAGGGCGCCGCCGTAGTGCTGCGAGGCACACTGGATCGCGGCGTAGTAGAGAGAAGAGGCCAGTGTAGGGGGTAGCAGAAACTGATGACTACCGTGAACGCTGTACCAGTACACCGGCGAGGCCACCGACTCTCTCCATTGAAAGGAGCCCCTGTCAAAGAGGAGAAGCGGACTGAAGGGGTCCTCCTCCACCCGGACCGGCTGAAAGGAATGATTCGGTACGAGGAGGGCAAAGTCACGGGTGCGATTGCAAATGACAAGCGACTGTGGGAATGGGGCCCGCAATCGGGACAGCTGAGCCGCCAACTCTTCCGTGGCAATATCGTCCCCCTCGGCCACCCGCCAGTCTGGTTGGTCTGCCAGGTGCAGCCGCACTCGGTCCCTCTCGGTGTGGTCGGGGAGGACGGCGAACTTTACCCGCAGGCGCGGTAACTCAATAAAGCTCAGAGAGGACAACACTGAAGGAACGTCGTTGCTGTGGTTATTGTGATTAGGTGCCGTGGTGGCCCAGATCAGAATGTGGGAACAGTCTTCAATAGAGGTCAACATCTCTATCAAGGGTTGAAGCGCCGGGTAGGATCGACCGTTCCACAGAACGAGGTCACCTGGTAGAAGGGGAACGGCATCCCGTTGAACTCGGGCGTCTCTCTCCAATGCAGTTTTGCTCCCCACCACTTTTACCTGCTCTTCAAGGGTATTCTCGTTTTGTGGGTCCGACATCCACTGAATCACCTCCGATACGTCGTAGGAAGAGGAAACTTTCTCCGTGTAGTGGAGCAGCAACCCTCGACACACCTCCTCGGTGTAATGGGGGAAGGAGGAGGCGAGGAGAGCGGCGTCTGCTGTGATTTGGTACTGTAAGGTACTGTCTGAACTTCGCCTTATCGGTTCCTCCGCCGCTTCTCTCACACGAATAGGCGTGTAGGGGGTCTGGGGTGGACGGCGAAGAAGGACGGCACCCCCACTGTGGGAGGTGCAGTGCGTCAGATGAATCTCCACCTGATAATTAAACCAGTGGTCCACCATTTCCGCCCCGGCGTCAGTGGCGTCCTCGGGCTCCTTGGTCTCCGACTGAGGGTACCCCCGGATCACGTCGTCCTCCCCTTGCCACATCGTGAACGACTCCAGTAACGCACCGGGGACTATACCTTGCAGGAGTCGCGCGGGAACATACACCTCGCGGCCGTGAATCTCGTCGTTGTATCGGTGAATCTCAATCGAGCTCTCTCGCTGAATCCGCTTCGTCAGCTCCCCGCCTTGGTAGAGCGTACGTGGGAGGGACTCGCGGGAGCGGGTCTTCTTCATCAGGGGAACACTGTGGAGGCAGTAGGGTTGGCAGGTGGTGTAGACGAGCGAGCGGTACACTTTTCTCGCGTGGGGGACAAGGTTGTAGACCTCCAGAAACGGCCTCGGGTAGCGGTACGCCACCACCTCCTTCCACGTCGTCCGGTCCTCCTCGTCGGTGTACTGCGGCCCGTCGCACATCAAGAAACGCATCTCGGTATTTCGTGCATCCTCGGATAAATGGTTGACCCCGGTACTGTTCAACGCGGGAGCGAGTGGGGTGAATTTGATTTCCTTGTACGTTTCTGATAGCACCTCCTTCAGCAGCTCCGTCGCCCACCTCTCTGACCGGACTGGCCATGGGGTATCGTCCATCACATCGACCGGGCGGTCGTAGCGGACGCCTTCAAACAACGCCGACTCCACGTTTTCTTTCGGAAAGTTCCCCACCACGACGATGGGATGGTGCACGCCTTGGTCCTCCAGCCGAGGCGGCTTGGTCCACTCCACCACATCATAAGGGGTGCCAACGATATGCACCCAGTGGCGGTTCTCATGGCGACTCACCAACCCACACTGCAGCATTTCTTTCCCAAGGATCGTCTCGAAATCGGTAAAGTGCGACATGCTATCGGGGACTGGTTTGAGCTCATCGTTGCGCCAGAACAGTTCACCGGTCTGACTGTGAAACACCAAACCGCTGCGAGAGGGCCCTTTGTACACCCCTGGTGCGACACGTCTCCAGTTATCGCCCCCTTCCGTGCCTCGCAGGCCTTCTAAACTCTCGGTGCTAGCCCCGCGTGTGAGCTGAGAGACCCGACGTCGTCCCTCCGCCTCCTCCACTTCCTCTCTGTTTCCCTCTCCTCTTCCCCGCAGCACGCACTGTACCACGGCGTGCAGCACGTCGTCGCGTTGGTCGACGGACATTTCATCGAGGAGGTGAATCACGGTTAGGTGATCCTCGAGCAAGTCGTGAAAGAGAACATTTTCCATAATGTCAGCCGGGGGTAGTTTCAGTCGTTTGGACTCTGTGGTACTGCCAGGGTCACTTCGGAAGAGATTCGGAATGCGCACAGTGTCACGAAAAAACCGACCACGGATATGCACAAACACAGCCCGTCGACGACCCCCGCTTAACATCAGCTGTCGACCCTGCTCTAGCATTTCCCGCGTCACACGCGAGGTATCCAATCCTTGGGCTTGAAGAAAGCGCGTAATTTTTTCCTCCGGCGTCAAGAGGTCATCCCCTTCCTGCCGTGCCAGCTGACTCCGCTGCATTCCCATCCCGAATCCATGACGCGCGCGGACAAACGTGCACGACTGTAAGAACTGCTCAAAATGAATGGACGGGGATGTGGTGGTGTCGCGCCAGGCAGCTCCCTTCCACAGCGCCCGCTCCACCATCCCCTTGTAGGAGTGAATGACACACTGAGTTGGGGTGTCAGAGTTGGTCTCCCCTTCCGTCCGCCACAACTCCAACAGTGGAACCACATCCGTCTCGAGGAAGGAGAGAAACCTATCGTGGTACGTCCGCACCCGGTCCACCCCTCTCCCAAGGTTCTCTTCTAGAATAAACCGGCAAAACCCGAGAAGGTCACTAAGAAAATGGACCATGTAAAGCACATACGTGGCGTTGGAGCTGTACACCGAGCTGGGTCCTAATTCGGTCACCGTATGCAGCAACTTTTCGACCGGTAGAAGCACCCCCTCCGCCGCGTACCGGAGTTCATTGAGGAGAAGTCCATGGGTCGTCCCTAGGCAACTCTCTTCGTTCTTTTTGGTAAAGTCGCCGTGCAGCTGGGCACGCTCCACCTCCTCTCGTTGATGACGAGTGAGGCGCATCGGGGTGCTGGTGGGGTTACTCGTTTGAAGCACGTCGGGCGACACAAATGCAGCGGGTTCAAACAACGCAGCACGTAGTACACTCTGCACCGACCCCTCGAACAAGTAAGTGTGTCGATCCTGCGAGGCGAAGAAATCCAACACAAGGGGAATCCGAAGATAAGGGACGGTCAGGAAAGAAAGAAGCACCTCCGTCTCCTCTTGATTGAGAGACCCCATCTTGGGAAGGGTGGTGGCGTGCAGTATGTCATCCTCGGTCGCCCGTTCCACCTCCATCAACCGATCCACAGCGATGGGCGAGTGGAGCACCAGACCTTCGCCATAGTGTACCTCGCGATCCCCAAATCCATGCACGATGATGTCGGCAATATCCATCTCGCGACCCCGTACCATCGCACATTCCCACTTTAACGGCATCGGGCGCGTACGCCAGCCAGCACTCATCTGTCGCCCAGGGCCATCCTCGTCAAAGGAGATGTACCACGAGGCAAGAGCGTCGGTTTCTTTTCGTCTCCGGAGGAGTTGGGAGTCTCTCATCTCCATCGTGCCGAGAAACTTTGCCAACAGTACCATATCTCGGTAAAAGATAAACTCAGGGTGCTCTCTCCCTAGAGGCGTTCGTGCGCTAACCAGCCATTGGGTGAGCTTATCCATTTCGGTCCCCCCCGCCAGCAGAGTACCGGAATTGTCTAGTTGATACCCGCCGTTGTCGAGTAAAGTACGAAGAAAGGTCATGGTGTTATCGTTTTTACGCACCTCCAGTTTGTCCGGCATCCTCAAGTCAAACAAGTCCCGCCGCAAGTGCGTCTGTTGATGTTCTATGTAGCGCAGCAGCCCAGCCCGAATGAGAAGAAGGGATGGCCTTGTCAACTCTAAAGACGCAGAAATCTGAAGGAAAGAAAGATTACTCTTTCCCAAGGTCGTAGAGGGGTAGAAACCACCCTCGTGATTCAGCAGTGTTGCCATGAGAATCGCCTTTTTGGAACCCGATGTATTTCTCGCGATGGCATCAAACACAATGAGCATTGTCATGGCTACTATGCAACGTTCGGCATCAAAACTTCGCGTGGGTATCTCCACCGCCTGCCACGCATTTGCCAAAGAAAGTTGTAGGTAATGAATGGCCTCCAAGAGCTGTAACTGTTGATCCTCATCGCCAGACAGCGCGGAAAAAGACTGAGACGAATAAAAGGAAGACACCGTGTGCAGTTCTTCCGGTGCAATAGAAACAGGATCTGTATCTGGTGGTAGTGGAACCGGTACCAGTGTAGTAAATACCCACGTGATATACTCTATGATTTGCATCTGGATGGCGACTCGTGAAGCCGTACCACTGTTGCCGGCGCGACCCCACAAGGACTTGACAATAGCAGCGCTTTTGGATACCACAGCAAACAACTCATCGTAGTTGGTCGCCATTTTCATGGCAGTGATATCCTCTTGGGATGGGACGGATGACTGATACAGTTTTCCATAGTATGGCTTAGTGGAAACCGTAGGCAAAAGATTGGTATTAACGAACCCACTTTCTTTCTCCAGATCACTTCCAACAGTGTGAAGTGTCTCCTGCAAATGCGGCAAACTGTTTTGGTCCCCTACCTTGGAACAAGTTCCCCCGCACGAATTTTGAACGCCGTCACAGGGTAGTAGTTCCTTGAGCGCCTTAACAGTCTGCAATAAAGTAATCACAGGCAAAACAATCTCTGAGTCGATTTCGCCGCTGGATTCTCTCTTCCTTACGTGATACGCTACCTGGGAAAGACTGATATCTAGCATTTTCGAATCCGTAGTGGAAAGGGGGAGTGCTCCTCGCCACACACCCCCGGGGTATTCCGTGCCGTCGGGGTCTTGACGAACCGCTTTCACGCCATCTCTGTGAAGCACGGTTCCATCCGTGTCGAACACAATGAGTTGAGGTAGAGAGACCAAGTCTAGCGTCTGTAGTACTGCCGTGCAGGGAAACGAAGTTCGAAGGGCATCTGGAAGCAACTCTAGGTGCTTTTCGTATTCATCCTTATTGTCGTCACATGACAGAAAGAGCATTTCGCACGGCCACTGAGGGAAGGTCTCCTTTACTTTCGAGATCGTTTCCGTGATCTGACTTGACAGCTTTTTCACGCCAAATATCTTTTGGTTCGCCACGTACACAAACACCAACTTGTTTTTAAAGTAATCCAACGAGAGAATGACATTTTTGTTGTTCTTGATAACCACTCTACTATTGTCCGCTGCTTCAAACAAGTCGGCAATCCGTATTGTGGTGGAAGACGTAGATTCATCTACCCCATTGTCATGTACACAGGACAGTGCTTTTCTTAAGGCCTCATCACTGGGTGACGCTTTTGGGGATAAAAACCTCTTTGCGTAGCGACAAAGGTCTTCCGAGGCACTTACCAAGAACTCGTACTTCAGAATAAACTTTAGATGCTTGATGAACTTTGGCGTTACATTCTCAGAAAACTGCTTCACAAGAAAGCAAAAGGCTGTTATCGCGGATTTGATTCCACTTGAACTGCTGCACACTGGAGTGCAGCTAGGGTAATCTTCAGAGGGCTTGAGTTCCAGATTACTCGAATCAGGACTAGTGTAGTGTACGCTTTTCAACGCAGTCTCCGAAAGACACAAATCACTACCGTCTACAAGTGAAGGAAGAAGTACTTCGTAGAAAACCTCCGCCCGTATAAACTCGGACACGTTCTTTGGGTCGTTTGCGCGAATAAACAGCGAGTAAAGCAGTAACCAAAACGATGAGCTCTTTAGCTTATCTTCCTTGATATCGGGTACACGAAAAAACGGACAGACACGAATCCTGTCTGCACTTGGAATCTTTAGGTGATATTCGTGACCCTCAGTACCTCTATTCACAACGGTTAGGTCGTATGCGCGGGCTGAAGTTCTCTTGACTAAAAGATACACCACATTATGAGTCCGCATACCTCTCCAGCCAGAGGGTAACATTATCCAACCCCCGACAGCCAGACTGTCAATCAAACGAAGGGTGTGTGCGACCAAATCGTTGACTAAGATTGGCTTAGTTGCCTCCCGTGCTTTAGTAGCAACGTCCAAGCAACCTCGAATTAAGGCGTGGGCTTTCTGGATACTCTTTTTCTCTTCATTACCACAGTCCTTCAGGAAAGGATGGGAAACACTAGAAGCACCCTCTTTTCCCAATGCTTCCAAAAGCTTTGTGCTCATATCGCCTCCCTGGGATACGCCCAACGTGTTAATCCGGCAAAGAACAGTGTCCAGCGTCAGGAGACAAATGTCCGCATTTCCAAACTCTAGTGGTGAGCCCTTTCTCTCCACAAAAGGGTCTCCGAGAAAACCAGCATACGATGGGAGTTTCCAGAAACTTAGTGGTAAACTTCTGAGTAGTCGTTTATGAGAGTCCTTCTCTGCATTCTCTTTGGTGGACGGAGTATTGGCTTTGATGATATCTGTTGCCGCGGATCCGATAAGCATTAGTTTAGTGCCATCTTTGATTCCCAATGACGCTAGGGTTGCATCGTTCGGCTTGTTTTGAAGGTTTGGCTTTCCCAACAACTTTTGAAGTTCGGATAGTACACCAGTTGCCTCCTTTATCAGCTCTTTCAACTCGCCAATAGTGGCTCCTTCGCTAACCTCGATAGGAAAGGTTTTACTGCCAAACTTTACGTCAACCTTCATTCTGAAAAGTGAAAATGAGACACGAAATGAAAAAATAGAAATGAAAAAAATCCTACGAAAAAGACGGTTTACTGTGGAGAGAAGACAATATATTGGTGACTGAAAAGGGTCATTAAAGATTTTCCAAGAGATCACTATAAAGTATAACAGAAACAGTAGATTCCCAAAAATGATGCTTAAATATAATTAATTTAAAACCTTTGACTTTTGCTTAAAAATTACTTGTTAGAAAAATGACTTGAATAAAAATAAAAAAAGAAAAAAAGACACGATGTCTTTGTCGTTTTACTCAATAAGATTGAGAATGATGCCTCCCATCTTAGACTGGAACACGGGGGCGAACACGACGGAGATAATGGCCATGAGCTTGATGAGAATGTTGAGCGCAGGTCCAGAAGTATCCTTGAGCGGATCGCCGACAGTGTCGCCAATGACGGCCGCCGCATGTTGAGGAGAGCCTTTACCCTTGTTCTTATCCTTGAGTCCACCTTGTTCAATGTACTTCTTGGCGTTATCCCAAGCACCACCAGTGTTGGACGCAGAAATAGCCATCTGCACACCGGACACAATAGCTCCAGGAAGAAGACCAGCAAGAGTGTACTTGCCGAACAGGATACCCACCACAATGGGGGAAAGCATCACCAAGGCGGCAGGGGCAATCATTTGATGAAGGGCAGCCTTCGTAGCGATGGCAACGCAACTCTCGTAGTCGGGCTCCTTGCGACCATCCGCAACTTCGGGATCCTGGAACTGGCGACGAATCTCGTTGACCATATCCATGGCAGCAATACCAACAGATTTCATAGTCATGGCAGAGAACCAGTAGGGAAGCATGGCACCGAACAAAAGACCGGGCATCACACGAGAGTCAAGAATGTTAACGGTGGGGATAGAGACTCGGGACACGTACGCGCCGTAGAGTGCCAGGGCAACAAAAGCGGCAGAACCAATGGCGAAACCCTTACCGATGGCGGCGGTCGTGTTACCGGCAGCGTCCAAAGCATCAGTAATTTCACGGATTTCATGACCCATGTGGGACATCTCAGCAATACCCCCAGCGTTATCAGAAATAGGACCGTAGGCATCAATAGTGAGGGCAACAGACATGGTGGAGAGAATTCCGAGGGCGGCAAGAGCATAGCCATAAAGACCGCACATGCGATACGAGACGTAGATGGTGACGCACATAGCCAGAATAGGAGGCACAACAGAGAGGTAACCAAGAGCAAGACCATAGATGATATTGGTGGCAGCTCCAGTTTCACAGGATTCAGCAATCTCTTGCACGGGGCGGTAAGCGCTGGAAGTGTAGTATTCCGTCGTGTAACCAATGAACAAACCAGCCCACAAACCGCAGAGAACGCAAGTGAGTGCACCCCATCTTCCGGTGGTAGTTTCGCCGATCGTAAAGGAGGAAGGAAGCGCAAACTCTGTGATGAAGACCAGCGCAATTGTAGCACCAATGGTCGAGTAGAGCAGCTGACGCTTCAACGCAGGCTCAATGTCACGGGCGCGCTTCACACCGCTGTTGGTAGCACCAATAGTGGCGACGATAATGCAAACCAGAATACCAACAGCCGTGATGAGAAGAGGGTACATCATGGAGGTAAAGGAGGCAGTAAGCTCGGCAGATTCAGCGGCAATGACGAGAGCAGCGCAAGAGGCCTCACCGAAACTTCCGAAAAGGTCAGAGCCCATACCGGCAATATCACCAACATTGTCACCGATGCAGTCCGCGATAACGCCAGGGTTACGTGGATCGTCTTCAGGAATATTGTTCTCCACCTTACCGACAAGATCAGCGCCAACATCCGCAGCCTTGGTGTAAATACCACCGCCGACACGGCCAAAGCACGCAATAGCGGAACCGCCAAGACCGAAAGCCGCGACACATTCGTAGAGTTCAGGGAGATTCTCGGGGGTATCACCAAAGTAGGAACCAATTACTTTAATGGTAATGAAAAGAGCGGCCAAACCCATGGAAGTGAGAGCAAAGCCCATCGTGATACCACCTCGGAACGCGGTCTGGAAGCCCAGAGCAAAACCTTGAGACTGATCGCCTTCTTCGCTACCAGAAGTAGCCATAACAGCAGTTCTGGCATTGGTATAAACGGCGATGCGCATACCGATCCAACCGGCGGCGACGGAAGTCAGTGCACCGGCAACAAACGCGAAAATAGACAAGGCAGCGTTGATCCAGGGGGACTGAGCAGCCTTAGCACCCTCTTGAGGAGAGGAAAGGGCAATTCCGAGAAGCACGAAGAGAAGAGAACCAAAACCGGCCATGAAGACGGCCATGTATTTGTACTCGGAAACGAGAAACGCAGTGGCGCCTTCAGAGATACGGCAGTAGATCACATACACGTTTCGCATCACCTCATCCGTCAAGTAGTTGTTGCGAAGACCCTTACCAGGAAGAATCTTGACATCGGAAAGGGCGTACCACCAGTACATGGCAAATACAAAGCCAAGTGCGGCAGAAACGAGAATGATGAGCGAAGTCATGTCGCTAGACATCGTCACGGATCCTGCAGAGGCAGCCATAACTTTGGCAGTAACATTCACTTGGTCTTTAGAATCCATCACGTCAGAGCTGGAAGAGTTGGAGCTTCCCAAAACCGCAGACGCGAAGAGTGGAATAAGAAAGAGAGCCTTTTTGAAAGACATTATATCCTTCAGAGCGATAAATACCTATATAAGAAACGAAGAAAAAAAATATATTTGAATACGGAATACAATAGAGCAGAACAAAACAGAAAAGAATAAAGTAGAGGAAAATTGAAGCTACATAACTAAACCACGAGAAACTAGTCCCGCCAGTTCAATGACTACACTGCTTGGCAAAAAACGAACCTACATAAAAATCCGTTGCGCCCCCCTCCAAAGGGAGGCCACCCTTTCGAAAGAACGCGCATGCCGCCGTCCGCCACTTTGAGCCTTTCACGACCGGCGTAGGCCGGGCAACCCTTTCTAGGACAGCCCTAAGGTCAGTCACGACGGAAGACTGGTGGAAAAGCCGCGCTCCGACGCCAACGCCTCCTCAAAAGGCCACGCCTTCCAGATCCGCGCCAGAATACCACTGGGCCGCTGGCGGCACGAGGCGCGTAACCACCCGCCAGCTAAAAACAAGCCAAAGGGTTCAAAACGCTGGTTCCCAGGCGCAGTTGGTCTAGTGGTAGAATTCTCGCCTGCCACGCGGGAGGCCCGGGTTCGATTCCCGGACTGCGCAAAGTTTTTTTTGGCCCCTTGACGCATTTTCCTACCCTCGTTATGCAGGTAGACGTTTTTTTTTTTTTTCCTTCCACCCGTAATCTTAAGGAAGAGGGGTGGGAAACAGTGGCTGCGAGGGGGTTTGGAAGCCTCTTGGCGCCGCTAGGGTAAAAAAGAAGGTGGGCGGAAAAGTCCGCCTCCAAGGGGCGCTCCACCCCCGCTGCCGTATGAGTATGCCTGAGTTTACTTCAACAGCAATATAAACCATTCGGTTGGATGTAGGACTACGATAAAAAGAGACAGGGAGTGATAGAGGAGCCATGGCAGGAGGACTGAGATGGACTAGAGGGGCAACACGCAGAGAGTGAAGTTCACAACAGAAAAACAAGAATCTATTTTTTTAGTTACGAACTTGTGCTGGCAGGATATAGTGAAACTCACCCCGTCAGTTGCAGGCGAGACGCCCCACCAAGGAGTATCCCCAGTAAGAGGGATATCACAAGACGCAGCACATGACGGGCCCACGTGGAGGGCTGCCGGCGTGGCGGTGCGGGATCTCGTTCCTTGGAAGGGCTCCAGCGGGGGGCGGAGACGTAGTCAGCGGGGGTGGGTTCTATGAACTGGATACGGCGCTCTGGGGCGGCGGTGGTAGTGGTAGGAAGAGCGACCTCCTTGGAAGGGACCCGAGGAGGGGGAGAGGAGGCACCGTGAGAGGCGGGAGCGGTGTCCTTCTTTTGACTGGTAGGCTCTTTCTCTTCTTCTTTCTGTTTTACTGGTGTCGGGGAGGAGGATTTCTTTTCCTCTTCCTTCTGCTGGGGAGCGGGTACTTGCTTCTCCATTTTAACCTCCGCTGTTGCAGTGTTTTCCTTCAGTGGAACCTCCTTACCCTCTACGTTTTCCTCCGACGTGGACAGGTGCTCCACGGCAGAGAGAAACTGCTGTGCGGCAGTGGTGGAGGGGGAGGGAGTGGCGGCAGCTGGGGCGGGAGCGGCAGCGTCCTCTACCAGCGCTACCTCGGCGACACCGGCAGGAGTAGTAATATACTGTGCCGGGGCTTCTTTAGGGACAGCGGCGGCAGCAGGAGGAGCAGGAGCAGGAGCGGTAGTGTGCTCTGCTGGTGCTACCTCAGCGACACCGGCAGGAGTAGTAATATACTGTGCCGGGGCTTCTTTAGGGACAGCGGCAGGTGGAGGCGCCTGAGCCTCAGCCGGGGAATCCAGGCTGGCGACGGCGGCGGCTCGAGGAGTGTGCTGACGCTTCTTCTTGCGATTGTGGTCGGGTCCTTTCTTTCCTCCTCCTCCTTTTTGGTTTGACTTACCGGGGCTACTCATCGAAAGAAATGGAATAGACGGTATTACTTTTATTTTATGTTATAATATATAACGAATCTATTTTCTTTTCTTTTGGAGTGGGACTAACGAGAGAAATAATAAAAAAAAAAGAGAGAATAGGATTTCGCTTTTGCTCTTTTACTCGTTTCAGATAAAGCAAACAACAAACGTTTAAGGAGATATCAAAATAAAAAAAATTTACTTAGTGGTTTAAGAATGAAAAAAAAAGTTTCAGGTATATATTATAAATACTTACGCTCGTGATGAGGCTCACGTTTTTTTTTTTTTGTTCTTTTCCTTTTTTTTTTTTTGCAGATATTTACATTCACAGTTTTAATTACAGAACAATAGAAAACAAAACAAATTATTTACTTCAGTTTTTCTTTTTTTTTTCTCTTTTTTTCTCTCTCTACAAACATATATATTTTTTTTTTCTTATATATATATATATTTCGTCGTTTATATTTATTTGGAATAACGTTAGTCTTTCTCGTCACTGTTTTTTTTTTCCTTTTTTTTTTTTTGATGACTCGCCACAGTTGACAACATAAAGAAAAAAAAGCTTTCGTGCTGTTCTTATAACAAAGAAATCCAGCAGAAAAGACACACACACCTAAACACGTCAATGAAACAAAAGTAATAATTATTGGGAAGATAAAAAAAAAAAAATCAAATAAAAGTACGCAAATAGAATACATCTGTCCTGTAGTAGGAATATATAAACATATACATATATAAATAAATATATAGATGGACAGTTTGATGTAAAAGAAAAAGAGGGAGTATGAAAATAAAAATAAAAAAAGGAAGAGGCTACTATGGTGGTTACTATCCTTATTTCTGTTATTCTTACGACTACAATTATTATTATTATTATTATTATGATGATGATGATGATGATGTTTCGTGTTTGCCGTGGATAAAGTGGCGAGTTCGTTTTTACCCTTTATAGATATATATATATTGGATGTAGAACGGGTCGACAGGATGCAAGAAAGAAGAAGAAGAAGAAAGTAAAAGAAAGAAGGGGGTGATATGAATGGGGGGAAAGAAGAACGAATTAATATCGTTTCCCCCTACTTTTACTTACCCTGCCGTCGGTTCTTCCTCCTCTTCATCCTCCACCTCCTCCCAGTACCACTCCTCCTCATCCTCCTCGTCCTCGTCGTCCAGGGCGTCCATCAAGTGGGGTCCGCCGAACGTGTTAGCGATCGGTCGGTGTATCTTTGCGGGGTCGGGCGCGTACTTGGCCGACCGCCCACAGTAAACACTCTTTGGCGGCTTCGGCAGCACCATCTTACTACCGCGACCGCCCGCACTGCCTTCTCTATTGGTCGTGGAGGACATTAACCCGCTCGAGAGGGAGCTGTTGAGGTTGTTGATGCCGTACGGGTCGTAGGCGAGGGAGGAGAGCACCGACTTGGCGGAGGCCGCGACGGAGGTGGTGCCGTAGGGGTGACCAATGCGGTTCTTGAAGCTAGGAGGACGAAGGACGTACTCGTCAGGCTTGGGCGGGCGGTACTCATCTAAGGTGATCTTTGGAATCGGCTGGGCGGTGCCGGCGCTGTGGTCCAGGGCGGAGAAGGACATGTAGTCCCGCCGGAAGAGGGCGGAGTCACCGACCATCTCATCCGTGCTGCTAAAACTATCTTCCTCCGTGAGGTAAAAGACCACCGAGCTACGCGTACGTCGGCCGCGCTTGGCGTCGTAACCCTCTGGGCGAAACCCTTCCAGCAGCCCTTCCTCATCCAACTCCTCATCGTCGTCGTCGTCGTCGTCCTTCTCCATCTCACCGACAAGGGGAAACGCCTTCCCGGGGGATGGGGCGATCTCATAGAGGTCATCGTCGTCCTCGAGGTAGCTAGACACGGTGCGGCGGTTCGCCTGGGAGAAGCGGCTGTCATCTTTGGCAGTCTCCGGCGTCGTAGCAGTAGGCGTGGTATTGGTGGTATTGGTACTAGGCTTACCAGGGGGGGCCTTGGCTTTAGGGGAGGCGGTGACTGGCTTACGAGAGGCAGGCGTGGGTTTGTTGGTGGGGCTCATCTCGTTAAAGGTCTGTAACGTGGTGGGGCTCGCGGGGATGGGGTCGAGGGACAGACTGGCCTTCTTGCCGCTTTTCGGGGAGGACGCCGTGGAGGACTGATCGCTCGGTCGACGTGGGGGCTCCTTGACGACCGCACCGGACGACCCATTACGGCCCCGACTGCTGTACACCACCGGAGGCTCCTCCATCAGTTCCGCCTCCTTCGACTTGGTACTCTTTTCCTTCTGTGAGATGGACTTGGAAGAGGGCGTCACGACGTTCATCGGGGGACTAAACATTGGAATCGACTTTGGGGAAGCGGCCTTCTTTGGGGAGGCGGCATAGTCGGCGGGAGTGGACCCGCCCATCTTTGCAGGGGGCGGCATCTTCTTTACGCATACTTTAGCAGGGGTCTTCGCTACCGGCGGGGAGGGTTTTAGCTTGGCCGTTTCACCTGGCGAGGAAGCGGTGGTCTTCTTCGCCGTTGTGGTGGGGGGCCCTTTGGCGGGGCCTGGACTAGTAAACTTAAACGAGGCGTCCTTCCCCGTCGTGACCGGCTGGAGGGAGGAGGCGGTGGATCCGAGGTCGGTGGAGGAGTTGCGGCTGGTGCGACCGCTATTGCCTAACTCCGAGTTCTGCTGTTTCTGTCGCCGCTTCAACTCACGGAGCTGATCGGGGGGTGGGGTGTGCGTACGGGCGAGAAACGAAGGCGTCTTGCGGAGGGCGGCTTGCTGGCGGGTGGAGAGGGTGGAGGACTTGCGGGTGAGGGGTTGAGGGACGTCGTCGGTGTCTAAGGTGAGGCTCTTTAAATCGTCCTCGTTGAGGCCCCGTCCATTGAGGGAGGAAGACGCCGGCCGCACACTCGACCGCCGAACACGGTTCTTGGAGTCTATAAATACATCTTTTCCCGGTTCCGCCGGCGGTGGGGAGGGCTTTCCACTATTAGCGTTGGGGTTTTGCTTTGTCTTTTCCTTTGCTTTAGATCGCTTCGCCTTCTTCACCGACCGCTTCGATTGATTACTACCGTCCCCCTCACCCGACGACCCATTCGTACCGGCCTCTGTGCCGTTCTCTACGGCGGTGAGTACTGGCAGAGCGGGAGAGCCGCGGTTGGACATGGACTCGTACCGGTTTCGAAGCATCGCGACACGGTTTGGTGGGGAGGTGGGCTGCCCTACAGTGGATCCTACAGGGGCACTACCCGCACTCCCGGTCGGACTATTACTCTTCTTCGCCTCTTTCAAGTTGGGGGAGCTGCCGGCGTGGGCCTTCGCGAGTGTGGTCTGATCCGTACTATTCTGCCGAGAGCCTTTCTGGACAGAAGCCCGCCTAGAGTCATCCATTGTAGGGGCGTCCTCCATGTTTCTGAGGGAGCTCGTGCGGTCGGGGTGGGCACCGGGTGATGACTTTCGCGTCATTCGGGAGAAGATGGAAGCGCCTGTAGTAGCTTGACTCATCACTCACACACACACTCTAATGGTTTAACTTTTCTTTCCCTTTTTTTTTCCTTTCTTGGAGAAGGAAAGCAAAAATTAATGGACAATACAAAAAGGCGGGGGAAAAAAATAAACAACAAAAGAGAAGTGATGTAAAAAAAAAAAAGTAATAATATATTAGGTCAAGAAAAAAAAAAAGAAAAAAAGAGGAAAGAAAGAAAAACTTTTCTACTGAAGTCTTTTGTTTGTTTGTTTCCTTCTTTCCAGGATCAACTATACACTACTCTACGGCGTGAAAAGGGAGATAAAGAGAAGAGAAGAACAAATAATACTAATAGTTTAGATGCAGTTCACATCGATCACGAATATAATCTCACACTGTTACAATTAAAGTAATTTTTAAATGGTAATAGTAACAATACACAAATATAAATATAAATACAAATACAATTTTCAAGTCGGTAAAACACCACCAAACAGAGTCCATTCTGTGCATAATAAAAACGATAAGAGAAAAAAAAAAAAGAAACAACAATGATATTTTCTCCCCTCCGTATTAACCACTAAAAGTAAAAGATGAATGGACTCTCTCTCTCTCTCTCTCTCTCCCTCATTTATTTCCTCTTTTACCTTTAATTACGGTCCGTCCTCGCCCATAGGAATTAAACCCTCTTGCACAGTGTCTTGCAGTCGGTTCAACATGGCTAGCCGCGCCGCCCGTGCCTCCTGACGTCTCTGCCGCTCCTCCTTCTGCTTCTGTTTTAGATTCTCCAGCTCTGTCGTCAGTCGCAGCACGGTCGACTGACACTGCTCCACCTCCTGTCGCAGTACATTAACCTCGTGCCGTAGCTCAATTAGGCTCATTTGCTCTACAGGGGTGTGACTGACCTTGGCGGAAGGGGCCCGCATCGCACTCACGGACATACTCTCCCGCCTGCTGGAGAGCTCGGTGTAAGTGGGACTGAGCATCGTGGTGGGTCGTAGCGCCGTGGCGGGAGGGGAGGGGTCTTTGGTGGCGTTGGGGAGACTCATACTGGCCTCGATGTGAGAGATGCGGCGGTTGACGACGGACTGCTCCGTCTCCCGGCGGGTCTCTGCCTGGTCGAGCTGCGCCCACATCGTCTCCACCTCCTTCTCCAGCTGCCCCGCTCGCAGGGTCGCCTCTTGCTGACCGGTCAGCGCGGCATTGAGTTGGTTTTCCAAATCGCTGGTGACTTTTCGCTGGACTTCCAGCTCTTTTTCGGCGCTGCTGAGTTTGGCTTGGAGGCCCTCCTGGCGCTGTTCATACACCCTTTGCACCGCCACCAACTGGTCGTGAAACTCTTTTTCGTATTTTTGTTGTGTCTCCTCCTCCCACTTTATCCGCTCCTCATAGGCGTTGGGGTTGTTGGCTCCGGTGACGAGCGTGACGGCGGAGGTGGGCGTCACCACTTCATTATCCAGCGCAAACGTCACCGTCGACTGTCTGC
Organism: Angomonas ambiguus; assembly: GCA_019695575.1. Taxonomy (NCBI): domain Eukaryota; phylum Euglenozoa; class Kinetoplastea; order Trypanosomatida; family Trypanosomatidae; genus Angomonas; species Angomonas ambiguus. The sequence goes on along the minus strand of JADNSB010000037.1, from coordinate 111,108 downwards.
CGTGGTGCAACACGGGTGAACCATAATTATCCACTTTAGCCTCCAGCTCCCGGATACGCCCGTAGGCCAGGTCCAACTGTTCCTCCAACTCCTCGACGACACTACGCTCCACCTGGATGCGGGAGGTGGCGGCAAGAGGGTCGTCCTCGTCCTCCTCCTCTCCTTCTTTCCCTGCTTTATTCTGACACCACTGCCCTCGTTTATTGCGCCGCGCTCCTACCAAAGCATCCCGCTCCTCCCGCACCCGTTTCAGCTCCGCCTTGCTGGCCTGCAGCTCTTCGCGGAGGAGTTCCACTTCGCTAGAGGCGGGGAGCGCCTTCCACGACGACGAGGAGGCCCCGGCGGCACTGCTAAGACGGCGAGAGGGGGGCGTACTACCAGGAGGGGCGATGTATTGATACAGGAGATGCAGCACCTCGTCTGGGAGGGCTACTGGGGTCCCTGCGAGGGAGTCTCTCCACTGGGCTACGGAGGAAGAGGGGACGGCAAGAACACCGTCGACCGCACTGCGTGGCACGGTTCGCGAGGAGCGGGAGGACTCCGTCCTTCCCGACGACGACGACGCTGTCTCTATACTGCGGAGTCGTTTCTGTGTTTCCTTTAGTTCCTCCTTGGCCAGCTTTATCTGCTCCTCCCACTCCTTGGACGCCGGGACACTACCCCCTTGGTCCCCAGCCGCAGGAGGAGGACGGGCGTGGCGCTGTAGCTTCCAGTACCGTGCACTCGCCTGCATCCAGCGGAATAGAATTCCTGTATACCCGGTCAGCTCTTTGGCCTCCTTGGCGTAGGTGGTCGCTGTCTTCTCGCAGAGAGTCACCAGTCTGGCCTTCATCTGCTCCACCGACACCGCCGATAGTTTCTGGGGCAAGTCTCTGTCCTCCGCGAGGGTGGAGAAGGGGGCTTCGATACCGGCAAGGGCGGCGGAGGTCTCCACCAGTGCCACCGCCGCCGGGGAGGGATTCGCGGTCTTGCGCAGGGCCAGCCATCCTTCTCCTTTGGCCACCGCCGCCTGAGCCGCGTCGAACTGCTTCTTTGCCGTCGCTAGTACTGCGTTAATGGTGTCATTGGACGTGTTACTGTTGCTATTCTTACTATTAGTATTATTGTTAGATGTGTCGTTTGGGGTAGAGGAAGCCCGCTGCGTCTCCGCCAGTAGGATCTGATCCTGCAACTTTTTTTCCTTTATTTTTAACTCCGCAATCGTATTCTTTTTCTTTTGGTCGGTGTCGTTAGCGGTAGTAGAAGTAGACCCACCCACCGTGATGCTACGAATCCGTACTTCATTACGGCTAGAGCTCCGTCGACTATTATTCTTTTCCTCTCCTCCTCCTACACCTCCTACTCCCTTCCCCATGCCAGTGGGTTCTACAGTGCACTGTAATAACACCTCCACTTTTACAGTTTCCGTCTGTACGTCATCGATCACACCGACATAATACGGTGGAGAGGGGTGAGACGTGTGGTTCTCGTGAAACACAATGACGTCATCCTTTAGTAGTTTAGTCGACATGTTATCTATTGTTTATTGTTTATTGTTTATTTTTATTTTTATTTTCTTAAAATAAAAGAGAAATAACTTCTTCAATTGTCTGCTATGGTTTTCTATTCTTATTGTTGCTGTTTAACTCTAAATTATTGAATGCTTCCCTAAATTGAAAATTAAAAAAAAAAAGGAGGCAGAAAAAAAAAGATGCGAAATCGTTAGTAGACGTGTAATTATAGAAAAAAAATTAAGAGATAAAACATACAGAAAAAAAGAAAGTCCGAAAATCTACAACTTAATGCCATCACTATTTATAAAATTCTCTCTCATTGAAACAGAACACCAGAAACAACAACACAAAAAACAGAAAACTTAATTACGAATGAACGATGATTGTGTGAAAAACATAGATAAATCTTTCACCCACAGAATGTCTAAATATAAAGTTAACTCGAAGGAATACGTAAAACCCCCCACTCTAGTCGTCATCGGGATCCTCCATGACGCTCTTTAGTTTTTCATTCTTCGCTATAACGTCGTTAATCCTATCGGCTACCTCTTGAGAAGCAGCAGCCTGACTCTTTAGTTTCTTCGCCTCTTGATCCAAGTCGTCAATCAGCTGTCCAAACTCCTTTGCCTTTTGCGCTGCCGCCTCGCCTCCCC
>JADNSB010000037.1:17500-91635 GCA_019695575.1 Angomonas ambiguus | reverse complement strand
TTATTATTATTATTATTATTATTATTATTCAGTCTTCGTTTTATTTATTTAAATTATTTAATTAAAATAATAATATTAGTATTAATGAATAATAATCATAATAAAAAGGAAATAAATTAAAAAAAAATGAAAAGTGAAGAGTGTTTTGTTTATTCCTTCTTCTGCTCATATAAATAATAGTAATGTATTTTATTTATTTTTACTTTATTTTATAATTTTTTTCTTTTGCCTTTTATTATTTATTTATTCTTATTTTATTTTTATTTTTACTTTTTTTGTTCTTTGCAAAAAACAAAAACAAAAAAGTGTGTGAAACCGCAAAAAAAAAAATATAAATAATAATTAAAATAATCAATAAAGAAAACTAAAAAAAATCACACAATAAATGTTTAATCCTACTCCTTTCTTTTCCTTTTTTTGGATGGATAGACTTTATCTCTATTACTTTTCTTCTTCCTTGTTATCCTCCTCCTTATCTTTATTATCTTTATTATTATTATCGTCGGTCAGCCACGGAGGGGTGGGCAGCACAATATTCTCTTGAGGCATTCGGTCGGGTAAATTTAACTGAATATTATTAGGATGATGAGGATGATTTAAATTATCACTATTATTATTATTATTATTATTATTGTATCCAGTAGCGAAGAAGGCTCTTCCAAGGCTACTACTACTACCACTACTAGGCGTACGTCTAGTCCCCAGAGAATCCGAAGGGGAAACCACCAGCTGCCCTTCTTTAATCGCATTATTATTATTATTATTATTATTATTGTTATTATTATTCTGGTAAGGTTGAAGAACAATGGTACTCGCGTGAGGAGAAATGGAAATGTTTAACATTTTTTCAGCAATTATTTTAGGAAGGGCCAAAATTTTTATTTCGGACGGTACTTGTACTTGAATAGCGGGTGGTAATAGCTGCACGGGCACGACCACCAACTCGGGCACCTCTTCCCCATTATTATTATTATTAGGATTAGTTTCAGGATCAAAAGTTATCTTCTTCTTCTTTCCAGGAAGAAGAGGCGGTACTCCAGCAGGAGAAGCCCCTTCATCCTTATTATTATCATTGGGAGAAGCAGCAGCACCAATGGCCACACCTTCCTTCTCATTATTATTATTATTATTATTATTATTTATCTGTTCTTCTTCTTCGGTGTGGGGTTCCCACTCCTCATGGACTTCTCCATCCTCGTCATCATCCTCTACGCCTCTGCTACTACTGCTGTCGAGCTCTCCGACGGCAGAGAGAGGAAGGGCGTGATCCACTTTTTGTTTTTTATTTTGATTATTATTATTATTATTTTGATTATGATGCAGCGCTCCTAACGACTGAGAAAGTTTCAATTCCTTTTCCTTTTCCAGCTTCTTTAGCTTTTCCTTTTCCTGTTCTTCCTCTTCTTCCATTATTTTAATTTTATTCCGCTGATCCTGCTGCTGACGCTGTTCCTCGTGATACAGCGGATAGCGGTCGAGTGAGACACGATGCAGCAAAATATCCTTGGCGAGCTCATTTTTAATTTTATTGTCAAATATTTCGCTCCAGTCGTCGTTCCCGTCGGGGTTCGTGGGATTCTCATCGGGGAGTTGGTATAAACGATGAAGGGTCGTGTTGCTGCTGCCACTCGTATTATCCTTACTGTTGATATTATTATTATTATTGGAGGAAGAGTCTTTGGTGTCGGTGGTAGAGGACGTGATGACCTCTTCTCCATCATTATTATTATTATGATGATTATTATTATTGGTGACTATTTTGAATGTCTTTAGACGGTCAAATGTTTCTTTATCGATCGGTTTCTGTTTATTATTATTATTATTATTATTATTCGGTGGAGGGGTAGTACGATGGTGAGGAGGATGCTCATGCTTATTATTATTATTATTGGCAGTGGTAGAAGTAAAAAGAGGTTTATTCTCCGCGGTAGTAACGCCCACCACCGCCACTGGCGTATTATTGGGATTAGTATTATTAGAAAAGGTTTTCTGATAGACGTGATTGCCATCCAATGGTTTAACTTCAGGAACCGGATTTATTATTTTATTATTATTATTATCTGCCTTCAGAGGGTTCCCTTCTTCATCGTCTTCTTCTTCCTCCATGAAAATATTATTACTGTTATCGTCGTTATTATTATTATTATTATTATTATTATTATTATTATGATTATTATTCGGTTCTCTTTGTCCGCTCGACGACGCCTCACCTTCTTTATTACTACCATCCCCTGAGGAGTCCTTTAACTGCCGACTGCTACTTGTCTCAGTATTATTATTATTATTCTGATTATTATTATTGTTCTTTAATTTATCCCCCGCAGAAGAGCTCAGCGGTTTCGTGCGTTGACTGCTATCGCCTTCCTCGTTACTCTGAGAAAGTGTGTTGGTGTTCGTATTGCGATCGCTGGGTTTTCCCTCCTTGCTCGTATTCTCTGTCGGAGAGGAATTCGTATTCTTCTGACTCGCGTATAACGTCGGCTGTGATTGCGTGTTGGTGTTGGTCAGTCCACCATCCTCGGTGGTAGAGATGGGATCATTGCCGGAGAAGTGTCTTTCCATTTTATTATTATTATTATTATTATTTACGGCGACACCAGCAGCAGAAGCCGCTGCCTCCTTATTATTATGATGATGATGATGATTAATGTGGAGTGCAGGGAGAGGGGAAGGGGTGTGAGGCTCCACGGAGAAACTTTCATCTTCTTCTTCGTCTTGTAACTGTTTAGCAGCGAGTAACGCCTCTTCCACCGCACTGGTGGGAAAAGAAGAAGCGCTGGTCATTGATGCTGGCGTATAGCGTACCCCTAGTTGCTTACTATTATTATTATTATTACTATTACTCATATTATTATTATTATTGGTGTTCGAATTATTATTATTGTTATTATTATTCGAGTTATTATTGTTATTATTATTATAGCTCCAGAGATAGCCACTAGAGTTGCGGTTTAGTTCTGGGGAAGAATCACCGCCGGTGACCGTCCATAAATCTTTATTATTATTATTATTATTATTATTATTAGTATTAATAGTACTGTGATAGTCGCTTCTGCCTCCAGTTGCTATTGTAGAGGAAGTCAATTTCATATTCAAATTGTTATTATTATCGTTATTATTATTATTATTTTGAGTCACAGGCTCCGTCAAGGAGAGGTGGAATTCCTCTCGAGGCGAGAGAAGCAGTGAGTTTGTATTTCTCTCCCTCTTTAATTTATTATTTTTATTTTTACTATTATTATTATTATTATTATTATTATTTATTTCGGAGTGCACAGGATTGTCCATACGATCAGAGGAATGATTCACCAAAGAGGACGAAGGAGAAAGAAGCGATACCAATTTATTATTATTATTATTTAAATTATTATTATTATGTTGAGGATGAAACGTATTTTCAATCACCACCATCTCACTCTTCGCTTCCACGGCGTTAGGGATCGCGGCAGTGGGTACTACGAGTAAATCACTCCAGTCAATACCACCACTCATCGCCACCTTTTTTACTTTATTATTATTGTCAGCATCATCATGTAAAGGGTTGGTTTTAGAGAGGCGTTTCCGCTGGAGCAGCACCTCCGCCGCTGGACTGAGTAAATAGAGGGGAGGTGGTAGTCGCCTGAACTGCTCTACCGTCCGCTTGAAGCTATTATTGTTATTATTATTATCCATATTATTATTATTATTATTGGAAGAAGACGCATTAGAAGAAGAAGAAAGCGCAAAATCGGAAAAGATGACAGAATGAATCGTCCATCGACGCTCCGTGCTGCACTCCTCTTCTTCATTATTATTATTAGTATCCTCATTGTCTTCATCCTCTTCCACTTTATTATTATTATTATTATTATTATTATTATGAGGTGCCGCTATACGCTGTAGACTGCTATCCGAAGTATTATTATCACCCGATGATAAACGAGAGAAACTCTCCGTACTCAGCACCCCACGGTGCGAGCTCGGCGCCGCCACCTCCACTGGCATTAAATAATTAATTTTAATCCGCATATTCGTAGGAATAATAGGATTAGAATTATTATTATTATTATTATTATCGAATAATAAAGCAGCATCGGTAAACGGGGAAGGAAACAAACAAGGTACGACGTCGACGGCTTGAATCGTATCCATTAATATACTGACTGAAAAACGAACTTTACTGCCAATGCCAATCAACCGAAACCCTTCCATAGAAATACAACTGTGATGAATAAATATATCCCCCAGTGATTCCAAATTATTATTATCTTTATTATTATTATTATTTAGTTCTTCTTTTTTCGTTTCATTATTATTATTATTATTATTATTATTATTATTATTGGGATATTTTCGGTGTAATTTACCTTCAAAGTCCAGACACTGTAAATACCACTGCATCGTACTAAATACTACAGTACCCACTTTATTATTATTATTATTATTGTTATTATTTTTATTATTATTATTATTATTTTCCAACTCATTATTATTATTATTAGTATTATGATGGCTGTGCGCCGCTTCTTCTTCTTCAACGACGAAAGGCACATTCATATCATTAATATTATTATTATTTTTATTATTATTTAAATTATTATTATTATTATTATTTTGATTCCAAATTTGATACTCTTTCATCATTTTCCAATGTTTCGTTATCTTTGCCTCACACCGCTCCAGTGGATTCAATTCTTCTTCATTATTATTATTATTATTATTATTATTATTATCCGAGGCAATTTCAATTTCACACAGTCCAGTTAAAAATCCAAATCCTCTTAGTGGATTGTATCGTTTGACAATTCCTTCGTACCAGTGACCGACAAGAAAGTGAGCACCATTATTATTATTATTATGATTATTATTATTATTATGATTATTATTATGATTATTATTATTCTGAGAGGGGTGATGGGTAGTAGAAAGATTAGGAGAGATGAGATTAGAGGCAGCGCCACTATTATTACTGTTGTTGTTATTATTATTTTGTTTTTTATTATTATTATTCTTTTTCTTATTATTATTATTATTATTATTATTATTACGGTGGTTATGATTCTCTTGAATCACACTGGAAGTAGAAGAATGATCTTTACTATTGGGCAGACTCGAATTATTATTATTTAATTGATTATTATTTAATTTATTATTATTATTATTATTATTATTATTATTATTAGGAAATGCAGCGGCAGGTAATATTTTAATCTCTCCACTGTTACTTCTTTGACTTAAATAGTTATTATTACTATTATTATTATTATTATTATTATTATGGTGAGGATGATACGACGAGGAAGAAGGCGCAAAAGGGAAATTATTATTATTATTATTATTGTTATTATTATTCATATTGTTGGTGCTAAAACTTTGCTGTGAGGGAGAGAAATACTGAGCGGCTTGCATGGCTGCTGGAATACCAAAAAAGAAATCACTATTATTATTGCTGTTATTCGTATTAGTATTATAATTATTATTATTATTATTATTACTGTTATTATTGTTATTATTATTATTATTATTATTATTATTATTATTATTATTATAATTACTGGTGGTAGTATTGGCAGTAGCAGCAGCGGCACTACTACCGTTGGGATAAAATAAATAATTATTATTATTATTATTATGATTATTATTATTTTGAAAGGCACTCATCGCGGAGGGAGGCGACGGCGAATGGGCGGACGTAAAATCAAAATTTTCCAGCGATGTGTTTTGCATTATCATTTGTAATAATTGTGGTTTAATCATAATATAATCATTATTATTATTATTATTATTATTAAAATTATTTCCTTGCGGTGGCTGTTGTTGCGGTTGTGGAGGGACAGTACTTAATAAAGATAATAAATGACTCATATTATTATTATTATTATTATTATTATTATTATTATTACTATTAAAATTATTATTATTATTGGGATGACGATGAGGATGATGGTTACTGACAGTACTGTTTCTTAAAGAAGAAGGCGTAATAGATGCCGGAGCATTATTATTATTATTATTATTATTACTTAATAAAGACAATAAATGATTATAATTATTATTATTATTATTATTCGTATTACTGGGAGGAACAGTAGTAGAAGTGGTCGTAGCAGTATTATTATTATTATTATTATTATTGGGATAAAAATATTGCTGTTGCTGATTCCACAAATTAGTTTGATAAAATGCATTCGGCGTCATAAACTTGTTATAATTACTGCTATTATTATTATTACTATTATTATTATTATTATTATTATTATTAGGATTGTTATTATTATTGTTATTGTTATACATTTTTTCTAAAAGCTTCTTCTTGTTGTTCGTTTTATTTAAAAAGGTATATTAAATTTTTTTAATGAGTTACTTTTTCTCTCTCTTTTTCTTTTATGTAATAATAGTTTATTTATTTTATATGTTTTCGGATCGATAATAAATATCAATTTATATTTATTTATTTATTAATTTTATTTATACTTGTTTTAATAATGAATTAAAAAAGAGAGTTTACAGAAAGTAAAAAAAAAAAGATATTAATATATATATATATAATTTGAAAAATAACAGTGAAAAAAAAATGAAAAGTTAAAAAAAAAATCCTGGACGTCAAAAAACAAAAATAAAAGTTAAAAAAGAGAAATTACAAATATATAAAAAAAAACCGTAAAAATAGAAATAAAAATAATAAAAGGAAACTTTTATTATTTACTTATATATAAAAAAAAAAAATTAACTAAATAAATAAATAAAAAAAAAGGAATAAATAAATTATAATTTTTCCTTCTTTTTTTTTTTGATAGAGCGATGGACTTTTTTTTACTTATTATTACTATTTTAGGAACGATTCTTTTTTTTTTTAAAAGGTATAAAAAATAAATTGTTTTCGCTTTCCTTTTTAATACTATTTAAATTTTACTTTTTTCTATTGTTTGATTATAAAAAAAAGAAAAATCTAAATAAATAGAAATAAAAAAAAAATGAAAACAATCAAAAAAATGATGATAGAAATATAATAATAATAAGGAAAAGAGAAAAGAAAAACAATCGCACAAAAAAAAAAAGGAAAATTAAATGAGTTTTTTTTTTCTTTCTTTTTTGCTTTTTTTGTCTTTTTTAGAAACCTAAAAGAAAAAAAAAATAGTCAGAAAGAGAAAAAAAAAAGAGAGAAAGAGAGAAAATAAAAAAATATAAAGTTCATTTTAATTCATTATTTCAACAACCATAATGAGAAAAATAAAACACACACATAAATAAATAAATTACATATTGAGAATACAAATGTATAGTAATAATAATTGTAAACTGAACAAAAGAAGTAAAAAAAAATGAGAAGTAAATACGCACTTTGAAAGAAAAAAAGTGGTAAGGTCATAATATAACATATCATAATATATAATGTAGTGGTATAATATATAGTATAGTGTGGTATAATAATAATAATAGTATCTCTAGATAGATAGATAGAATTATGTCTTTTGTTGTTATTTTTCTTTTTCCGAGAAGCGTTAAAAATATATAAAGAAAGAGAGAAAGGTAGAGAGAGTGTGAGGTGGAAGGAAAGTAGAAAAAAAAAAAAGCTCTCTGCATACATGTTAGATCTGAATCAGAGAGAAGGATACTTCTTTTTCCACAGTATTAAAATAAATCAATAGAACTGGAGATTAAAGAAGAAAAAAAGGATACTATTTCAGATTACTTCGCGCCAGAAAAAAAAAAGGGATGACAGAAAAGCTTAATAAGTGAAGAAAGATAGAAAGTGTGATAATATCGTTTTATGAAAGAAGCATCTTCGATACTCACCAAATACATTTATATATATATATAGTACACATATTGTATATATATATATACATACATACATACATACATATTATCTTTCTAACTTATTTCTTGTTGTTGTTTTTTTATTATTAAGGAGGTAAATAAAACAAAAAATCTTAGGTATTACCAAAACTAAAATTAACATTCACTTCAGGCCTCCTTTTAAAAAAACTCGCTAATAGTGTAATAACGAATACAACTAAAGCAGTGAATAAAGCTTGCCAAATTTTTAGCATTTTAAGCGGAATTAACTTTAAAAAAGGTTAACCTTTTGTAAACCTAAATAGTAAGAAAGAAAGAGAGAAAGAGAGAAAGAAAGAAAATAAAAAAATATAAAGTTCATTTTAATTCATTATTTCAACAACCATAATAAAAAAATAAAACACACACATAAATAAATAAATTACATATTGAGAATAAAAAATGTATAATAATAATAATAGTAAACTAAAAGGACAAATTAAAAATGAAAAAAAAAGTTAATAAAGAAACTTTGAAAAGGAAATACAAAAAAAAGTTGTAAATTAATAATATATATTTTATAGTTTTATATATTATTACTTTTCTACTTTACTCCTTTTTTTTATTGTTTTCTTTTTTTTTTGTTTTTTTTTCTCTTTTGATTTCAGTAAATGGATTTACTTAAACAATTCAAAGAAAAAAATTATATTTTTTATTTTTTCATTTTATTTGTTTACTATAATTTTATATTTTAATTTATTTTTTGTAATTCACTTTTTGTTTTTTTAAACAAGCTAATAAAAAAAAAAATTTTTAACTCTTTATTTTTTTACTTCTCTGGGTGATTTTTGTTTTTTTTTCTTCCATTTTTTTTTTGGTTTTGTTTATTGTTTTATATTCAAAAATAAAAGCGTATAATAATTAATATTAATAATAATTTTAGTTTTAAAATTAATATTAATATATAATAGACTGAAAAAAAAAAACGTCTGTCTTTCAACGAAAATAAAAAAAGTTAATTAAAATTGAGTTAAAAAACAGAAAAGACAGAAAACGTTAAACTTTAAAATACCAAAAAAAAAAAAGCGAATTACAAAAAAATAAAAAATATAAATATAAATAAAATAAAAAAAATTACATGTCTTTTTTTCTTCTTTCAACTTTATATAATGTTATTCCGTTTATTTATTTATTTTATAACTAAATAAAATAAATTCAACTTTTATTTTATTTTTTAGTATTGCAAAAGTTAATAAATGTTTACACATTATTATAATGTATATATAAGAATTTTTATATATTTATAGTTAAACATATGAATATTTTCTTTTCAAAATGAAAAGAGAAAAAATGTTTCTACATGTATAAAATTATTTTTATCATTATTATTTTTATTATTATTATTATTATTATTTAATATAATGTTTATTTTTCCTATAAAAGGAAATTATTCGTTCAATTTCTGTTTTCTGTTTTTTTTTATTTTTTTTAAAGGAGAAAATAAATAAACAAAGACGTAATTTTTTTTAATTTTATTTCTATTATTTTTTATTTATTTATTTTGTAAATTATTTCATTTATAGTTTAATTTATTTATTTATTTATTTATTTTTGTTTTGCCTTTGCGGGAATGATATAACAGAAAATAGAAAATTGTAATGTCAACGAACGATTATATAAATACATGAATATAAAAATAAAACACATTTTTAAAAAAAAATTATTTACAGAAAAAAAAAACGTACGACGAAAATAAATAAGAAAAAAAAAAGAAAATAAATAAATGAGTAAAAGTTTGGTGAAGAATTTTTTTTTCTTCCATTTTTACAGAAAAAAAAAATTGCATTTTTGTTTTGCAAATATATTTTTTGCTTCTCTTTGTTTTTATATTTATTTACTTATTTAATTTTCTTTTTTCTATTTTTACTTTCGTTCACTTTTTCTTTTCCTTTCTTTTTTTTTTATTTTATTCTGATATAAATAAATAAAAAGAATTTAACTCCGTACGAATAAATAAATCAAAGCAACATTAAAAAAAAAAAGAAGAAAAAGATGTTTACGATATCCCAATACGTTTATATATATATATATATATATATATATATATATATTATTTTGTTCTTTTTAAGCACAGTTGTACTTTCAAAAATTAAAAATTCTTTTATTATTATTATTATTTATTAATTTATTTAATTGGTTATTAATTTATTTATTCAGTTGAACTATTTCTTTTCTTTTTCTCTTTTTCGCCTTTTTTAGCGTATGAAAAAGATAATAGATAAATCTTTTAGTTATACATTATCATTTATTTATTTATTTATTTTGCTGTACTTTTTTTTTTTCATTTTTAATAAGAATGTGATAATAATATAATAATAATAAACGATAATAATAATAATAATAAAAAGAAATTGGAATAATTTATATGTCAATTATGTATAAAAAGCTGTTTTTCTTTTTCGTTATTTGTTCGTTTTCTTATTCAAAAAAAAAGGAAAATATTGTTAAAACTTTATTACTTACGGATTTTTTTTTTATTTTCAAAGTTACAAACCATAAACGATAATAATAATAATAAGTCGATGATGTTATTTATAATACTTTTCCTTCCTTAAATTATTTTATTTTATTAATTAATTATTATTTTAATCTTCCTCGCTATTTAATAGATCCAACACGTCCTTCGATAGTTCAATAAGCGGTTTAGCATCCTCGTCGGTAGAGGAAACCGAAAACTCTTTATTATTATTATTATTATTATTTAAATTATTATTTTCATACAAGTGTTTCTCTTTTCGAAGCAATTTTACTTCAATGGCCTGTAATAAATCCGCGTTAATAACCGCCGTATTATTATTATTATTATTCGCTTCTTCCTTATTATTTTTATTATTATTATTATTATTGTTATTATTATTATTGTTATTATTTTTTTGATCACGGTAGCCGATAGAAAAGCAAATCATATCCCCCACTGCTAAGGTACGAAAGCCATCCATTAATAAATACGCTTGATGCACAAAGATATCGCCCACCTCTACTGGAATTAAAAATTCTTGTTTATTATTATTATTTAAATTATTATTATTATTATTATTCTTATTATTACTATCGTTTTTATTTTCCTCTTCGTCTTCTTTATTGGTATGATTAGTATTAGCCATGGTCATTAAATCATTCATTAAATTATTATTATCATTATTTAAATTATTATTTAAATTATTATTATTATTACGGCCAGTGTGTGGCTGTGACTGAGACCCAGAGGCACTGGTCAAACCCTCTTCACTCCTAGGACTCAGTGGATTATCACTGATTTCTTTATTATTATTATTAATAATTAAATTATTATTATTATTATTAATATTTGGAATAATTATTTTATGAGTGGCAGTGGCGAATCCAAAGCCCCGGACTGGATTGTATCGCTTCACAGTACCGATATAATACGCACCCAACTCATATCCTTTTCCATTCAATGCGGAGGAGGAGGACGGATATTTATTATTATTATTATTATTTAAATTATTATTATTATTGGATTTATTTTTTTGAGTAGTGCTGCTGCTGCTGTTGACGCCGTCTGGAGAGGACGAATTCTTATTAGACTTCTTTTTTTGCGATTTATTATTATTATTATTATGATGATGATGATGATTAGTGTTATTAAGCGTAGGCGCACTACTGCCGCTGTGAACGCTACCATTAAAATTATTATTATTATTATTATTATTATTATTTAAATTATTATTATTATTATTATGAACAAAAGGAAGTGGAAGTGGAAGTCCACCTAATGCTGAAAGAGGTACCATCATTGTGGTAGGGGGCGCCATCGTAAATACCGGACTGATCGTATTATTATTATTATTATTTAAATTATTATTATTATTATTATTATTATTATTATTATTTTGATTAAACATATAATAATGAGTCGCCGCAGCGGATGAGGCGGACAGGGCTTCTGGAGGAATAGAAGAGAGGGAAGGCGTAAAGCCATCATTATTACTATTATTATTATTATTATTATTATTATTATTATTATTATTATTATTATTGGTATAACTTTGATTAAATGAAATACCCGCAGAAGGAATACTCATCAGTGAAGAAGCAGAAGCGTTAAACATATTACTATTATTACTATTCATCATCATAACATTATTATTTTGATTATTATTATTATTATTTAAATTATTATTAAACATTAAAGGGTTTATTACTGGTACTGGAATATAACTCCCATTGGGCTGTTGTTGCATCATCATTAACACATTATTATTATTATTATTATTAAAATTATTATTGTTATTAAAATTATTATTGTTATTATTACCGTCTGCGCTTGGATAAGAGGGCATAACGAAAATTGGTGTATTATTATTACTTACAGGAGAAGGTTGAAAGTACATCTTATTATTATTATTATTATTATTTTATTATTTTTAATTATATTAAAATTTATATATATGTGATAGTAGAATAATAATAATAATAAGTATGAATAATAAAAGAATTGATTTACTTTTTCCTTTATATTTTAACTAGAAATATATAAATTAAAGTTTTGACTTTTTTTTATATTTTTTTTTCGTTCGAACTTTTTTTTTCTTTGTTAAACACTTTTTACTTTTATTTTATTTTTTCTTTAAAATTATTTAAAGGAAAAATAAAAACAAAAACTCAAAAAAAAATGTAAAAATGAAGAAAGAATTATATAAATGTGAAACGAAATAAAACGAATAATAATTAAAATAGTGAAAAAAAAAGGAACTTAAATGAGAATGAAAAAAAAAAAGTCAGTAATCAGAATAAAAATTAATAATAATAATAATAATAATAATAATAATAAAACAGCAAATATAATAAAAAAGAGTGATCGCCGTTTTAAAAAAAAATCAAAGATATTTTTTTTTTTTGTAAAGTGGTATAAATTAAAAAAAAGAAAATCAAACAATATATATTTATATAAATAATAATGCCTATTACAATAAAAAGATGACAAAGAACGAAAAAAAGGTAAAATTAACTAAAGCTATAAAAATAATGAATAAAAAGATAAGTAACGAAAAACAAATAGAGGTATTTTTTATTATTATTCCTACTATTTTGTTTTTCCTTATTTACTTTAAACTCTTTTTTTTTTTAATATTTTCTTTTTTTTTTTTAACTTCTCTGGCGAAATTTTTAAAAAAAAATTTGGTACCTTTTTTTATTTTGGTGAAAAGAAAAAAGAAAAGAAAAGAAAAAGAGAGAAAGAAAAGTATATAAAATTTAACACAGAGGAAAGAAACAATAACGAAAAAAACAACAAAACAGATAAAACGATAAATATTAATAATAAATACAAAAATAATTAAAACCAACAACAACAATAAAAAACTAGCAGAAAAAAAAATAGCAGAAGTAAACTAATCCTAATTTTAAGTGAGATATTTATTATTATTATTATTATTATTATTATTATTATTATTTATTATTTATCATTCTGATGATGAGGATGATAAATACATTTATTTATTTAATCTAATTTAATTCCATTTAATAGCAATTCCAGTCCACTTCCATGGCAGTGACGACAGCACCATTCTTGTGAGATACCACTCCTCACCGTACGCCACTGCTCTCTGGCCTCTGATTCCTCTTTATTATTATTATTATTATTATTATTATTATTATTACTATTGAATAAACAAGACAAGACAGTTTGAATTCTTTCCTTTTCCTTTATTAAGGAGTCTTGCTGAGCGGTGGAGGAGTGACGGTACTCAGCGATAGTTTGTTGGTGCTGCTGAAGTGCTTCCTCGGCTGCCTCGACTGAAATAAAAGGTAAGGGTATATTATTATTATTATTATTTTCATTTTGATTATTATTATGCTTATTATTATTATTTTCTTCTTCGTGAGAGGTATCCGACTGAAGAGACTCCCATTTCGCTTTTACGGACAAAAACATTTCCTTTTCCTTTTTTATTAAATTTTGAAGTACTGTCACTTTTTTTTCCATCGCAGAATATTCACTTTCATTATTTTCATTATTATTATTATTATTATTATTTTGATTATTATTATTTTGATTATTATTATTCATCATAAAAGGAGTGAACTCTGTGAGAATAGACTGCTGTAGTACCGCCGCCTCCGCCGCATACCTCTTTTTCAGTATCAACAACTCCTTTTCTTTTTCAGTAATGATTCCCTCCCGTTCGTATCGTTGTTGCTGTCGGGCACGGTGGGCCTCCTTCAACGTAGAAAGCGACACCAATAAGTTTTGTTTCTGTTGGGATAGTTTTTCCTTCTCATGGCGGAGTGCGTGACGGTGCTCGGCGGGGAGGGGGTGGGCGATACCTCGGCGAAGGGTTTCTGATTTTTGTTTTAATTCGTTTAATAATTGAGTCCACTGGGCGAGACGTTGCGTCTCTTGGGAGAGTTGTTGCTGGGCTTGACGGGTAGCCGCCTCGAAGGAGGAGAGACCGTCGCTAGTGCGGCAATCTTGCTGGGTGAGCATCTTTATAAATCAATCAATAAATAAATAAATATGTTTAGTGAAGGAGGATGATGTCTTGTAAGGAAATAATAGTAATAACAATAATGAAAAGGGGAAGAGATAATCGAGTTAAAAAAAGAGTACGAAGGGGTACCTCTCCCTAATAATAAAAATATTAAAA
The DNA here is from genome assembly GCA_019695575.1 of Angomonas ambiguus. Classification (NCBI taxonomy): domain Eukaryota; phylum Euglenozoa; class Kinetoplastea; order Trypanosomatida; family Trypanosomatidae; genus Angomonas; species Angomonas ambiguus. The sequence continues at coordinate 77,206 of JADNSB010000037.1, read as the reverse complement.
AAGAATATATTTTTATTATTTTATTTAATTTATTTTTATAATAATATTCATCTACTCTAACATAATGTTTACATCACTGAACAATATTAATAGTAATATTCCAATCTTTCTTTTTTACATTTCTAAAACATTTCATTTTAATAATCATAGTAATAATAATCATAGTAATAATAATAATAATAATAATAATAATAATAATAATACAAAAAAAATATATAAAACTCTATTTCATTTAATTTATTTATTTATTTCCTGTTTAAATAAACTCTACCATACTACCACTACGATTGAGCTCCACCGCCGGATACAGCGAAGTATTTCCATTGACTTGATGAAACGCCAACCCCAACGACTGCCCATTCCATTTAAAATAAATTTCTCCTTTTGTATACGCGTATATCACCTCCATACAGTCACCTTCCTGCACGACTACGGACTGCCAGCCGGGGTAGGAGGCGCCTCGTATACCACGACTGGGGCAATAGAGGGTGCCGTCCGCGAGCTGAAGGAAATAACATACTCCATTGACGTAGTTGATCGCCGCACTACTACTATTATTATTATTATTATGATGATGAGAGCAGGAGGAGGTGGCCCCTTCGAGAGGGAGGTAGCGGTCAGCGAGCCCTACGTACAGATCCCCATGGTGAGCTCCTACTCTTACCGTGTAACTAAACACCTCTTCCTCTTTATTATTATTATTATTATTTTGTTGTTGTTTGCGCTGTCGGGCAGCGTAGAGAGTATGGCTCAGAGACCCTAAAGCACCACAACTAATAAAAGAGGAGGCAGCAGCAGCAGCAGCAGAGGAAGAGGTACCCCCCACCGCTAGGCGCTGTACACGTCTGCCGTATTCACTCACAAACAGTCTTCCTGCCGTGTATTGGAATCGAAGGTCAGGAGGGCTACGAGAGGGAAGAGAGGGCATGCCCGTCGATAGCGACGAACGACCGGTGTAGAGCGGTGGCAGTGGGGCTATCGCCACCTCTTCTTCTTCTTGATAATTATTATTATTACTATTATTAATATTATTATTATGGTTATTTAATTCTTCTTCGGTAAGACGACCAGTATTATGATGAATAGGAAGAGGAGAGGCAGTAGAAGGGGGTACTGGACTGACCGAGCGGCTGACGGCACGGGAGGTGGGGTCGGTATAACGAAGATCCAGTCGATGAGGCGAGCGCGCCTGACGTGCCTTTGGGGGTGTTGCTGCTGTCATTGCCTGCAGGTCCATCTCTCTCTCAGTACCGGCGGACTCTCTGGTGGGATAGCTCAGCCGACGGTAAAGGTCGTTCATCTCGGACCCATCTCGGGGAGCAGAAACCGTATTATTATTATTATTATTATTACGATCCTGATTAGGGTTTAGCTGTTCGAGCAGCTGTGCCTCACGACTATCCTTTTCGGCCTCGTAGGAAGACTGAATACGTTGCAGCTTCTCCCCCAGCGGTGTTTTATTATTATCATTTTCATGATTATTATCATTCTTCTCCAGGGCGCTACGGCGCTGTCGTTCCTCTTCCAGTTGGTCTTGCATCTCACACAGTGCCTCTTCCAACTCCTTCACACGCCCTTCCATCATTTTTAACGCCTCTTTGTACGTTTGTTGATGTTTCCGTTCGCGTGAGAATTCATTTGACTGTTGCTTTAATTTCTCCAAATTGGACTCGTTGGTTTCCTTTTCCGCTTCCAATTCTTTGACGCGAGCGGTTAACGTGGAGAGCTTTTGTTTCGCGTTTAGCAGCTCTTCTTCTACAGCCGCATTATTATTATTATTATTATTATTACTATTATTATTATTATTCTCCTTCTTATTTGGATTACTGGACTGCTTGGAGAGTTGTTCTTGACAGTGCGCCACCTCCTCCTCCAGAGAAGCGATGCGCGCCTCACGATCTTTCAAAGTGGTCTCTAACGCCTTCACCTTTTCTTGAAGTTTAGTTTCCTGTTGGAGATACTTTTCCTTTTCCAACTCCGCTGCCTCCTTCTCCCCTCTCAACGTCCGCAGTTCCACTTCTTTTTTATTCATATACTCCCTGCAGGCCGTCTGTGCCTCTTCTAATAATAAAGCCACCTCCTCCTTTTCTTTTTGAATCGCTGCCTTCTCTTTCTGAAGCGCCTCTATCGCTTGAAGGGTCTCTTCCTTCTCTTTTTGAAGGGATTTGTTTTCCTTTTCGAGTCTCTCCTTCTCCTTCTTGACCACCGCCGTATCATAATGAAGGGTATTGTAGTCCTCTTGAAGGGTTTCTAGCTGTGTCCGTAATTCTTCCAAATCTTTTTCAAGTTCCTGCTCCGCCTCCGACGCCGGGAGCGCGAATACCACTTGACGAGGGGTACGGGGGGTAGTAGGCACGTTACTATTATTATTATTATTATTATTATTATTATTATTATTATTATTATTATTATTATTATTATTATTGCTCTTCATACTGCTATTGCTCTTCCTTTCTGCCCCTCCTTTACAGACGGGACACGGTTCCTTTACTTTTAGCTCTAGCTGTTGGAGCCGTTGTTTCAGTGTTGTATTTTCGTTGATAAGTGCGTCTAACTGAGGTTGGAGGGGATTCATAGTATTATTTCGCTCTGCCTCTTTACGAGGAGAGGGAAGGGTGCCGGCGGTCCTAGCGGTGGCTGTCTTCTGCATACTTTCCAGCTGCGCTAGCAGTTTCTTTTCTTTTTGCTCCCACTCTTTTTTATCTCTTTCAGTACTTCGCTGAAGTTTTTGAAGTTCTTGCTGCGTCTGTCGCCACTCTGCTTTCCCCTTTGTGAGTTCTTCCTTTTCCTTTTGAAGTTTTTCTTCGAGTTGTTTTTTTCCTTCGGTTAGACGTGTTACTTCCCGCTCCAACTTTTCCTTCTCCCGCGTCTCGCTAGCGATGGTCCGGTTGGCATCTCTCAGCTGTCGTTGAACCTCTTTTAATGTTTCAGCATCCGCGGCAGCATTGTTGTTGTTATTATTGTTATTGTTGCCTTGACGTGGGGTACACGGAAGAGAGGGGATCGCCCGAGGGGAGGGGGTGGTAGGGGCGGTAGAAGTAATAGTCGTAGTCGTAGGACTCGCTGCCTCCTTACTATTACTATTATTGTTATTATTGTTGGTACCGCCTCTCCCTGGAGAAAGGGGCGGTTTAGGAAGGGGGGACCGTGATAAAGGGGTCCTTGCGCTTCCCTCTCTCCCCCCGGTAGGCACTGCTGCCTCACTACGAGGAGAGGCGAGAGAGGAAGGGGTGGCGGAGGCCGTGGAGGAGGGAGCGCCTCCGGTCCGCGCTCTGAGTTGTCGACGGATGCTAATATGTTCTTCCACCTGTTCTTTTTTAATTTGATTACGTGTCCGTTCTTCTTCGCCCATCATTACTTTCTGCTGGGCGATATACTTTCGCTCATGGGACTCTCGTACTGGGGAGCCCCCTCCTGCTGCTGGTGCTGCTTGTGCTGGTGCTGCGGTGGACATACAGGAATTATTTTATTTTATTTTTATTTTTTGGAACCCTTCAAAAGAGAAGGAATTCACTAATTCTGAGAGAAAGAGGGAGAGAAAAAAAGTGGAAAGTAGTTAAAAAACAAAACAAAAACATACACATTCATTTGACAAGAGTTCTTCAAAAAAAAAAAAGTGGTAAGTAAAAATGATATAAATATAAAGTCTAGTACAAAACATTCTACCGGTATCACCGACACACACACACCGAAATATAAATCTAAATATATAAAATATATATATCAACCCTTTACTTTAACTGCTGCTGCTTCACCCCCTTCTTCCCTTTCCTTAGGGTCTGCCAAAGGGTCCAGGACTAGGACTAGACTGCCGGCGCCGTGGGAGAGAAAGAGATGACTCTCCCACCTCTTTCCTCGTGTTGTTGTTATTCTTCTTCTGGCTCACCTCCTGCAGTCGCTCCGCCACCTCCCCTCGGAGGGTCTCCACCTCACTATCGGTGGGCCGACGATAAGCGTCTCTGGAGAGGTGCGGCGCCTCCATTAGAAAAGAAGAGGTATCCCCCAGCACACTCCCTCGATGGCTGGTAGGGAGGCTAGTATCGCTAGGGAAGCCAGGCCGGTACCGCAGAGGAGAGGCGGCGGTGCGAGGAGGTTGAATACTCTGTGTGGTGGGCGCGTGAGGAGAGGGGGCACGGTCGGGGTAGCGTCTCGGCGAGCGAACCGCTAGGGGGGTGACGTCATTGCCTACGCACACCGCTGCCGAGTCTCGGGAGTGCGAGGCCGTCCTTCTATTTCTACTCTCCTTATTAGTATCATGGTGATCCTTATTATTTTGATAATGAGAATGATGAGGATGAGGATGAAGGCCTGGTGTTGGGGAGGAGGGAAGAGGGGAGTAGCCCAAGATACCCTCAGGGAGAGGGGAAGGGGCGGTGGCCTTGGACTGACTGGGTGGGTGAGAAGAGGGACGACTCTCTGCCGGGATACTGCTCGTCTCCAGAACTGTTGTCGTCATCGTCATCCCACTGGGCTGCAACCCTGTCGGCTGCAAGGAGGAGGACGTCTTATACCGCTCAACTTCCTCCCTCAACCCCAGTAACTCCCCGCCGTACTCTTGCTGGAGCAGTTTCCGCTCCCACGCGTCTCTTAGCCGCTCGCCGCCACATTCCCTCAGGTGAACGGACATCTCCTCTCGGCACTGCTGGAGCATCAACGCATACCGACGGAGTGTTATTTGCTGTGCGGCGAGGTGGTCCTCGGCTTCCGCCTTCTTTAACGCCGCCGTGCTTCGCTCCGCTTCTAGGGTCTGTTGCACCTCCCAGTACCGCTCCTGTGCCTTCTTTTCTCGCTGCTGAAGGGCCTGGTAGCGGTGCTGCAGGTCTTCGAGGAGGAGGGCCGCCTCCGCCAGCTCCACGCGTATCGCTCTCTCCTTCTCTGCCCACTGGTTCGCATTCCTTAACCCCTCGTGCGTCTTCTCTACTTGTTTTACCATTTGAAGTTGCAGTGCCTCGGGGGAGAGCGCGTCGACCCCGCTCAGCGGACGGTCATCGAGTCCCAGACAGTGCAGAAGGCGGTCTAGCAGTGCTCGCTGCTGGGCTATCGTCTTTTCCAAGGATTGACGCTGGAGCTGGGCATTGTATTTTATCTCCTCCAACTCCTTTACCTGACGGGACCACTTTTCCTTTCCGCTGGCCAGAGCGGCCTGCAGCTCGTCTACTGATTTCTGTAGGGTACGACCCTTGGCGGTCTCTTGCTGCAGTCTCGCAAACGCTTCTTCTCCTTGTTGAATCGCCTCCTTGGCCTCTCTCTCCGCCCTCTCACACCGACGTTGTGCCTCCTCGATGGATTGCATTCCATCGCATAGTTGTTTCTCTGCCGCCAGTCGCGCCTCTTTCTCAGTGTGCAGCTCCTCCTGCGTTCGACGGACAAACTCTCTCCTCACCTTATTCCGCGCCCTTTCCTCTCTTTCTCGCAATTTTTGATAAAAAGTGTCGCTGACGAGGGCGGACTGAGCCACCGAGGCGGCGCTGCTGTTGGGGTCTCGGTGCCCTCTCTCCTCCTCTCCGTCGCCTTTGATAGAAGAAGGTAACTCTAGCAAGGACACCAACTCCTTCTCCGCGCTCTCCCTCGCCGCCCTCTCCTCCGCCAGTCGCTCCTTCCACTCCTTCGCCTCGCGCTCATGGGCCTCCACCTCTTTATCGTACTTTTTCTGAAGGGTTTGCAGCGCTGCCTCGGTGTGCACCAACGCATCCCACAAGGTGTGGTCCTCTGACATCGCCTCTCTTTCCTGTTGCGTCCATTGTTCGTGCAAGGCGGGATCGAGTGGGCTACTGCGGTGAGGGGAGGGGGGGAGGTGATGCTGGGAGAGTACCCGTGGCTGCGAGGGGGGCCCGCCCCCCCTTCCCTCCCCTTCTATCACCTCTTCCTCTAGTTGAATACGACTATGCAGGCGATCCTCCAAGAACCGCTCTGACCGCTCTCGTTGGCTGTCTGGTAACGCCGTCACAGGTGAACGCTCTCCGCCACTAAAATACCGATTCCTGTCCTCGCTGTCGTCGTCGTCATAGCGGTCGTGGATACTACCCGAGTATCGAGGGGCACTACTCTCCGTGCCGCAATCACTGCCCCGTGGGAGTTGCAGAAGCGGCCCGTCTTCGCGAGAGGAGGAGGTGAGGGTCGTCGCCTTGGACTCTTCCCTGCCGCTGGAGGAGCTCTGTGGAAGGGCCGTCACTTCCTCCACGGAAGCAGTGGGTGGTGGTGGTCTGTCTCTCTCCATGCTGGTCTTCCCTCGAGGTACTGGGCCTGCGGGCTTCGGCTCCAGTGGTAGCGAAGGACTACGAGAGAGGTAAGAACTACTGGTGTCTCCGTCGCCATACATGATGGGAGGGGGTGTGTGTGTGATAATAATAATAATAATAATAATAATAATAAAAGAGTTAAGGTGGTGTTTTATTTTTACTGTACTCTTCTTGTTGTTGGTGATGTTGTTTTTGTATTAATCTATTGACACTATGATTTTCTTCAAAATAATGATTCTCTAATTTAGTCTTTTATTTTTGATTGAATCAAAGAACGAAAAAACAAAAGGAAAAGGGCAAAAGGGAAAATGAAAAAAAAAAACATTAATGATTCTATAACATTAAACCTGTAAAAACTATACTTCATTAATTATACATCTTACATGAATAAACAATCCACATCGGAAACTATTTTTTTACTGATACAATAAGCCCTTTTTGATGGATTAAAAGGGGTATAGGAAAGAAACAATCTCATTTCTACATTTTTATTATCCTCACCGTGAAGATAATAATAATAATAATGCCGATGTTGTGCTCTATATGGAGTCTGTTGTTTTTTATTTTATTTTACAAAAAAGAGGATTAATAATTAGAATAATCATACAATTCTATTTGACTTGCTCTGTGTACGTCATAAAAGCACAAGGCGACCAGGTACACGAACAAACACCCTAATAAACAGAGGCACTGTAGTAATAGAGAGGCGATAGCACCACCCCAAGACAAGGCCGATGTTGGTGTACCTCCTCGTTTATTTCGCGCTGGACTCGGTATACAGCAACGGAGCAGTGGTATCGAGCACAGCACACACCATATTGCAAAGAAACTACTGTTATTATTATTATTATCAGTGGTGGACGGCGTCGTCACGTTCTCCAGTGGTAGCGGTACTATATTCGGTAGTAGTTGCCGTATAGTGTCCTCCTCTAACCGCTTACGACGGTAGACGGTTTTAATGATAATATGAGGAGCGGAGGAAGCAGCCGCCGTAGTAGTGGTAGTAGTAGTGGTGATTTCTTGATCCTTGGTATGCAGAGGTGTCACATCTTTCCTTCCCATTTCATCTTCGTTGTCGTTGTCGTTATTTCTCTCGACGGCAGAAGTGAGTGACGCACCACGGGAGGGAACGGACGGCTTCATGGTAGCATTCAGAGCTGAATGAAAAGGCGATGCAGCCTCGTCCTCCTCCTCCTCTGAATCCGCCTCTGTGCCTTTCCTCCAATCCACACTGGTCTCTCGATACGACGACGGTGGCACGGAAGGGGAAGTGGAGGAACCCTCACCATGATGACCGTCGCCCTCTTTCATCTTCTTCTTCTTTTCTGTGGAGGCGTCTCCTTTACCGAAACGGGGGGTAGTACTTAACGGAAGAACACTGAACAGCTCTCCAGGCCGTTTACCGCCGTCTACACCCTCCGCGGTGTTGGTATTGGTGCTGTTAGTTTCCTTCCTCTCACCCTCTCCCTCCCCTCCCACCGCACGCTCCAGCTCCTCTTGCAGAGAGCCGCGTCGATCCGTAAACACTGAAGTCCCAAAGGGTTCCCCTTTTCGATCGCCTAACGCTGACGACAGTGACGCTGTTTTGTCTTCGCGGTCGGTGGGAATGTTTTCTTTTGATGTCGAGTTTTCTCTTCCTGGATCGCCGCCTAACGTCGGGTAGGAAGACAAGGAAGTTCCTCGCGAGTGTCGGTAGCGTGGCGTTAACGGCGTACTAAAGGCGGTGAAAGGGAATCCATGTTCCTCGAGAAAGAATTTATGAGCACGAACGATTTCCTTCAAGGCGTCCGCCTCCTCTGTAATAATTTTGTGGCGGTATTTTCTTTCTCTATCCTCCGCCACAACACGCTCCACCCTTTGCATCCGCTCCCGCCTCTGCCGTTCGTCTTCTTCTTCCTCTTCGGATAATAACCCTAACGGCGTAGAAGCAGAAGGTGCCCCACCACCACCACTGTCGTCCGCCTCCCCTCCCTCTCTCGGACTGCTCGTCAGTTTTCCTCCGTCCAAAGAGGCGGAGGAAGCGGCGGTCCCTAGAGGTGCGGTAGGCGTGCCGGCGAAAGAATAGCTCCTAGGGGTCTCTGCCGCCGATCGTGACGAGAGAGGAGTGTGAAAGGACTTTACCGGAGGGGTGCTATTACCGTCGGGGGAGTTTAAGTGTGAAGGACGAGGGGTGTTGGCCAAGGAGGTGCGGCGTGAGGCACGGCGGCTCTGGGAGGCGAGCAGTCGACGCTCCGCTGTAGGCGAAAGACCTAAAGAAGAAATCGGATTCTTAATGACGTATTTATTATCATTATTATTATTCTCTCTTTTCTCTTCTTCTTCCCCCTCCTCCTCCTTGTTCTTCTCCCTTACCTTCTCAGGCTCCACAGCACGGGCGAAAGGATTTGAGAGGTTAGTGGTGGAGAAGGTAGGACTCCTACTAGTGACATCCTCGACACTAAACGAAGAAGGGGTTTTTGAATGTAGAGCAGCAGGACGGCTCATGTGAAGCAGCGAAACTATGTTTCTTTCTTTTTCTGTTTTATTATTTCTATAACAAAGCGTTCTTATATACTATTCTTAGGGCAAGTATGTTTATCTGTGTATAGGTGCGTGGATCACCAGTTCTGAGTATTGCAGAAAAGAAGGGAGACGAGAAAAATAATAAGCATCCTAATCGTAAAAGAAAAAAGAAGAATGAAAGAACCAGAAACAAAAAAAAAAAGGAAATACTAATAATAATAATAATAATAAACTAACTCTTAAACGTATTGTATTCACTTTCTTTTTTTTAGGAATAATAATAATGCAACTCTAGTATAATTCACTATGTAGGTTAATCATATAAAACCACAGGTACGTCCCAACACGGAATGGAAACAGTCAACAACTTTTGTTCCTCTTCTTTTGTTTGTTTGTTTATTTCTCTGAGACAGACATAATACACTGTGGAGCAACAACAATAATAGTAATAACAGTAACAGTAGTAGTACAGTACTTTAATAAAGATACACCCCAGACCACCAAGCAATCCCAAATAGAAGTACTACCATACACATCAGTAAAAGGACAGTGCTGATGCAGACATGTAGCGTCAGCGGACGGCGCTCCACTCGTCGCCGTACTCTCCAGCGGTAGTGGTACCGCGCTGGGTATTGGATCCGCCTCTTTGGATGCTCTAATGTTGGTATGTTGACACGGACAGCAGAAGGTCTTAACGTGTCGCTCAGAGGGGAAGTATATGGCGACACCAGCTCTTCCTCTTCTTTATCCCCAACTGTGCCATAAGGATTGTATTTCCCTGTTGAAGGGATCGCCTCCACTTCTCGTGAGGGAGTCCCTAACAGGGGGGCATTGACGTCTGTACCCTCCGCCGTGTTGGTGCTGTTAGTTTCTTTCCTCTTTCCCTCTCCCTCCCCTCCCACCGCACGCTCCAGCTCCTCTTGCAGAGAGCCGCGTCGATCCGTAAACACTAGTGGGGGTGTTCTGTCCTCTCCGTCCGCAGCACTCTTTTCTTTTCCCTCCTCACTGCCTAACGTTGGGTAGGAAGACAAGGAAGTTCCTCGCGAGTGTCGGTAGCGTGGCGTCGGTGGCAGACTGAATCCTGCAAACTGATAACCACGCTCCTCCAGAAAGAATTTGTGATCCCGAATCATTTCTTTTAACGCGTCCGCCTCCTCTATAATAATTTTGTGTCTGTATTTTCGTTCTCTATCCTCCGCCATGACACGCTCCACCCTTTGCATCCGCTCCCGCCTCTGTCGTTCTTCCTCCTCGTCTTTTTCAGTGATTAGTACCGACACTGAAGCCGAGGCAGTACCATCCCCTCCGTCCTCCTCGCTGTTCTTCCGATGAGAGTACCGCCGACGAGGATAACTGCCCATCGACTCTCTCTCTCCTTCCTCTACGTTAGCAGCGGAGGCGCCGACGAGGGGAACAAAGGGGGTACTAGTGGATAACTGCAGACTGGAGGACTCATCGGGGGAGTTTAAGTGTGAAGGACGAGGGGTGTTGGCCAAGGAGGTGCGGCGTGAGGCACGGCGGCTCTGGGAGGCGAGCAGTCGACGCTCCGCTGTAGGCGAGAGCCCTAAAGAAGAAATCGGATTCTTAATGACGTATTTATTACTGTCTCTTTCTTCCTTCTCCTCCTCTTCTTCGTTTTCAATTGTATGAGGGGAGGGCGCCGAAGACTGAGAAAGGAAGGAAGCACGGCGGTGAGTGACGTCCTCGACATTAAACGAAGAAGGGGTTTTGGAGTTTTTTGAAGCACGACGGCTCATATCAAGCAAGCAATTATTATTATTATTATTATTTTATTTTATGTGATTGTTTCTATTGCTATTTGTATTTGAGTAGACTTTAGAGCTTCACAAAATACTAATAATAATACTATCCCTAAGACGTGTGTTATATGTTTGTGTGTAGACGACAAGCTCTAAAATTTCAGCAAAAAGGGAAGGAGAGAAAGAAAACCCAGCACAATCATAAGAAAATAATGACAGGACGAGAAAACAAAAAAAAGAATTTAAATACAGAAAACAAAAAAAAAGTCTTTAATGTACAGACATATAAATGTTTATATGTATAAGAAATAGCAGTAAAAATCTACAGTGATAAACAGCACATCAATACCTGTGGGAGTATACCTATCATTCCCATCCAAAACCAAAAAAAAAAAATAATAACAATGAGAGAATTTATTTCCATATATATATATATATATATATATATATACAGTTGTATCCTCCTACACGACGCCCCGTATTTTCATCCACTCATACCGCTCCTCGCTTACTACCGTCGCCCGCCGTACGGTCTCCTCCGCTAGCAGTCGTGCCACTGATCCTAATCCCAACCATAAGGAGAGTGAGGACAATGAAGGGGAAACCGAAGCCGTCTTTCCTTCCTCCTTTTCTTTTTCTTTTTCTTTTTCTTTGCTATTCGTATTGGTAGTAGTAATAGACGGTGGAGATGGTGGAATTGGAAAAGGAGAGAGAGTGGTATGTATGAAGGGGGAAGGAAAGGGAGGAGAGGTACTATTATTGTTATTATTATGGTTCACTGGAGTGTGGAAAGCGTTGGAGAAAGGGATGGACCTGCTCTTTTTTGAAGAGGGGGTATTATTATTATTATTATTATTATAAGAATGATAAATATTACTCCAGGAAGATTCTTCTTCTACATTCGTACAGACCCCTACCCCGTTATTTACATCCGTATTAACACTCTCCTTCTCCTCCACCTTCAAAGAATCCATTTCAAAAGTTGGTTTTTCTTCCTCTTTCTTCAATTTCTGCTGTTGTTGTTGTTCGTTGTATTTATACAACCACAGACGATAATAAGGCATCATATAGTCGGTGACCTCTGACTGTTCCATTTTCTCTATTCTCGTGCGATCTTCCTTCTCTAACGCGTCCAACACGGAACGATCCACTCGTTGGATTCTTAATAACGTTTCCCTTTTCTTATTTTTATGATTATTCTCTTCTTCTTCTTTATTATTATTATTATTACTATTGTGCCGTTTAGAAAGAGTGCTTCGGCGGTGTAAGGCAGTGGTGGATGTTACTGTCGTCGTGGATTGTGATGGTGCACGTGCCACTCCCTCCGAAACAGAATTATTGGAAGAATGAAAACTGTGACACAAGGAAGAGGATGATAAAGAAGAATGAATACTATTTCGAACCAAATCCTTTGAAGAAAGCCTTTCCCTCTCCTTTTCTTTTTCTTCGTGGCTGTCTTTCTCTTTATTGCAATTTTCATTGTTTATTTCTCCTTCCAACACGCTGTTGGTGCTATAGTCGCTAAACAATCGCTCTCGGCGCTCTCTCTTTTCTCGATAGCGATAGGAACTGAAAAGAACATCTTCCTCCTCCGCCATTTATTATGGTAATTACTAATATTATTTATGATGAGTAAAAGAATTAAAAAAAAAAACAGAAATATTCCAAAAAAAAAAAAAGAAGATATAAAAGAGAGGGAGGAGAAAAAAAACATGTGTGTATATTATAAAGTTCAATTAAATAGTTTTTCACTCTTGATTTCCAAACAGAAAAAATATTATGGACAGTATTTTGAACTCTTTTTTTCCTTCACCATCACTGCTTTTTTTTTTTACCGTATTTTGCTTAGTGATAAGAATTCAATATTTTCCCTTTTTCTTTTGTTTAACTCTCTTGGTAGTTACTATTTTTGATGTTGAAATTACTGTTATTTGTCTATTTTATTTTTTATTTTATTTTTTTGGGGGGGTAGTAACTTTAAATTGAAAAAAAAAAGTTGACTATTATTTTTGATTGAATATTAACTTTTTCCTCCCTCCTTTAGTAAATAAATAGAAATATTTTTTGGGGAGATATATAAAACATAAATTCTCCTAAACCTCTTTTTTTTTTTATAATCCTTTCTTTTTTATTTTAACTTTTCCAGCTTTTTTTTTTCGCAATATGTCAAATTCCTTTTCGAAGAATAAAGCAGACATAATAATAAAAATGGAAAGGGAAAATTAAAGTCAAGAAATAAAAAAAAGAAGCTATAATTAAAATTAAAAAAATGAAATTAATAATAATTAAAACTTGGAGGTAACGAAAAAAAACGAAAGCGAAAAAAAAATTAAATGGAGAAAAAAAGGAAAAATGCGTACGAAAATAATCTTTATATTGAGTTGTGATTATTTATTTATTTTTACTTTTATTTTTATTTTTGATATATTTTATTTTTATTATTATTGTTGTCGTTTGATATTTTTTACTTGCATTTTTTGTCCTTGTCCTTTAATTAATTAGTAAATATTATGTTGTAATTTATCTGCTTTTTTTCTTGTTGTCGTTGAATGTGTTATAACTCGTTACGTACAGAAAATGTTTTATTTTTTATATTTTTTATTATTATTATAATATAATTTTTGTTTTTGAAAAAAAAAAAAAGAAGTCGAAAAGGAAAAAAAAAACCGCAACAAAAACATATAATAAAAAGAAAGATAGAAAATTTACTCCATTTCCGTTTTTTTTTTTCACTTTTCTTCTTTATTTTATTTTATAACCACTTCCCCACCAGCGCCATCAGACCCATACCGAACCACAAGGCGACATAAAGCGTCCACCGCCGCCGCATCGCCCCTTTCCCTTCCGTGCCATACTTTTTCATATCTGATACAAAATCATTCAGCAGCAATGAAAAGGCCAAATAAATTAAAATACCCCCACAAAGAGAGTTCAACACCGCCAACGTGGTTACAAAACTGGTACCGGAGAGTAAATCGGGGGAGATAGAGGCTATAATGATAGACACGGCCATCCCCAGAGGGGCACTGACGGAGAAGCCGACGGCCATGAGGATCTGCAGCGCGCTCGCGAACTTGGCATCCACCAGACGAGACCCCAGCGACATCCCTTCGAATAATTGATGAAAGAAGAGCGCCACCATCAGCGGCTCCAGCTCGCGGTTAGGGGCCAAGCCGACCGCAAGGCCAACAAACACACTGTGCAGAGTGACGCCAAACTCCATCGAGATGGCGGAGATGATTCTTCGTACCTGACCCATCGCCATCGGAGGCGCCACGGCAAGGTGCGAGTGACCATGATGCTCCTCCTCCTCTTCCGCATCAACTTCATGAGGATGATGAGGAGGATGATGACGATTAGTGTTGTTGGTGGTATTCTTCTGGCAGGAAGTGGTATCTTCCTTAACGTTACGGTGGGGACAGCCATCTTCGCGGTGAGGACACTCATACCTCTCATGCGGGCAGTCAAAGTTATCACACGACACATTTTTATTAGTATTATTCATGTTTTTATTATTATGATTCGTGTTGCTGTTACTGCTGTCGCCCTCCTCGTCCTCCACAACGGCTCCCATTGGATCCACCGATAAGCTCTTTGGTAGTGAAGGAGAGAGAGAAGGGTATAGGGCCGCTTCTTCGTCGGGTAATGCACTGGGTTCCACCTTCGTCACCGCCATACCCTCCATCGCTCCTGACGATGAACTCCCACTCCTTTCCATTTCCTTTTCCTCATTATTATCATTATTATTCAACTTGGCTTCCCCCTCTTCCCCTTGCAGTTGTTGTATTTCCTCCTCTTCCTGTTGAAGCTGCTGCTGCCGTTGATTGGCCTTCAACCACCGCTCCGAAATACGCGCCAGCTCCATATCCAGCATCATCATCAACAAGGCAGCAATCAAGGCGAACAAGAATTCATACGCGGGGTACGTCTCAGGGCGAAAAGCCGACGCAATACAATACTCTCTAAACTCCGTCCCTCCTTCAAAGATTAAATGAATAGTAGACACCGACAGCAGCACACCAGTCGCTGCGGACTTACCCACCACAAAGATGAAGGGACGCCGGCGGAGGGGAGGAATATATTTAGTAACGATGGGGAGCGCACAGCCGGTCAGCGAGGCCCCCAATACCAGAAACAAACAACCCACATGAAGCCCAATAGAGTAGGAGTCCTTGATGCCTTCGCAGAGAGAGGATACACTGGAGGTGTTGGCGCCCATGGCCTTGGTGTGATTTTATTTTATTTTATTTTTATTTACTTGCTTATGAATATTGTAGTATTTTTTATTTTTCGGTCGATTGGATTGGAAAAGAAAAAATGGAAATTTTCTATATATTTTTTTTATTATTCTGTTATTTTGCTGGTTTAATTAATTATTTTTATTTATTGAAACGAAAAAAAAAGAGAGATCAAAAATAAAGTGGTCGAAGGATGAGAGGGGAGAAGGACTAATAAAAAAAAAAAGTTGTACTTGAAAAATTATATCTACGTATATGTGTTATATATAAAGAAAGAGAGAGAGATGACTATAATTATGTGAAATACTTTTATTAATTAAATGAAAAAAGTTAATTAAAAAAAAAAGAGTTATTATTGTGTGATTGAACTTTTAAACTATAACAAGAAAAAAAAATGTGAATATGAAAAAGGGAAAAAAAAAAATTATCTTAAAACGAAAAAAAGAAAGGGAGAGAAAAAGTGAACTAGTACAAAGTAAACACCACACAGAAATAATAATGATAATAATAATAAAGGTATTAAAAAAAAAAAAAGATGCTGTAGTTAAAAGAGAATAACATATACGTGTAACACACGACTCAAGTATTTTACTTATCCTTCAACATACTTTGTTTAATTCATTCTTATGATATATTTTTTTTTCTGTTTTATTTGTATTTACTACACAACTTCCACTATAAACGTTATTATTTATTTATTTACTTTATTTTTATTTTTCAAAAAACAACACAACAAGAGCAAAAGCAAATATATAAAAAAACAAACAGATATTATTATACAAAATATAAAAAAAAAAAAATCAATGCGGTATCGCCTCCTCACCCTCATTATTCTTATTATTATGATGCTGACGATGATTATCGCTTGGTATTCGGTGGTTTATCATCATCCAGCTTCGTCCCCACCGCAAGGTGCGACACCTTCGCCCCCGAGGCATCTACCGTCGCTGGCCGGTCGATATACACACACTGCTTCGGCGGTGCCTGAGGACCGCTATGGCCTTCCCTAATGCTAGAAGGGATCGACATCACCGTCCGGCACCGAGGGCACATAGCCAGTGAGGTGTTCTGAGGGAGGATGAGAATACAGCGGCAGCAGACGCACGTGACGCTGAATTGCTGCACAGGAGTGACGGTAGTGCACATGGGGCAGCGAACACTGGGGGCACCGATGGGGTAGGCGAGGGTCACACGGCAGCCTTGGCAGGTGATTTGACCCGTAGACTGCGGTTGATGAGGCATCTTTTATTTATTTTATTTTATATAAATAGAGAGAGGGGGAGCAATAATAATAATACTAATAATAGTAATAATAGTAATAATAATACTGAAAGAGAGAGAGAGAAAACGGTGGTGATAATAATAGTGAAAGTGTCTTTTTTGGCGAGTAATAACAGTCAGATTTATTGAATAGTATTTATTTTGATTTATTTATTTATTTTTTAAATACGGAGAATTGTTTTTTCATTGAATTGACTGATTTAGTGGTTTATTTAAGTTTGATTTCAATGGTAGTAATAATTTTTATAATAATAATAATAATAATACAAGTAATGAAAGAAAAAGGGTATGAAAAAAATGATAGTGAACTAAAAAAAAAAAGTTTATTGTGTATTCTTTTTTTTTATTATTGTTCGAAAAGATAAAAAATAATAGTAATAATAATAATAATAATATAAAGAAAGTGTCTTTATTCAGTGTGCATTTCCCCCTAAAGGCTAACTTCCTTCATTTTATTTATTTATTTATCTCATTTTATTTATTTGATTATTTTTAAAATTATTACTTCATAATACTTTATGTCAGCATAGTAACCCTCTTCATTTTCATCTCTTATTTTTGTTTTTCGCTTTTGGTTTTATTGTTATTTTCCTGTGGAAAACCAACACAGAAAACACAAAAGCGAAATAGTAAATAAAAAAAAAAAGACAGAGAGAGAGAGACTGAGAGATTCATTAACGAAGAATGACTCCCTCGTCATCAATTTTTTTATTCTTTTTTATCTTCCGCCTTCCCCTCCTCCGCTGGTTCATCCTCTGAGGAAGAAAAGGTGTACAGTAGTGCATTATAAGTATCTCTATTGACAGGGTGGTCCTCCTCCTCGTCACGTGAGGGATCCAAGTCATTGTAGTGGCGGTCATCGTCCAGCGAAGGGCCTAGCAGTCGCCGCTGTGCTGCCCCCCACTCGCCGCTTCCCTCTGCAGTGGGAGCGCCTCCTTCCTCCGCCATCGACAAAACCTGTCCCAGCACTCGCTCGATGCGCCGCTGCTGGCCCGCAAACCGCGGCGTCACCCCAATAAAGTATCGCACGCCGTCGTGCTCTAAGCGGCGGATCAGATACCGGTCAATACGGAGCGGTGTGCCGTCGGGCCGTCGGACCCAACACGTGTCGTTCTCCTCCGCATTGCGGGTGGCGATGTTGATGGCCTTCATCCAGCTGAGAAGGACGTCCTCGAGGTTAAGGGTCCCTTCACGGCGGTCCGGCGTGACGAACAGCGACGCCAAGTAGGATTGAATAGGGTCGGTGAAGGCGTGAGGGTCGAGGGTGGTGTGTTTCTTGGTAGAGAGAGGGCCGCCGGCGGTGGACGCCGACGTGGGTGGTACCGACCGCTCGCCTCCCGCCTCCTCGGAGTGGAGCTGTTGCAACTCCTTGAGCTGTTTCTCCGCCTTGGGGGACAGCGGCGCGTTAGGCTCGGAGAAGTTCGTAAACGTGTCGTCCAGTCCACCCGCCGCACGGACCCAAAAAGCATTCCGCGGCACCAACGAGGTCAGAGGGACGGCGTTCGTCTCTGCGGGCGGGGAGACGGCGGAGGGATCCTTCTTCTTCCCTAACACGATGGGCAGTGGGAGCGGAGCGCCTTGCTCCTTGGCCTCCGCCTCCGCCGGTGTGCAACAGCGTAAGACGTCGCCTTGCCACAGTCCAGACCCAGGGCAGTCCGCGGCGACCACCAACACATCATGGACACTCTCCGGCGGCGGTGGGGCCTTGCCAGGGTGGACGAGGCCTCTATAAATCCACGTCCGATGGTCTGGAATAAACATGGCATCCACCGCCGAGTTGAGCTGCTGGGCGAGAAGCAGACAGGCACGTCGGGCGAAGGAGGCGCTCGCCCACAGACACAGCTGCCCATCCTCCACCCACAGCCGGAACCGTGACTTCCGTCGCTGCAACAGTGCCGCCCCACTGGCCTTACTGCTGTTGAGCAGCTGAGGGGTCGTAAGGCGCCTGCGGTAGCGGTGATCCCCGGCATGAAGGAGCTCCGACAGCAGCGGACCGGCGGTGCGGGAGGTGGGCACGCTCATGCCAGAGGCCATATAGATCGTATACCTGCCGTCCTTGGCACTGGTGTTCACTCCTGGGGGCACTTTACGCAACTGCGCGCGCTCCTCCGGGGGGAGAAGGAGGTCGTCGTAGGAGCGGAGATAAGGGACGTCTTCCTCAAACAGGAAGAACTCCTCGCGCTGGCGGTTGTGCTCATAGAGAGACTCCGCACTAGGCGCCGCTGCCGCTCCCTTACTATTGTTATTACCACCACCACTATTCTTTCCGCTATTTTTATTACTATTACTATTATTATTATTTCCTTTCCCCCCACCACTACTAGCAGGAGCAGGAGAAGAAGTCGCCGCTCCTCCTCCCTCGCCTCCTTCCGTCCACAGCAAGTTTGTCAGGCCCATCGTAGCGTTCTTAAACCCAGACTTCACCGTCCCCGCCTCCAACAGCACCCGCAGTCGCACCCTGAACTCCTTCACAAACTGTAACATGGGTATATTGGACAGAGGAAAGCGCATATAAAAGGGTAAAAAAGGAATATAGGCGCTCTGAATGTTCGCCTCGAGGCACTGACGGGTGTACATGTGGGCCGCGAGCAGCACCATGTTCCCCAGTATCTGATCCCCCACATCCCTATCCACAAACATTACCCCTTTTAACAAGTGCTGCTCCACCCGCTCAATCGTCGAGTGTTCCGCTTCATACGGGGCGTTGATGTGATTTTTTCTTTTTTGTACATTACTGACGGCCTCGTCGGTGTTGTCGTGGCTGGCCTCGGTAGCGAAGGTGAGGGTGGAGGGCTGGAGCCCGAACATACCCATCACCTTGACATACGATCCATCGAACTGGACGTAAAGTGGGTCCTCGGTCGGCTGTGTCGCTTTATTAGGATCCACACGGGAGGCAATCACACACGGGATAGGTCGGAGGTAGTAGGCGGCGGGAGAGGTGGTACGGTGAAGGTAGTCAATCCGCTTCGCCTTTTCCTTTTCCGTGTCCTTGGCGGTGAGAATGGGGCTGCTACGGACGCCGTAGTCCTCGCGTGGCGCTGCCGACGAGGAAGGGGCCTCGTCGGTTTGATAGAGAGTGGACTCGCGAAACACGGTATGCTGGTCCTTGGCCAGGTAGTACTGCTTTGCTGCCTTATACCCCTGCAGGAAAGCCTCGAACGACACACTCTCCACCGCCTGGAGCGGGTTAGGGTGCTGCAGCAGCTCCTCCTCCATCTGCTCCGCCGCCTGCAGCCCCATCCGCTCCCGCTGGTCCCTCAGCTGGGTGTAGTAGGCCTTTCTCAGCGCCTCGTCGGTGTCGAACAAACACAATTCATTATCCTCGACGAGAAAGTTGTAAAGACCTTCCGGGGTGTCGCTGAAGCCGTCGTAGAGGTAGTCGACGTCGGTTTCGATGGTCTGCTGCCCATTGGCGTCCGTTAACCGTGCCAGCCGCTCCGCCGAAAACTGACTATACTGCTCCCCATCATTCACCTCGCTGCCGACGCAGAAGTAGTCGCTCTCCTCTTTACACTCCGCACTGCGCACTGGGCGGTAGTAATACTTGGCGGTCCGCCGCCGCCGAGATTGAAAGACGTGTCGGAAGAGGGGACAGTCGGCGCTGGGGAAGAACTGTTTGGTGAGGGGGATGAGAATAATTTCATTCCGGCGATTGCGGCCGTGGCGGTGGCTGTAGAGGCCACGCTCCTGTGTCTCCCTACTGGGAAGTGCCCCCATCTCTCTCTATATATATTAAAAGTAATGATGATGATGATGATTAATGTGAATAGGAATAGTGTGTAGCAAGTAGAGTAGTTATAGTTTATAGTTAAACTCTCCGAAATTTTCTTTTTTCTCTCTTTCACTTTATTTTTATCGGTACGTTTTCAAAAAAAAAAAAAAAGTAATAATAATAAAGTAATAATAATGAAGAAAAAAAGAGGTAAGGAGAAGACTTTGAATAAATGATAAAAGAAAAAGGGGAGAAAAGAGACCATTAAAAAAAAATTTGGTAACAATTACACGAATTCTGCGATAAAAGGCAAAAAATCTCTTTCACTCGGAAAGAAAGGATAAAAAAAAAAAGAATGAGAATACAGAAATGTACTTTTTTTTTCTTTTTTTCGATTCCAGCTAATACTATATTTATTTTTTAAAGGATACTTGAAAACGCGATTTTAGTGCTGTTGTTTGTTTGTTTAGTTTTTGTTTTTGTTTTTTTTTTAAGTCATAAAGGTGAAAATATATATATTTATATTTATTTCTATATATTTTACCTTTTGGTAGGAATACGGTGGGGGAAAGGGAAAATAAAAAGAGCCCAAAAAAAGCATTTTTTGTTTTAAAAAGGAATACAGAATAATAATAATAAAAAAATGAAAAATTATATACACGAAATTTATTAATATTCAGAATTTCTTTCTTTCATTTTTTTTTCCTTGCTTTTTAGAATTTTTTGTTAATTTATTATTTTTAACCCTTTTATTACTCTTTCCTACTTTAAACTATTCTTTAGGCGTTTATGTGCGAATATGAACTATAAAAAAAAAACTATGAAATTTAAATACATATTTAGTGATTTTATTTATTTGTTTGTTTATTTTTCCTTTCAGAATATAAATGAGTATATATATAAAACTATATCTTTCTTCTTCTTCAGTGTTCTCCACAGGTTTTCAGCCCACCACTACCCATTACACACATACACAACAACAAATAAACGGCAAAGAAAAAAGAAAAAATAGAAAAACTTTAGAACCACTATTACTATTATTCATTAATGATTCTTTTTATTTTATTTTCCTTCTTTCCTCTGACTACCTAGATCCCATCGAATAGTAGTACCCCTGTGGAGGTCCCCCAGACGGCGGCTGCTGCTGTTGCTGCTGATATTGCTGAGGCTGGTAAGGGTACTCCTCGCCCCCACCCACATCGTCAGAGGCCCCACCGTAGAGTGCATTGGTCCCTCTTTGCGTGGGTCCTCCGTCCGCGTAGAAATCTGCGGCCCCTGACGTCGTCCGCTCCAGTCCCCCAGTAAAGCTCTGACCGCTGGTGTGCGTGACCACCGCCTGCCCCGCGCCGCTCTCAATCTCTCCTCGGAAAGAGTAAGGGTCGTGGGTTTTGACGATACGGCGGGAGGAGGAGGAGGCGATGCCGGGGCCGCCGAACTCGTCTTCACCGACGGTGTTACTGCCGCCCTCTGGCAGTAAGCGCTGTTTGCTGAGGATACGGACGCGTATTTGACTGCCGCTGGCGACCGCGTTGGCAATCTCCACCTGCCGGGTCGAGGTGGAAGGGGACGGGGTGTGGCGGCTGGGGTTGCCGTACAGCTCTTGGTGCTGGGGGCCACCACTGGCGCCAGGGGGGCCGAAGAAGTTGCTAGAGACGCGAGGGATCTCCGCCATGCTGCTGTCGTAGCGACCGCTCTGCGCGGGGTGAAGGTAAAGATCCGGTTGGGAGTCGTTGTGGGAGGCGCTGTGGTTATCGGTGTAGGCATTGGATGGCCGCTGTGGGGCGCTGGGGGGGAGGTAGGGGCTGCCGCCGGCGTAATACCCACCGTTCTCTGGACGAGGGGGTACGTGAGGGTCCGGTGCGGCGTACGGGGGTCTCTCGCCATAGTACATCGGCTGTGGTGGGGGGCGGTAGTAGCCGGCATAGGGGTCGGCGTAGGTCTGAGGCGGGGGAGGGGAGGCGTACACGACTGGCAGCTGTGGTGGAGGGGCGGGGGGGGGGGGGGGGGGGGGGGGGGGGGGGGGGGTAGCCGCCGTAGGGAGGGTAGGCATACGGACTGCTATACACTTGTGCCACACGCGGCGGCGGAGGGGCGGCATAGCGGGGGTCCTGGTAGTAGGGGTCCTGTGCTGGCGGCGGGGGAGTGGTATAGTAGGCACCTCCAGGGGCAGCCTGGGCGGGCGGGTACGGCTGCGGCTGGCGGGAGCGAGGGAGAGGGACGGCGATGGCCTGTCGAGGGGGCTGACGGGAGGGAGGCGGCGCACCACCGCTCTGTCGGTAGTAGGAAGCGGAGGGGTCCTGGTGGCTGGCGCCCGGCGGAGGTGGCTGCTGCTGCTGTGGGGGGTAGTCGAGGTAAATGCCATTCACAGGGGCGGAAGGGGGTGGCGCTGTGGTCTTCACCGACGCTCGGCGGGACTCGGGTTTACTTTCACTGTCTACGGTATCGCTTAGCTTGACGCGCTGTGGGTCATCGTTGGGGCCCTTGTACAGGTTCGTGCCCTCGTGGGAAGAGATCTCCGTACGGCTGGGTACCACCCGCTCCACCGCCGCCGGTCGGCTATCGCTCCCCCTCGCCGCGGCATTGTTCAGATGGCTGATCGTGTTCGCGGAAGGGTTCGTGGCGGAGGCGCTGAAGAGTCCAGGGAGACGCACGGTAACACCGTGGAAGTAAATATACCCATCCGCGGCGAAGCGCCACTGACGGAACCGCTGCACTCGCGCGATATTATACACCGCGGCCTGCTCGTTGGCCTCCTCCTCACTAAGATAGGGCTGTAGTTCTTGAATGAAGGCTAGCATGCCGTGGTCGCCGGCGGTGTCCTGCTCGTCGTAGCGGACCCATTTAATTTCGGACACTTTGGTCTCCCGCGCCCTCCCGCCGACCCGCCGCATCCAGGAGAGAATCACATCCTCGGCGTGGAGGGCGTCATCAATGTACCAGTACCCCTTTACCTGATGGTCATTATTGTCTGGCACGGTAGGGCAGAAGCGGAGGAGATCGCCGCGACGTAGGACACGCTGAGGCTCGCTGGTTTCTTGCACCATCACACTACCCACCACCGTCGTGTTCTTCTCCGCCGTAGTGGCAGTCGGGCCCTCTTGCCGATCCTTCTCTCTCTGCCACTTGGCGAGGGGACTGAACCCTAGCACACTATCCGGCGTCTGATCCCCCCTCGACAGACTTCCAGCGACGGCGTCCACCAGCTGCTGAAGCGTGCATCCATGCCACTCCTCCCCAACCGCGAACACCTCCTCGGCGGTCTTGGAGAGGGTAGCGCTCGCGCAGAGAGGGAGCAAGTTGCCTCGCTGCTGCTCCACCAGCGGACGAAGGACTACGCCGAGGCGACTAGCAGGGAGGTCGGCCGCGAATAAAGGCGTCTCCAGCGGTGCCGCCACGCCACCAAGGAGGCGTACGACGGGGAAGTTGCTCTCATCTCGGTAGCGGACCGCACTGGTGTAAAATTCTTGTGCCTGCGTTCCATCTTTCCCCATCCACGACTCCCGAATAGGAGTGGTGGCGCTCTGCAGCGGCAGCCGCACCTCCCCGCGGTAGGTCATCGTCTGAGGGGCGGGGGCGGTGAGAGTGACGCCGAGGGCCTCAATCGAGTTGGACTCTGGCATATACCCAATCTGACACAGCGAGCGACACACCGCTCCTCGGTCGACATACAACACAATCAGCCCTTGGTCGGCGTAGCATAGCACTCCGTTATCTTCCGGTGTTAACGACTGTGGGGCGTTGCGGTAGACGGGGTTCACCGTCGGAGCGAGTTCCTCCACGTTGAGCGTTAACTTACCTTTTCCTTTTCCGGTGGCCGCGGTGGCCGCGGTGGCAGTGGTGGTGGTATCG
Source organism: Angomonas ambiguus (assembly GCA_019695575.1). Taxonomy (NCBI): domain Eukaryota; phylum Euglenozoa; class Kinetoplastea; order Trypanosomatida; family Trypanosomatidae; genus Angomonas; species Angomonas ambiguus. Next base: position 53,622 of record JADNSB010000037.1, on the reverse strand, counting down.
GTGGGGGCGGTGGAAGCGGATTCTTTACGCTTCACCCCGCCCATCCTTTCCTCTCCCTCCTTTTCCCTCCGCTTCGTCTCCAGCGCGGTCATATTCCGTAGCCGCTGGGAGTCCTGAAAATAAGAAAGACAGCAGCCGTTGGGGTAGGTGGGCTGTAGCTCGGTCAGCATGAGACGGATCTGGCGACAGAGTTGAATCAAGGGCACGTTAGAGAGGCGAATAGGCACCCCCAACGACCAGGAAATCCCTTCGGCCTTGGAAATAGATTCCATCCAGTTCTGCCAAGGGGTGTAGAGGGGGTCGGGAGCCTGTGGCAGCACATCGGTGGCAGTCTCTAAGGGCACCGGCTTACTAACGGGACTCTCGGGGAACAGCGTCCGCTTCAGCGTTCGCGCGTACTCGCGGAGGAGGGCGAAAAACGTGTGGCACATTTCCTTGTCGCCGACGTTCTTCTCGAAAAAAGTGATGGGGAGGAGTGTGTCGGCGGGTAGTCCATGCGGTTCTGCCCGCTTCAGCAGCGCCTCCCGCGCCTCTCGGTGTGACTCGGACGGGTTCAGAAAGAGACTATGAGACAGAATTTCCTTCACGGAGAGAAGTCCGAAAAGACCCACCACGCGCAACTCCGCATCGGGGTTGAAGTGATCCTCCCTAGACAGTCGCACCGGCAGCCAGTAGTGCTCATCCATCGCCTCTTTGGGCGTCGTCTCCTCCGCCTTCTCTACCGCGCGTAGGACGTCCTGTCCAGTAAGACGGAGCGGTCGAAGGCTTTGAACGAGTGCCATGCGCTTCTTCTTGATGGGGAGCGGTTGGGAGTTGGTCTTGTTGGCATGATGTCGTTGAGCGTTGGAGGCGAAGTGCACGCGTTGATACTCCTCTACAGGCATCTTCTCTCTCACCAACACCACCGCCACCGGCACCGGCCGAAGCACCTTTTCACTTTTCGTTTTTCCTTCCGCTTTTTCCTTCTTGGCCCACAAGGAAAGATCCTCCGCGATGATGTTCTCCTCGGTGGTGTTCACTAACAGCTGGTAGAAGCTCTCGCACGTGTTGAAGGGCACGTCGCCCTTGGTGGTCTCCTCTTCCACCGCCGCGATCGCCTCCAGGAGCTCTTTTTTCTTGGCTTGGTAGTAGGATTCATCTAAAGAGGGGGCGGCAGGGTCCGCCTGGCCGTCGCCTTCCTTTTCTTTCTCAGACCCCGTCGTTGTACTCGCTTGATGCAAGGTCTCTAACAGCTCTAACTTGGACCGCAGAAACAGCAGCGGTCGGTGAAAGAACCGTGAGGTAGGGTCTAGCAGCACGCCTGGAGACCACGTATCCTGCAGCTGGAAGTGGTAGCGAGGGTTCTGACGATGTTTCGCCTGCCACAGCTGCCGGGAAAGAACACTGTTCCCATCCTTAAAAAAGTCCTTGGTGAGCGGGATAACCCGATGCTCGTAATAGTACACCTCTCCCGCCGACTCTTTAGGAGCCGTTCCCGCGGGAAGTGAGGTGGAGGAAGGCCGGGCGGTGCTACTACCGCCTCCACCGCTTTCCTCTCCTCCTGTGTAGTGGTAGTCGAGAGGGGGTCGGCTGACAAAGGGGAGTTCATAGTCGTCCTTCAGGTACTCCTGACGGGAAGGAGCGAGACCCATTATGATGGCTACTTTTTATTTTATTTTCTTTCTAATACACAGAAAGTGAAAAACAGAAAAATATATGTATATGTATACTATTACGAAAAAAAGAAAAAGATGTGGAACACAGAAAATAGGTATACATGTAACACTCATCAGTGATGCCCGTCATGCCATGGTTGACACTAGGACATAGTATCATAAAAGAAAAACCGAGTTAAAAAAAAAAAAATAAGAAAAAAAAAATACTTTAGATTTAAATCTGCATTTATATATCGCGAGAGGTAAAAAAAAAAAATTGAATAAAAAAGCTGTCTACTAATATAAACTGTTTCTCACATTCACACTTGCAATGTGAAAGGATTTTATTTTATTTTTCTTCGGTCCTTGCCGAAGGCAGCGACAACGACGGGTGGGTGGTGGTTGATTATACAGAAACAATAGCTTACACTCTATTGTTTACTAAAAAAAACAATCACGTTTCTATTCATAAAGAAGTTTGTCATTACTAAAAGACAAGAAATAAAAATAGAGAATACATACATACATTAAAAAAATAAAAACTTTACTGGATGCAAATTACCACAAATGTAGGGAGTAGTTGGTCGGAGAAGGCAGCCAAAGCTAGAGGTGTCAAGGAATGAAAAAAAAAAAAAAACTAAACCACCGTCATCCATACACTTTATCCTTCAAAAAGAAAATCCTATATAGAATCCCCCAGCATGCCTCTCCCTTGTTATTATTGATGATGGTGATAATTATTTATTTAATTATTTCAGAGCATCAGGGAAGTGCAGGGAGCCGCCCGTCGCACACCGCGTGGGGGTCAGTATCAAGGCAAGCAGGAACAGTACCGCCGCCGCCCCCGCGAGGATAGCACTCAGAGGGGCGTTCAGCCATCTGTCATCGCGACAGCCCTCTTTTAACTGGCAACTATCAAAAGTACTCAGTTCTCCGACAAACAACACCGCACACCCCGATACACAGCCAAACACACTGATGAACAGCACGCTGAAGAGCGCTCGGGTGATGTTAACGTCGTACACCACCCGAAACAAAAAACTCTCGCGGCGCTGTGCCTCCGACAGCGACGGCCTCTCCCGTCGTCGTTCCTCGGCGTCCTCCTTCAAAGGATATCTTCGGCCGATATGCACAAAGAAGCCCGCCAGCACCAACGAAGGGATTGTAATGAAGAAGAAGGTGGCCAGCAGCACGATGCCACCCACCAACATCAAGAGAGAGGCAGTCTTACAACAGAGGTCTTCCATCTCCATCATCGCGAACACGGCCGCCACAAGGCACACTGAAAGACCAAGGACGACAAAGGTCATTGTCCAGCCCCGGCCCGCTCGTACGCCACCCCGTGTCAACGGTTTACCACAGCACTCACTCGCCACCGCGTCCTCTCCCTCGTATGCCTCTCTGACCTCCCCACCATCGTCGTATTGATAGACACGACTGGCAGGAGCGGCGTCCCCCACCGCCTCACCGACCGGTATATAAGCGGCTCTACCGTCAGGGAGAGTAATGCGATGCATGACGGCGGGGGACACCTCCGAGGGATCTGAATGGGTGTAGCGCGGGGCAGGCAGGGAGGAGGGCTCGCTGGGCTGGGTTAGTTTATGTGGAGGGTTCATCGTCTTGTCAGTCGATAAATGAAAGACAAAAGAATAAGATAAGAAAAAAATAAAACTTTACGAACGAATAAGCGTTTTTTGACTAGTAGTTTGAGTAAAAAAAAAAAGGGAGAGAAATAAAGAAAGACAGAGAGAGAGAAGGAAGGAAAGAAGAGAAGTAGAGAGGAATAGAGTGTATCCACACAATACGGAATACAGTACGGCAGTAATTCTGATATATCCAACACAGTCTTGAGTGACAGGAAGAAAGGGAAAAAGCAACTAAAAAAAAAATACTAAAAGAGGAACCAATAAACTCAATAATGAGAATTAGTGATTCGAGTGCACACGATAAAAAAAAAAATGATTAAGAAAAGAAAAAAACAGAAAAACATTTAGTAGTGAACGTTGGAAAAACTATAAGATAATTAAAGAAAAAAAAAAAACATGGGATACACTCATTTTAGCGATACGACGAACGCGGTATTGTAACTTCTACGAAGAAGAAGGAGTCAGGGAGCACAGGGAGCCGCCGGTCAACCAACGGATGGGGGTCAGAAATGTGGCAGTCAGAAAGAACACCACCGCGACCAGCGCGAGAGGACCACTTAAAGGGGAGGTCAATGGACTGTCTTCTCCCAGCTCTCCGCCAAAGCACAAGCCGCAGCCTATCACATGAATCATCGTACTTAACACCAGAAATAAAAACAGTGCTCGTGTAAAATTCATGTTGTAGACCACTCGGGTCAGAGCTCTTTTCCGCCGCTTTTCTTCCGTCAGCGATGTGTTGCGTTGGTCATTTGCACCTTGCAGTGGATACTTCCACCCGATGTAAAGAAAAATGATCGCCAGCACAAACGCAGGCACAGAAAACACCAGCGAAACAAACAGTACCATGCCGCCAGCCGTATTCAAAGAGATGTCATCCTCTAAGGAAGTTATTTCCGACTCGTCAAGCGACACAATCGCCGCCGCTATACTCAGCGCAAGACCAGGGACGATGCAGGACAGTATTATAGACCGAAAAGTGAGCACGCGGCGCAGCGTCAACCCTTCGGCCTCTTCCCCTGCGAAGACGAAATGAGCACTGGTCTCGCTGCGTTCCACCTGTCGGGTGGCTGGGGGGTCGTTGATATACATACCCTCTGTAGGGGAGTACGCCGCCCCCTCGTCTACGCGTACGTAGGCCGTTCTGCCGTCTGGGAAGGTGATGGGCTGCATACAAGCAGCGGTTACTGCGGTCGTTTCTGTTTGTAGATAAAGCGGAGAAGGTAAGAAGACATAATCATCCGTAGTCTCTTTCTCTGGCTTACTTACAGGGTCCATGTACGGGAACGGTACTGAAGTAGTAGGGCAGTATACACGAGGAGATGCAGTAGAACGGCTAAAGCAGCTCTAGTAACACGCAAAGAAAGAGAGAAAGGAGAGAGGTAATGTGTTGCGTGTGTGAGAGAGAGAGGGGTGAGACTACGTCAGTGAATATACACCTCATAGAAAGGAAAAGAATGCAAAAAAAAAAAACAATAATCGTGCAGGTCAGTACCTGTTAAAATAAAAGAACATTTATACGGTTTAGAGATGAATGGATAAGGAAGAATTGACAGAGAGAAAAAGCGGGGGTAATAAATGATGAAAAAAAAATGCGTACGGAAAAATTAGCAAAAAGTGAAATAGTAGCAAAAAAAGACTTCACTTTAGGTTAGTGACGCAGGTGGGGCTTTTTTTCTTATTATTAACACTATTCATTTAAGGTCGTCTGTTGTGCACACGTAGTAGTCCAACAACTGCCATGGATTCATCCCTTTCTCCGAACCTTGTAACTCATCTTTACTCCCGAGAGGCGTCACAACTTTTGTCCTACAGTTCCGCCTGCCTATTTTAATATTATTATTCTTCCCCTCTTCTTCTTCCTCTTCCTCCTCGTATACCACATCGTACTCGAACGCAATCAACAGCAACCGTCCCCTTATTATCGGTAAGGTGTTCTCCAGCTCCTTTCCTACCTCCCCCCAAGCTTCTCTATCTATGGTAGAGGTTATGGTGCTCTCTTCCCCTGCTGCTGCTGCTGCCTTCTCCTTCTTGGGTCTGTTGACCGCACAGCAGACGCACGGCAGTGGATACAGTCCCCGCTTCGAGGGAAGCAAAAACCCTCCGAGAAGGTGTTGAAAGGATAAAACCGTTCTCGACGGCATCGCCTCCGCATGGGTAGACTTCTTCCCTCTTGGAGGACTCGTGATCGCTTTTATTTGTGTCTCTATTCTTTCCCACTCGTCTGGCAGCACCGCCGTGCTGAGTGTACCCTTACTGGCAGTAGTGGTGATGACAGCAGCAGCGGAGGAGGAAGGGGCCGACGACGGAGAGAGACTGTGCTGGAGGAAAGGGATATAACGGGTCTGGAGGTAATGCTTCACGTAACGTAATACTGACATTTCAAAAGTCTTTTTGTTCGATGAATGAGGTTGGTGTTGGGATGCGGCGGTGAGGGATTTCTCCTCCTCCAGAGGGTTACAGCGGTGGTGGTGGGGCACCACCATACGCAGCGCCACCACCGCCGACTCTCCTTCTTCATAGTGTCTATCGATGCAGAGAGAGACCGCATCAGAACTCTGGAGACAACACAGACTCTTTGAACCGTTGGCGGTGGATGCGGTTGTCAAAGAAGGAGAAGCGCCGACATGGTGAGTCACCACACCCGCCTCGATGTGGGCCTTTAAGAGTGGTGTGGCCGACGTTCCATAAGGAAAAAAGGCGTGCTGGAGAATATCTTCCAAAACCGTCTCCAAGGTGGCAGAAGCAGCAGCAGACGGCGGCGCCTGGGGTGGGGGATCCTTCTTGGTGAGGTGATTACCGCTACCACTACACTCCAACTCCACAGCAGGAGGCGACGTTAGATAAAGGGAGACCATCTGCGGTCGGTACACTTTTAAAGCGGTAATAAAAACGTAAAAAAAGAATACACTCTCTTCTGAAAACAGTTTATGAATCGGAGGAGAAGGAGAAAAAGTGTGGAAGTCCTTTATACTTTTTTCGCAATAACATTCGATCCCATTCGTCTCCGCCGAGGAGAGACGACTGGTGAGGAGATGAACGACGTGACAGGGGCGGTGCATTGCTGTGGTGGTGGTGGTGAACTGCTGACGGACATGCGCATAGTGCAGTAAAGGTCCTATGAGCTGATCGGTGAGGTTCGCCGTCAGTAGAATATGAAAGGGGAACAAAACCGTTGGCTGTGGTGACGCCTCCTCACAGTGGTGTTGCTGTAATAGTGTTTCCGGTTTACGACTATAACGGTCCAACACCTCCATCAATTTCATCACCCCCAAACAGTTCTTTTCATGGGGTCTCCACATAATCCGTATCGTAGACGACGAAGGAGAGGAGGAAAGAAGGATCCACAGGCCAGTGAGCACCGCCAGTATCACGTCCTGCAACCCGTCGGAGAGACCGTAGCATAGACCGGGGCAGACGAGAAAGGTGGTGACGGTATCCTCTCGCCTCGTGTCGAGGGAGGAGAAGCTATCCTTTTCCCGTTGTAGAAGTACACGTTGGATCGCCTCTCCCCATCGACTGGTCTCCAGCAGAGTCAAGAGCGGTGGCGGCGCTGAGGCATCCTTGTGATGGGCAGAATGGAGTAGTTCTTGTTTCATCTGTTGTAACAAGTCAATGGAAGAGTCGAGAGAGAGGTGGACCGTCTCATGGATCAATTTTTGATGATAGAGAAAAGAAAAAGGAATACCGCTTTGAAGACTCTCTGCGGCACACATCACCGCCGCATTCGTATTCTGTTTAGTGTTTTCCATCTCCTCTTTATTCGTATTATTATTATTATTATTACTATTATTATTAGTATTATTGTGACCACTATTTGCATCCTTGTCGGTATTTTTCCGTTCAACGCCCTTCCCTTTTTCTTTTTCTTCCTCCATAAAAGACTCCGGCGGAGACAAAAGTACCCGTCTCAAGAGACTCAAGCTCGTCTCCCAGCGATCCACATAGTCCAAGAGCTCCGTGCCGTCATCCTTTTGATCCTTTTTATTTTCCTCTGATGACAAGAATCTTTTTCTTTTTTTCCCCCATTCCTGGTCCTCCTTCATCCACCATAGTTCCAGCTCATCAGGGCTCCAAGGGAGCACCGACAGCAGCGGCGTGCCTTCATTGCGGTCGACGACTACCACTGGGGATCGCAGCACCGGCGGCCGAGGAGCACGCCTCCCTACCGCCTCTGCAGAAGGAAAGACAAAGGATGGGAGGAGAGGCACACTGGAGGACGATGAGGAGGAGGAGGATGGTGCGAGCTGTCGCCTTGACCACTGGTCTACTTTCTCTGACAGTGCTGAAACAGAATCCCCGGTGGTAGGCTCAGCAGTAGGGCTGGTGGTGGTGGTGTAAGGCGCTGGATAGCGCTGCCGTAGCGAACCATCTAACCATGCGCTAGGACACGGAGAGGAAGAGGAGGAAAAGGGAACAAAGTGTTGTTGAATAAATTTTGCTTGACCCCATAAAAAGAAACGTGTGAAGGTCCGTTGAAGCATTTTTTTCTTCTTCAGATGTGTATTATATATATATATACTAAACTTTATTGCTGTTGTTATTGTTATTATTATTGTTTTTCCTCTCTCCTTTAATATTTTAAAAAGGAGAATAAGTTTTCATGTACTATAGCGCTTTATTTTTCTATTGTTATTATTTCGTAACTATTTTCATACGGAGATCAATACACAGAGAGATAAATGAGAGAGAGATGAAAAACGAGAAATAGAAAAAAAAGCACTTTAAGTTTACGGCGAATAATAATAACAAAAAATATTTTATTTTATTTTATTCTTTTCTTTATTCGTATCTTATTTTATTTTTCGTTTTTTAAAATAACGCATGATACAGCGGATTATGCTCTTTCCATTTCGTTTCCAGTACCACTCTCTGCAGCCATTCCCTCTCCATGAAGGAGAAGAAATACCCATTTTTATTTTTATTATTATTATTATTATTATTATTAGTACTCGTATTACGCCGGTGCATTGGTAAGTACTCGAACTGGAGAATGTACCGAACGACACACCACAAGGACCATTGTTATTTTATTCTTTTCTTTATTCGTATCTTATTTTATTTTTCGTTTTTTAAAATAACGCATGATACAGCGGATTATGCTCTTTCCATTTCGTTTCCAGTACCACTCTCTGCAGCCATTCCCTCTCCATGAAGGAGAAGAAATACCCATTTTTATTTTTATTATTATTTTTATTTTTATTATTATTATTATTATTATTATTACGCCGGTGCGTTGGTAAGTACTCGAACTGGAGAATGTACCGAACGACACACCACAAGGACCATTGTTTTAGCAGAACAGATGAAGAAGAGGATGAAAAAAATTCAACTGCCCTTTCCCTCTCCCTTTCGTCCTCCTCTTTATTATTATTATTACTATTATTACTATTATGACGAACAATTTGGTTTGGGAGCGTCACTCGCCCTCTTTCTTCTTCTTCTTTCTCACCATCCAGTAAGGATATTTTATTAGTAGTATTAGTACTATTAAGACTGTTATAATTCTGCTCCCATCGATACAATAAAGGACTCACCTTCTCTAATAAAGCAATCATAGACTCCAATCCCCATACATGAGGCGGTAGTGGGGTGCTACCCCAGGGGGAATACACTGTATTATTATTATTATTATTATTATTATTATTATTATTATTATTATTATTGGTTTCCTCTTTCTTCTCCTTTTCCTCTTCCCTGTTGTAGTTGGTATGTGAGAAGGAATCTAAAAGATTAAATAAAGAGAGAAACTGTCGCGTATAATACCACCAACCACCACGTCGCTCCTCCTCCTTCTTCTTCTTGGGTAAATGTATGCTAGTAGATAAGGGCAACTCCATCACTGCCACAAGGAGTGGCACTACACTGGAAATAGTATTTTCTTCCGATAAGGAGTTATAATAAATATTATTATTATTATTATTATTATTATTAGGAGGAACGTTCACAGAAGAGGGAGACCGAAATAGCACAAGTAATAATAATAACCAGTGAATAAAATAAGGCGCTGTGGTAGAGGAGTGTAAGGCGAAGGAGACGTTAGAGAGAGTGTTGATCAAGGCACGCGAGGCACCAGGGGAGATAAACGGAGGAGGAGAATGATAATTATAATAATTATAATTATTATGACTATTAATAGGATGAATGGAAAGTATATCAAGGTAGTACAAGAGTAAAGGCTGCGCCAACTCGCAGAGGAGATGTAATAGACTCTCTCCCAACAAAGTACGACACTTTTCCGAGGGTGAAGACGATAATAATGTGTCTTTTTCTTCTCCTTTTTTCACGTCAGTGCTTTTTGTAGTGGTAGGAAAATAATAAATACTCTCCTCGGAGGAGAAGAAAGATAATACATCACGATACTGTATCGTATAGGCTAACAAATGCGCCAACAGACTATCCCATTGAAGAAGACGATTTAGCATTGACACCGTTGGTGAAGTAAATATCTTTTCTTCTTCTTCTTCTCCTTTTTGTGACTTATTATTATTATGATGATGATGATGATGATGATGATGGTTGTGGTTACTTTCTTGGAGGAGTCTCCGCAACCACACGGACCAATACAAAAGAACTTCTTCGTTTGAAATTGCCGCCAGCAAAGAATTATGATTATTATTATTATTATTATTATTATTATCATTGGTTAATGGCACAAGGGGTCCTATTATCCAGTGAGGACGACTTCCTGTCATGTTTTGTTCGATAAACTCAATAATATAATCATTATTATTATTATTATTATTATTATTATTATTATTATTATTATTATTATTATCGTTAAAAATTTGTAGACCACTTCCCTGTTGACGCTGTACTTCTTCTTTATAACGCATCATATTGTAATACCAGTGATGTTTTAATAACTCTTTTAAAATAATATTTTTTTCGTCCTCCTCTTCTTTTTTTTTCTTATTATTATTTTCTGTTTCAAAGGCTTCTGGTAGAATAACAGTATCGTCTTTGCCATTCGTCTCATATAGTAAAATTTCAAGGAGTAGAAAAATAAGTTGATCATCTTCTTCATTATTATTATTATTATTGTAATTATTATTATTATTATTATTATTATTATTCTCTTCCTCCTCCTTTTCTTCGTCGCCGTCGTCGTCCCCCTCGAGAAGAGGGTTCTTGGCGGAGAGAGCGGTAGGACTGGAGACCATACACTGCAGCAACAACACTGTAAGTTCCTTTACATTAAAATAACCATTATTATTATTATTATTATTATTATTAGTCGGTGAATAATCAAACAAGATGGTGATGACTTCCGCAAAAGAGAATAGTTCCTCTCTTCGCCCGACACCGTGAAGCCATTTCGATACTAATAAGGATACCAACGATGATGATGATGATGATGCATTTCGACAACAACATTTCACAAACAACTCTCCAAGACCCTGCACCATACTTAAAACACAGTTTAGATTAGAATGATATTCTTCCAATTCATTATTATCATCCCCATTATTATTATTATTATTATTATTATTATTATTATTATTATTCTTATTATTATTATCAAAATTAAAGAAAGAAGAAAGTGTGTGACGTTCTATTTTAAGGGTCCAGTAACGCGCCAATAGACGAAGAAGACGGCAGATAGAATAAGTCATGGAGGAATATAACCCACACTGAAGGATAATACTATTATTATTATTATTATTATGCAGTGACGATGATGATGATGAAACCGTATTCGTCGTAGAGCGGAGGCGAAAGAATAAAAGAGGGGAAATAAAATTAAAGATTATTTTTTTTTCGTTGTTGTTGTTGTTGGTGTTATTTATTTCTTCTTTTTCTTCCTGTTTGGTGGTAGTGGTGCTAGATACCATATTATCATTATTATTAGGGGTAGAGGTAGAAACCCTAATAAACTGTAATAAAAACTGAAACACCTCTGCAAAAAACTTATCTTTATTATTATTATTATTATTGGTGATTATTTTTTCTTCCATCTCTAGTGGAGATAGATCCATCATACAATCCTCCAGATAGGAAACTAAATAGTAAAAATGACTCATTAAAGAAAAGTCATTCAGTACAGAATTTTGATTATTATTTTCATTATTATTATTACTATTGTTATTATTGTTGTCAGGCAAAGAGAGAGGAGAATGGCAACAATGGTAGTAGTGCTGTTTTAGCTGTTGCAGAACCCCTCTGGTAACATCTTCTTTTAATGTTTTATCCTTATTATTATTATTATTATTATTATGATTGTCCTCCTCTTTCACTAGTAATAGTAGTGCCGTTCCTTGAGAAATATGGGAAAGTATTAGAGGAAGTAAATCTTTTTCTAATCGACACCTTGATGAACTATTATTATTATTATTAGCATCATCATGGAGAGAGGATGAAGAAGAGGAAATAAATTTTCTATTTTCGGAACGAATGAACTCACGTAGAAGTAATACGGATAGTATATAAATATAATTATTGTGTTCATTATTACTATTATTATTATTGTCTTCATTTACAGAAAAGATAAACGTGAAGAATAAAATCCAGTTTTCATATCGTTCACTTTCTTCCTCTTCTTCTTTTTTATTATTATTATTATTATTCCAAAGTATTTGACGCACAACATTATTATTATTATTATTATTATTAGAGGTTCCGTCTGCCGAGAAGAAAGTCTGCGTGCACTTGTACAGTAATAATAATACCAATTCTATCATGACAGTATCATAATTATTATTATTATCACAATTATTATTATCATTATTATTATTATTAATATGAGAAGGAAGGACGTCCCCCAACACAAACTCACTTAACAATAAAGACTCTACAAAAACATTCATAAAGAATGGAAACTGAAAAAGAAGTAAAGACACACATTTTTCTTTGGTAGTATTGATTTCATTATTATGATTATTATGATTATAATTATTATTATTCCTAGAGAGGGGGGAAGGAGAGGAGGAGGCTACCACCTCTATAGGGTCTAACGTAATGCCTCCGCATAGTAGTAACTGCAATAGCACCACACTATACTTCTTTTTATTATTTTTCGTTTCATTATTATTTTCATTATTATTATTATAACTGGAAGAAGAAGAGTAAAATAATAAAATATACTCTAACGCTGAAAGTAACACTCGTGTCCATTGTAATTCCTCTAGAGCCCATTTTAAGCTGTTATTTTTGGAAAACACAATACCAAAATTTTTATTATTATTATTATTATTATCGGTGGTGGAAGGAAAAAAGAGATAGAACTCTTCTTTTAGTATTTCAGAGGCACGGTCCATGTGGACGATAGCTTCTTCTTCATTATTGTTACTATTATTATTATTATTATTACTATTATTTTGAGGTGGTGGTGAAAAGTGCATTGGGAAATGAATTTGTTCCATCGTTTCCGCTAAACACTCGGATGCTATCGAATCTTTATTATTATCATGATGATTATGATTATCATTCCACAAGAATAGCACCTCTAATATATCTATCGCCGTTTGAATCGAAACAATATCATTCGAAGACGGTCGAGAGAGAATTGGATGCAATAATAAATATAAAAGCCATGCAGAAGATTGTTCTTCTTCCTCCTTTTCCTTTTCCTTTTCCCTTTCTTTATTATTATTATTATTATTATTATTTAATTGATAGTAGCACAGACAGCGACGTCGTAGCGCTGGGTCCCTCATCCTTTTAATCGTGTAAGAATACGAATCATAATAATCCCCACTACTATCATTATTATTATTATTATTATGAATTTCTTCTTCTTCTTCGCCATCGATTTCTTCTTCTTTGATTGAAATGATTTCCTTTTTATTATTTAAAGTGACGGTTATACGTATAGTAGTGACGAGGCGACGGTATAACTCTGTAAGTCCAAGTCGCTGATGATGAGGTAACTGACTCCGAATAAATAATAATAATAATTGAAAGTAAGACTCTCCGGTGGGAATACTAATAACCTCCTCCTCTTCATTATTATCATCATTATTATTAACCACTTCTTTCTGCGGAAGAGGGGAGGATGAAAAGGAGGACCCTTTATTATTATTATTATTATTAGAAGTGGAAGAAGATACAGGAATGCTGTAGTACCCCTTTTTAATCGCCTTCACTTCCCTTTCAGTAAACGTTTTTCGCTCGGAAGAAATATTATTTTTACTGAGTGAAATAATAAAATTTTCATCCTTTTCTTTTTCAGTACTATTATTATTATTATGGTTAAGGAGAGTAGTGGTACCCCAGCCGTCTTCCGGCTGTACATGGGCCGAAAAGGGCACAGAAGCATATAAACTAGAAAGCGAATTATTATTATTATTATTAAAATTATTATTATTAGGAAGGGGGCGACGGCCGTACGCCTTGTTCCTTGATACAATAGGAAATCCTTTCCCTGTGTGAGTGCCCAAGAGAATGGGAGAAGCCTTATGATTATGATTATTATTATGATTATTATTATTACTATAGTTTTTTTCTACTATATCGCCTACGATTGGCTTTGCAGAAGCCACATCAGTAGAGGGAGGAGAAGAAGAAGGACTTACGGGTATAAAGGACATAATGGAAGAAAAATACTAATTTATGAAAAAATAAATTATATATTTAATTATCTATGTTTACTTGTTTGTTTGCTTGTTTATTTTTTATAGATGTATTGATTAATTCACTATTTAATTTACTCTTTTACTTGTTTTATTCGTTTATTTTATTTTAAGTGTTGTTTTAGTACTAATAAAAAAAAAAAAAGAAATAAAATTAAAAAAAAAAGGACAGTAAATAATAATCAAAAGTTCTTTTTATATTTTATTCTTTTCATACACCGTGTAGTGTACTACAACTGAATCAACGTATGAAATAAAACCAAAAAAGAAAAAAAATTAAGTTTTTTAATTCGTTAGCACACATTTTTTAAGTTTATACGTATTATTGTTAGTGTTGTTATTATTATTAATTATTATTTGTTATTATTAGTGAGAGAATTTTACAACATAATAAATGAAAATAATAACCAACAAACTTTTTTTTAGTTGAGAAAGAAAGAAACAAATAAACAACTGAACACCTCGTGGTGATTATTTATTATTATTATCAATTACTTATAGAAAAAGAATCGAGGAAGGTAATAAAAGAAAAAATGAGTAAAGTAGAATAGATAACGGAGAAAAAAAAAACGGAAAGAAAATATTTCTTTCATTTCGAATTGTTTATTATTTATAATTGTGATGATTAAAAATTTTATTTTTTTAATTTTGTTGTTTTGTTTTGTTTTGTTTCTTTTCTTTTTCTTTGTTCCACACACGCACATACGGACTCATAAAGAACCATGTAGGGCTATGAGTAAGTGAACTCCAATTTTATTTTTATTTTTTATTTATATTATTATTTATATTATCATTTTAATTTGCTGCCTTTATGATTCGGTTTACCTGAAGAAGACTTGACAATCACCTGTACCCCACCCTCCACCCCCTCTAACAGAGAAGAAGACGACGGCGGAGGGGGAGGGGTATTATTATTATTATATTTATTATTATTAATATTAGAAGAAGGAGGAAGAGGGTAGAGAGAAGGATAAGTGGCACTAGACGAATAGATTGTAGTGGTGGTGCTTCCTCCCTTCACCGCATTATTATTATGATTATGATTATTATTATGATAAGCGGAATACTGATGATGGTGATGATGATGACGAGGAATACTGCCTGGAGTGCTTCCGCTCTGACGGCTCAGTGGTAGGCGGTGTCGAGGTAAGGAAGAAATAGTGGACGAAAAGGGCGAAGATGCGGACGGGTGAGGTGAACTATTATTATTATTATTATTATTATTGTTAGTAGTAGCAGTAGTCGGCACTCCATAGGCGTAACTATAAATAGACTGCATCCATCGACGTGCGGTATCCATAACCATTTGATTTAGATTATTATTATTATTATTATCATTATTGTTGTTGTTATGATTTTCATTATGAGAGTGTTGGGAAGTGACACGAGATTGTAAATAGTTATTATTATTATTATTATTATCATTATTATTGGTAGAGATATTATCCAGGTTTTTCTTCTTTAAATTGTCCTTTACCGAAGTGCTTCTATGATTTCCCTCGGTATTATTATTATTATTATTATTATTATTATTATTATTATTACCGATAGGAATGAGAGAGAATAGGGTACTAGCAATCGTGGAGGGAACTTTAGCGGTATGCTGAGACTTTACATTATTATTATTATTATTAATGGTTTCTGGATTTACACTCTCTTCAGTGGAGGCGGTTGAAATCTTTTTCATTTCCTTCTCCTTATTATTCGTATTATTTTTAGGATTGGTGTCTTCCTTTTCTTTTTCTTCTTCCTCTTCTTCTTTGAATTCAAATTTCCTTTTCTCCTCCGCGGTTTTTGTGGTGGGGGTGGTGATGGCGGTGATGGAAGGGGTGGTGGAAATCTTTTTTTTATTCGGATTTGCAAAGTTGGGCACTGTGCCGTGATAGTAACGCTCCCCATCTCGCTCAAACATGTAGACAAAGAATGGTCCCACATGTTCGTGCATTCTTCTCCAGGCATTCTTCTTTTCTTCTTTCCGTGAGACATTATTATCATTATGATCATTATTATTTCCATTTACAATGTATTTCCCCAAGTTAAACGCCTCTTCCTCCTTGGATACCGCCGGTAGCGGCAGACTCTCATAGAAGGCTTCCTCCTCCTTCTCTCGGCCAGGCACGCCGCTGTGTAGCAGGCGGTGGCGACGGTGTTGGTACTCCGCCTCTCTGACATATTTGGTGACCCATCCAGGATCGTCAGGGGGCGCTTCACGAGCGGCCTTGCAGTGACTCCTCATGGCCGCCAGCACCACTCCCTCTAGCGGTATACTACAGTCACTGATGTACACGTGCCGGGTAGGATCGTAGCGAAGGATGTCGCCTTCGTTAAATCCAGGGAGCACCTCCGCGCCCATGACATAGACGTCTCTCAGATCCACCTCGTCCACCACCTCGAAGGGTGGTGGTGATGATGGTGAGGAGGACTGTATAAAAGGAGAGGTACGCGGGAGGGGCGGCGGGCGGTGCACGTCCACCAGTCCACGGTACCGCCAGTAACCCTCCTTCTCACTGGGCAGCGAGGAGACTCGCTCAGCCATCACCTCCGGCCGCTCCGCCAGCGACCAGCACAGCCGCTCCGCCAGGTCCTTGGAGATACGGCCATGCAGCATTTGGTCCCGTGTGATCCACATCTCCATCTCGTCTGTAACATTCTGACCGACGGTGGTATCCACCAGCGAGAGACCGCCGCTACTGTGCGTGCCCATCCCCGTACCCGGACCGCGCGCCCCGGTAGGGGAGGCAGCACCGGTAGGCGTATCCTTCAACACGCCCAGGTACCCCCACCGGCACTTCATCTCATAGAGAAAGGAGAGAATGGGGATGTTGGTCAAGAGGCTGGAGAAGCTGAACGTCTCCATCGGCGGCAGAGGGAAGCCGGGCATGAGAGGGGAGGTACCAGTAGCGGGGTGGTGGTGGTGGTGGTGGTGGAGGTCTTGCGGCGGCGGCGGTCGGGCAATCACCTCCGCTTGAATCAGCTGAAAGTAATACGTCGAGGCCGCGATGTGTGACACCCGCCCCAAATTCTGTTCACCAGCGGACTTGGTCAGGTACACCATCGCTGCGAGAGGGGCGGCCACCGGCGGGGGTAACGTCATGAGCGCCGTGGGTCCCGCCGCCAGCCGCCGTGCCTCCTCCTCCCTCTCTGCATGATATGGCGCATAAGGGCTGTTCAACGCCTCCAAGTTGCTGTAACTGAGATTGCGGCTGCTGGAAGGGGGACCGCCCTTGGCGGGAGTATCGCGGGGGGGAAGGCCGTAAGGGTCGTGAGAGTAACGACCGCTGGGGGAGCCGACGGAGGTGGCGGGACTGCGGCGGAGAGAGGCTAAATTATCGTGATTCAATGCCGTGTTGGAGGGTGCCCCACTCTCCGCCGCCTCACCGTCACCCTCTTGAAGCGGTGCCTTTGAACCAAACTGAGGCAGTGGTGGTGGTGAAAGTTCTTCTTCTTCGTCCTTCTCGTCCTTCTCTTCCTTTTCCTTTTTCACTTCTCTTTCTTCCCCCATCGGCACAAATCCAAAACAGCCGACAATATTTAAATAGGCGCCAAACGCGTATACGCCATTCTCCATCACCGGTGATGACGACGACGGTGGGGGAGAGGAGGAGGACGATGGATGGTTGTGTTTGTGCGTTGACGGGTCATAGCGAAACGCCACCGCGCAGAGAATCGGTAACACCTTTTTTTTCGGCTTCGGGAGGCCGTTCCCATGGACTGGGTCTCTCTCCCATGCCATTTGCGCCTGGTAGGCCTCTCGCATCTCAGCATCCGTGTCAAACAGTATTTCCTCCACGCGATCGACAATACCGTGATAGAGGGCACTGCGAGAGGGATACGAAATATCTTCGTCATCGTCGTCCTCCTCGGTATCACTGTCGGTGCTGCTATTACTGCTAAAAGAAGAAATAGACAGGGAACCCTCTCCTTCTCCTTCTCTTTGCCTTCGTCTTTCCTTTTTCTTTCGTCGCTCCATTCTTTTTTTCTGCTTTTTACGGTGGCACTTTAAGCGGTAACGACGATACCACAGACTATCCTCTCCCTCCAACAGCTCCTCGCTGCTGGTGCTGCTCCTTGTATCGTCTTCCTCCTCAGCGTCAGCGTGGTGGTATTCCTCTTCTTCCTCTTCCTCCTCCTCGTCCTCGTCTAGTAAATAACTCTCCGCGTAGTCCGGAATGCGGCTGAGGTCCCCAGGATCCCCTGGCCGACGGAACCAGTAGTTCACCGCGGCGTCACAGCGAGCGTGGTAGAACTGCTGAAACAGCGGACAGTCCTCCGAGGGGAAATACTCTCTAGACAGTGGTAATAGCACCATTTCTTGACGTTTTCCAGTGAGAGGAGGAACGCCTCCAGCAGCAGGGGGGGTGCTATTATTATTATTATAGTGACGATTATTATTATTATTATTATTATTATTATTATTATTAGTATTATTATTAGGAGGGAAGTTGGAAGAGGGGTGGAGGGAGAAGGGACCACGGCGGTGGGTCTCACGGCTAGGTACAGCACCCATCAGTGGTGGTGGTGATGATTATGATCACGTGAAAAAACTAAAAAAAAACTTTTTGGAGACTAATACCTATTTACTTTTTTCTTTCTTTTTCTTTTCTTTTCTTGTGTTTACAGTTGAAGTTTTTGTCTAGGGCTACAAGAGAAAGGAAAGAAAAAAAAAGAAAATTAACTTTCTTTATTGAAAAAAAAGAGAGAGAGAGACACTTTATTAATGTGCTATGAAATTGTATTACCCTAGAGATACATAATAAATAATAATCCATTAATAAAAAAAAAGGAAAAGTAATTTAAAGTATTAAATGCTTTGCTTAAACGGGTTGTTGTTGTTGTTGTTTTGTAGTATCTTAGTTTTCCTTTGCTCTACTAACGAATAATATTTAGGACGTTGGTTAATACTTAAAGTCTTTCCTTTTTTTTTTCGGATTCAGATTAGTGTTTTTTTAAGAAAATAGTAATTATATTACTATTATTATTATTATTATGTGTAGTGTGACGATAAACTTATACGAAAAAAAAAAAGGATATAAACTACTATTTACTTATTTACTTTATTCATGTGATTAGCTATACACTTAAAAAAAAAAAGAATTCTGAATCATTTAAGGAAAGATTAATATAATTAATTATTTTTTTACTTATTAAATTCTTTATTTTTCCTTTTTTTTTTTTTTCACACCACCTACATCTATATATTTCGATAACGGTGTGTTGATGGAAGCGTGTGTGTGTGTGTACAAAAGAGAAAAAAAAAATTAAAAAAAAGAAAAAAGAAAAAAAAATGATATTAGTTAAAAATAATTATAAAATAATATTATTATTATAAATCATCATCGCCAATATCGAGCCCAGACTGTCGCCAATCCCACCGAAACGTCTTTCGTTTGCTGTCTACTTTACGCGCGGTAGCGCTGGCGGCACTGGATGCTGTCTCCCCACTGTGCAGACTAAGAGCACCTCCCGTCACCCTCCTTCGCGTCGTACTGCCATCTTTATTCATTTCATTATTATTATTATTATGATTATTAAGATGGGAAGAAGAAGAAGGAGGAGGATGCAAGTGGGGAGAGGCGCTGTGAACCGACGCCTCGAGTCCACCGCCACTGCGAATACTGCCACTGAACTGCGAGGGGTGCCGCTGGTGTTGGTGCTGATGCTTCACCCGCACGGTGACGTTAATACTACTGCTGCCCGGGGAGGAGGGCATCAGAGGAGGGAACTGAGAGCTGCTCGTAGGGGACTGCAACCCGTCAGGGTGAAAGTATAACTTGGGAGCACGGCTGGTGGGACTGTAGCCCTCCTCCGCGGTGGTGGTCGTGTGGCTGGTATTGTAGGGGTTGTTGTGATACTGGTGAGAAGGAAGCGAAAGGACGGAGTTTTCATTGTTATCTTTATTATTATGATTATTATTATGATTATTATTATTAGGGATGGAAGACGAGGCCCCAGCACCAGTAGCCGTCGTAGTAGCAGCAGTAGTAGCGGAGGCTGGTACGGCGTTGTTATTAGGAAGCGCATCGAAGCTGACGTGGCGAGGGTGTGAGTGACTCGCTATACTTTCGATGGGGACTGGACTGCCACCCCCGAAGGATGGAAAGGAGGGCATCGGAAGCGTACTGGACTCGTTAGGGTCCTCTGGGAGAGGAGGAGACATCATATTATTATTATTATTATTATTATTATTATTATTATTATTATTATTATTAGGGTAGAGGGGTGGTGGACGAGAGTAGGGAGCGCTGCCTGCAGCCGCCGCCTCTGTGGGGTAGTTCATCTCCGCTTCCCCTCGACTGTTATCGCCCGACTGCGAGGATCGTGGTACACTTCCTGTACGACTTCCATAATAAAGATTATTATTATTATTATTATTGTTATTATTGGGGTAGTAATAATAGGGAACCCCAGCACTGCCACTGTGCGGATGGCGATGATGGGCGCCGTAGTAGTCATCAAAGTGCACGTGTTCGTTGTAGTTCCGTGAAGGGTCGTAGTAAGGACTCTGCGGAGGGGGTGTAGGCCAGCCAGCACCGCCCTGCCCATCCGCTGAGAAGAACGTGGAAGGATCGTAGAGAGAGTAGGGAGGGTAGCCGGCGGCGGATGGCGGGTGTGGGCTTCTATTGCCGCTGCTCCCCCACAATGAAGCGGTAGCAGCAGCGGGAGAAGGGCTTGGTCGGCCACAGTGTGCGCAATGGCCACAGTGAATACAAGGAGTGGAAGAGACACCAGGGGGGCCGTTCACCATGTTAGGGTTGTAACTAATATCACGATAGGGGCTGGTGGTGGTGGTAGGCGGCGGTGAATACGGCGTCGCACTCTCCTCGCCACCTCTCCTAAAGGCGTATTGCTTACTGCGGGGCACCGCGAGGGGGTATGGGTGTACACTATTATTATGATTATTATTATTGTTATGATTATTTCTAGGAATAGGGTTCCTTCGCTCCACCGACAGTTCCTCGTGAGTAGGAGGGACTACAGGGGTGGGAGGTGGGACATCGATAGCAGCGGGGGGCCGTGGTGCACTGCTGGGTGCATTCGAGGAAAGTTTTTTCGTGTGAGTGGTAGCAGCGGTGGTGGCGGTGGTGGGATTCTTGACTTCTTTTTTACTTTCCTCCTCTTCTGTGGTGGCTGTTTTGCCCTTTTCAGCAGCTCCTGTCGCCGAGGATGGAGAGGGCTGTGAGGCCAACAGTGCCTCGCGGTAGCTGGCAGCGGTACCGGTGGTAGCCGCTGTCTTCTTTTTGGTTGGTTTTGCCTCCGTGGTGGTAGAAGTGGAAGGGTCCTCCGGCTTTACTCCCAAATCCCTCTCCACCTCCTCTGCGGTCACCGTCTGACCGTAGAACACCTCACCGCCGGTCCCCTCCGGCGTCGCCAGCCCTAGCATCGTCAGCTTCTTCTTCTTCTTACTGGTGTGTCGTTTACGCTGAGGGGGTTTGAGAAAGAAAGGGGTGACCGCTACCACACGTAGACGGCCGTGAGGGAGCACCACACGCCACAGGCAGCAACCACCGTCGCCAACAATATCCATTGCCTCTGGTGGTCGGGGTGGCAGCACGTCCCCGCCCTCTAGGGGTGCCGACAGCGACGACGACCGCTGTGGCTGCTCTGGATCCCTCACCCACCCCTCGTCCGCCGGTCCTGCCTTACGTGCGGCACTACACGCATCGCCAATCTCCCCCAGTAACAGCTCCTCCAGCGGTAGGCGAGAGAGGCCGAGCGGTCGCTGCTCCACCGGCGTCGTCCCCTCTTCCGCCTTCCACACCGGGAAGGTGAGGATCACCCCTTTAGGCAGTAGTACCGCTGCCTCTTTATCCTTAACCGCTGCCTCCCGCAGTTGGGCAAGGATAGTACGTGTGTATTCGCTATTTTCCTCTACAGGGTGTCCCTCCTTTACCCAGCGGAGTACCTCTTGAGCGGCGGTACGGCGGGCGTGCAGGCGGGGTCCTACTACACTGTACAGCCGCTCCTTGAGGAAGAGCTGTTGCGCCTGCTGGAGTGTGATGTCGTCGGTGTGCCATTCCTCTACCACAGTAGGTTCATCGGGCAGTCGTCCGTCCAGTCTATCCTCCTCCTCTCCTTTTTCTTCTGGAGCTGCTTTATTATTATTATTATTATTATTATTACTATTATTATTATTATTATTATTATTATTGCTTCCCTCGGTGATGGCTCGTTTGACCTCTAGCGGGTTCACGTGCAGGAGAAGACAGTTGACGATATAACACAGTAACAACTGCGCCGTCTCGGCGGATATCTTTCCACAAAAGAATGACTCGACATGAGAGATGGACTTGGATGCTTCATCTTTATTATTATTATTGCCGTCATCGTATGGTGGTGGTTGGCTGCGGGGGGCCGTCACTGTGATCTCCTCCAACCACATCTCCAGTCCGTCCGTCGCCATGCACCGCCCTGCGCCTTCTTTATCCTCCCACACTTTCCTTTCACACAATTGCAGCCCTGTGAGTATGGTCCGTATCTCCCGAGTAAAGCACAAGAGGGGCACGTTCGCTCTTCGCCCGCGGAAGAACACTCGCGGGAGTGGCGGTGGGGACCACGAAAGTGGTAATCTCTCTGATGATGATGTTGTTGCTGCTGTTGGTGTTGGTGTTGTCGACGGCGCTATCGCCTCCAAATAATAACGACTGGCGAGGGTCGCACAGTCACGGGCCGTCTGCAGCACTTCTTTAGGGGTGGTGGGCGGCAGTGGAGGAGAGAGTGGTGGGCACTGCAGCACGGCCCGCTGCCACTGCTCTGCATAGGTGTACAGGGCCGCGAGTAGGACGTGAATACGATGATGATCGCCAGCCGATTTGGTGAGAAATAAACTCAGTTCAAAGTCTTTGGTCGGCTTTACTATATTATTATTATTATTATCCTTCTTGTTATTTGTGGTGGTTTCACTGAGGATACTAGCGTCTCCTATAATACCAGTCACCTTCACATAATAACCCATCACCTCCACACAATCCTCTGGCAGGTGCGTTGACGCCTCCGCCTCCTCTCCTTCCTCCCCTCCATTATTATTATTATTATTATTATTATTATTATTATTATTATTATTATTATTATTAGCAGCAACAGAGTCCTTACGACGATAGACAAAAGCGACCGCACAAGGCACCGGTCGTATCGACTCCTTATGCGAACGACACGCTTCTAACATTTCTTTATTCGTATTAAATATTCTTTTTTCGCTAGGAGGGATAAATAAACGATAGAGTGACTCCGCGGAGGGCGGCGGTGGTGGAAATACTTCCGGCGGTGGGCACCGTACAGGACCCAATACCCCTTCCTCCTCCTCCTTATTATTATTATTATTATTATTATCCTTTTCTTCTTCTTCCTCTTCCTCCGCGAGGTAGTGGTAGTAGCGTACACTAGGATCACAGCGCGTCCGGTAGAGTTGTTGAAAAAGAGGGCAGTCGGCGGAGGGAAATAACACCGACAGTAACGGTAGTAATAATATAGACGGACGGGCAGTGACGGTATACGGGGGGGTCAGTGGTAGTGGAGCAACAGCATGCTGATGATGATGATTATTATTATTATTATTATTATTATTATTGTTGGGTTGTAGTAGGGCCTCCCTACTGGGTATGGCTCCCATTTTTTACTTATTTATTTATTTAGTGTGTGTTTGTTTGTTTAATTATTATTTTTTTCTGGTTAGTTCAAAAAATTATCGAAAATAAAAATAAATAACACGAAAAGGAGTAAAAGGAAAAAAAAGCGTATATAATAACAATATAAGGGCGGAATTAAATTACTGGTTTTTATTAATAATTTTTTTATTTTTAGTTTTATTTTCTCTTTTTATTTTTATTTTTATCTCTCTCTTTTTCAATAACTTTAATATTGTAAAAGAAAATTAATAATATCAACAACAAATAATAAAATAAAAAAGGAATAGAAAATAAAACGGCCAAAATATAATCAGAAAAGAAAAAGAGAAAAGGGTAAGAAAGAAAATAAGGTAAAAAAAAAAACTCGATATTTATTTATAACTAATAGTTTTATTCTTTTTAATAAAAAAGAAAACTAAACTAACAAAAACTAAAATAGGGTAATTTTTTTTTAAAAAAAAGAGAGTAAAAGTTTACAAAATTGTAAATAAAAGCTAAAAAAAAAAAAAACAGATACTTCTAAAGCAAACTTTTGAGGAGAAAAAAAAAAAAGAATAGAGAAAGAGAAGAATAAAATAATAGTAATAATGATCAAAAAAAAAAAAATCAATCAAAGAAGTAAAAGCAAACACAAAGCAAAAAAGGGAAACGAAATTAAATATAAATATATAAATACATAAATTTATATTAGCATTTTAAATTTTAATATTATTATTATTTTATTATTATTATTTAATAAATACGCTATCGTTGATATTAATCATTTAAATATAATAAACAAAGAATAAAAAAGGTAAAGTAAAATAAAATGAGAAAAGAACAGAAAAAAAAAGGAAAATTTTATCGAATATTAATTAATAGTGATAAATATTTTTCTCAAACTATAAAAAAAAAAGGAAAAAAGAAAAAGAATGAAAAATAATGAAAAATAATTTAAAACTCAAAGCCATTATAACCCCCAAACAGTGCTGTCACATTATTATTATTATTATTATTATTATTATTTGTAGCCGATGTGGTCATGGAAGGCCCCTCAGAGACGGACCAACCATTACTATTATTATTATTATTACTATTATTATGGTAATTAAAATTATTATTATTATTAGGATTATAATTCATATTAAAATTAGGATTCATATTATTATTATTGTGTTGATGATAGGGTGGTAGTGGGAGTGTAGCACTGAACTCTGAATCATTATTATTGTTATTATTATTAGGATTGGATGCAGAAACATTATTATTATTATTATTATTATTATTATTAAAATTATTAAAATTACTAAAATTATTGTTATTATTATTTTGTTGACGAATTAGAAATTGTTGAAAGGCGTTATTCACTGAATTCATTCCGTAACTATTATTATTATTATTATTATTATTATTAACGTTGGTATTAACATTATTATTATTATTGCCACTAAACATCATAGAGGAAGAAACTGTATTACTCACACCATTATTATTATTACTATTGTTATAGTTATAATTATTATTATTAGTATTAGTATTATAATTAAAATTAGCATTATTATTATTATTATTATTCACCGCAAAAGGGAATCCATTAGGAGCGGCCGTCATTCCCATTGGAGAATGATTATTATTATTATTATTATTAGTACCAACACTATTGGTATTCGCTGCTACATTATTATTATTATTACTATTTAAATTATTATTATTTAAATTATTAATTGGAATATTCAGTGGTGTGAGTAAAAATGGTTGACCGTTTATGATTGTATACATCATAGGAGCAGCGGTCCCAGCAGCAGCAGCAGCAGTAGGGGGAGTTGTTCTCACAGTATTATTATTATTATGATTATTATTATTATTTAAATTATTATGATGATTGTTATGATTATGAGGGGTTGCTGCTGTAGTGGTACTATTATTATTGGTATTAGACGGTGGAGAGAGGTTAGGGGGTACCACAGCGGTATTTGCATTCATAAACCCTTGCATCATATTATTATTATTATTATTATTAACGTTAATATTATTATTATGACTATTGTATATTTGACTCATTAAGTACTGCTGAAGAAGGGCGGCCTGAATATTATTATTATTGTTATTATTGTTATTAAAATTCATATTATTTATATTATTCATATTATTCATATTATTAAGCGGAATTTGGAAGTTATTAGACCCATTCATAGGACCTTGTGGAGGAGCATTATTATTATTATTATTATTATTTACTTTATTATTATTATTATTATTATTACTTTCTACACTCTGTGGAGACTGAGAACTATTATTATTATTATTATTATTATTATTATTGTTATTATTATTGTTGCTATTATTATTATTATTGTGATTATTATTGTTGCTATTATTATTATTATTATGACCATTTCCGCTCCAAGCGGTTGAGTGAACAACATTACTATTACTACGATTATGACTATTATTATTATTATTATTATTATTATTATTATTATTATTATTATTCCCAACTCCTTTAGAGACAGTAACCGACGATGAAGCCGCCGTCACCGCTGTCGTCCCATTATTATTATTATTACTACTATTATTATTATTACTATTATTATTACGACGACGACTGGGATTCGCAAACTTGGGCACCGTGCCGTAATAAAATATCTCCTCTCCTCGCTTAAAACTCCACACGTAGAAAGACCCCGAATGAACAAGATGCGGATTCATCGTGTCCAAATTTTCTTCTTCTCCATTATTATTATTATTATTATTATTATTATTATTATTAGAACTAGGTTTAAAAGGAGGGTAGTGGTAGTTGGTTTCTCCTTCCTCCAGTCGCACCCATCCAGGGTCATCCTCCTCCGCCTCCCGCGCCTTCTTGCATTCATCTCTCACGAGAGAGAGTAATACACTCTCGAGAAAGATGTGAGGATCGACCGTCCAACGACCTTTGTGAGGGGCCCTCCAGCACTGACCG
This sequence comes from Angomonas ambiguus, assembly GCA_019695575.1. NCBI lineage: Eukaryota > Euglenozoa > Kinetoplastea > Trypanosomatida > Trypanosomatidae > Angomonas > Angomonas ambiguus. The sequence goes on along the minus strand of JADNSB010000037.1, from coordinate 27,210 downwards.
CCTTCCTCCGCGATACTCGTAGGAGTGGTGACGGTGAGCGCGGGGGCTGACTGTGGGAGGGGATTGCCTTCCTCTTTATTATGATGATTATTATTAGGATTAACGTCCTCTTCTTCACCTGCACCCTCTCCTCCTCTTTCCATCTGTTTTAGTATTTCGAGTTCCTTTTCTTCCGCTTCTTCGTCTTCCGAAGGGGAGGCGGAATAACAAAAAGGCTCGCGAAATGCTAAAATATCGCCTCTGCAGACCACAAACGTGTCAATCAGTATTTCCTTCTCGTGTTCCTCCTTTAACAGCGCCTCCACCCTTTTTTCTTCTTTTTTGTTGATCTCATTCTGAAACTTTCGCCTCGTCTGACTATTATAGTATTGAAACTTATGATTATTATTATTATTATTATTATTATTGCTATTACTGTTACTGTTTTGGTTTCCTTCTTCTTCAGGGAAAGGAAGGTCGCCGGAGGGGATGGGCTGTGCGGCGTCCAGGCGGTCCGCGGGTACGGACTCCTCCACCACACGTACTTTACTATTTACGCAGACGACGTACACCTCATTCGGTCTAGCGCTCATCGCCGACAGAGTTACCAGCGGCCGGGTAAGATACCCTTTCACCACATACCGCACCTTGGCCTTGGAATTGCCAGAGAGAAGCGTAGGGGTGGAGGAGCGGCTTCCGCGGGGGGTGAGGAATAATATATCCGAGCGAGGAGTCAGTGTGAGGCTGTCGGCGGCGGTGTGGGCGGCGGTGCTGAAGGTGGTGTCGGAGTCGGAGGGCTGGCTCGTGAGGCTGGTGTTACCGCCGAAGCTGTGAAGGCTATTGCTACTGTACGGCCGTGGCAGCGACGGGGCCTTTCCTCCTCCTCCCTGTTGCTGAAGAGACAGTTTCGCTGCCTTCTGCTGTGCTTTATGTTCAATGTATTCAATATAGTGTTGGTAAAAAGCCATGTATATCTTCCTCAAGTACGCCGCGCTGCACTGCCCGTAGACGGAGGTTTGATCGAGGTAGAGAGGAGGGGACTCCGGGGCCTCTAACGTCGCCGCCGTCCTATCCCTCAACTCTCGCAGGAAACACAAAAAAGGAATGTTCGTCTTTGGGGTCGCAAACGTGGCCGACACCGCCGGCAGCTCCTGCAGTCCAATCACCTCCTTACAGTGATAGACAAAGATGTAGGCCGCGAGGAGCACCACCCGTGCCATGTTATGATCCCCTGCCGATTTCGTGATAAACATGCGTACGTTGAGGTCCGCGTGCTCATCCAGTGGCATGCCTAGCTGGCCGTAGACCGGAGGGTCAACATCACCGACACCACCAATCACCTTCACATACACGTCCTCCCGCTCCGCCAGCCGCACACTTCCCTCCGGCAGGTGACTCGTTCCTTCATAAAGGAACACCACCGCGCAGGGCACTGGACGCACCCGATGGCCATTCCCGCCCTCCACCTCTTTGCGAATGTCCTCGTTAGTGGCGTAGCGTGTGTAGGCTCGTGTGGATTCAAAGTACCACTCATACAGCTCTGCCTCCGTCATGCGAGGAGGGGGGACGCGGTCGAGGCGACTGCCCGCATCGCCTTGATGCCGCATATAATACCGCACACTAGGATCCATACGGGCCTCATAGAGTTGCTTAAAGAGGGTACTGTCCGCAGAGGGAAAGAACTCTTTTGTGAATGGAACTAACGCGATTTGACGTGCTCCACCGCCTTTAGGAGGTTTGAAAGGGGCCTGACGGAGGAGCTCGGCGCTAGGAGCGGCTCCCATTGGGGTTCTACTTTATTTATATTTATACTTATATTTACGTGTGTTTATTGGTTGATTGATTGATTTATAGTAGTGAGTTATTTTTTTTTTTTGTTTATTGGTGATTAAAAAAAAAAAAAAACAGGGGGGACGAGGGGGGGGGGGGGGGGGGTTCACGAGTGTGTGAAGCGAATAATAAAAAGAAAAAGCTTTGAGAAGATTTCTTTTTTCTTTGTTGTTCTACTTATTTTATTTTTATTATTAAATGCGTTTTTTTTTTCTCGTTTTTCGTTTTTTGTTGTTGTTGTTTTTTTATGATTCACTTTATTTCCCTAACTAATTAAAATGAAGAAATAATAAAGGAAAGCAAAAAAAAGAAAAACAGGCACTGAGTTTATAGTAAACTATAAGAATATATCTATAGTTAAAAGAAAAGGAAAAAAAAAGGAATGCTAACTCGAATAAATAAAATAATAATAAAAAAAAAAACGTATGATAACAACTAAGAAGGAAGAAATTAAAAGAGGGGAGAAAAGGGATATAAATATAAAAGAAATTATGCAAAACATTCATCTTTCTTCATACAGAAGTACATTTTCTTTATAAACAGGTAAATATATTTATATTATATATTACAGGAGTAAAGAATATATATATAAAAAACTAATAAGGTAACGAAGACCTACAACAGCAAAAGAGCGAACCAATAATAATAATAATAATAATGAACCAAAGAAAAATAAAAAACATAAAACGATGCGGTCAGAATTATTACTACATTTTAAAAATTAAATAATTTTATATATAGAAATTGATATTTTTCATATATTTTTTTCTTATATAGGTAGATAGAAATTAGGAATAAGGAATAACGAACAAAACTTTATTTATTTATTTTTTTGTCGGTAATACATCGGAGGAAAATATACTTATTATTACTACTAAATCAAGAAAAGGGGGAAAATAAAATTAAAAAAAAAACGTCTAGAAAGAGACTGTGTTTATTTATTTATTAGTAGTTAGTACTATTTTTATTATTCCCCTCTCCAAAGAATGTTAGTAATAGGATTTATAGATGTAAAACAAAAACACCTATAATAATCATAATGCTAAAATTATGAAGGCTTCACCCCTTTAAAAACTTGTGTTTCTTCAGTGTGGGACGGCACCACCGCCAGCGGTGACTCACACTCTGACCCACTCGTATGAAGAATAATATTATTATTATTATTATTATTATTATTATTGTTGCGATTATGATGAAGGATCCCCCCTCCTCCTTGTGGAGGAGGATTCTGTGGTGGTGGATGGTTTTGAGACCCGTTATAGCTATTTAAGATACTCTGTAAGCTAAAACTCCGTGGACGTGATTTAGGAGAAGAAGGGGAAGAGGAGGCAGAGTTCTTGACGAAGAGGGTACCACTACCAGACGGATCCTCGCCGCCACTACTGTTCTGCGGTCGGGTAAGCGACGGTAAAGAGTTGAAGGAGCTTCTTTCGCTGTGGATGGTCATGTGAGGTCGTGTGGCAGTCGTGTTAGGATTGCTGCCGGAAGTGATGGTTACGGTGGCGAACCCTTGCTTACTACCGCCAGTCCTACTATTACTACGACCACGAGTACCATCACTGCCGCCGCCCTCCTCTTCATTGCTATTGATATTATTACTATTATTATTGCTGTTATTATTATTATTATTATTATTGTTAGTAGTATTGGTGGTGTTAAACAGACCAGTAGAGTTGGAGATACTTCCGCTGCTCATGGTACGATTATAATTATAATTATTATTATTATTATTATTGTTGTTATTATTAGCGCCGACGGTGCGGGAGGTGGTGGGTCTGCTAGAGCGTGGGGTGGAGCGCATGTGACTCAGCAACGATCCACCGTTCAACGTGGACGAGGCAATTCGATGCAGGGGTAGGTGAAACCCTTGAGAGGGGGAGCTGGACGCCACACTCGCTGCCCTTTGCTTCTTCTCTATTGTTGTCGTCGTCGGTGTCTCCTTCTCCTTTTCCTTCTTAGTCCTCTCACTAAGCTTCACTCCCCACAAATCCGCGCGTCGGTTGACATCTTTGAACTTGAAACTCCCTCGAATGTGCGGTAGTTGGATCACAAACCGCTCCGCAGAGAGTACCTGCACTTGAAGCTGGGGGCTCCACGGCACGACGAGAGCGGGGTCCTCCTCGGCGGGATTGACGACGAACAAGCGATCCCCATCGGTGAGGACCAACACCATCATTGCCTCGTCATCGGGGAAGAAGGAGACCGACGGCGGGGTCTGTTCCACCTCCACTGGAGCACAGAAGACTACGGTCTCGGTCGGTAGCAGATACTCGTGCAGCTCTGTGGTGTAGTCGGTATTGCGGGTGGTGATGTTGGTGGTCTCGAGCACACAGCTCCAGTTGATTTCAGCGAAAAAGGGGTGCCGCTTGAGGGCGTCGAACCCTCCCGTCTCCCTCGACCCTAACCGCTCCTCTGGCTGCCGCTTCAGCAGCTGCAGGACGAGATCCTGGGCGGCGGGGGAGACTGCCTCGGAGAAGTGCAGCGCCTCGGGATGGAAGGACTTGACGGCCTGCAGTACCAAGTATTGCGTCGCCCCCACAAAGAGCGGCTTCCCCTCCAGCAGCTCATACAGGACGCAGCCTAGGGACCACAGATCACTGTAAGGGCCGGCGCGGCTGTGCACCACCACCTCCGGGGACATGTAGGAAGGGGAGCCGGTGAAAACATTAGCGGACTCATCGCCGAGGAAACAGCCCGCGCCAAAATCGCCCAACTTTAAATGATAATCCCACGTGAGGAGAATATTCTCCGGTTTTACATCCTTGTGGACCACCACCCCTTGCCATTCCTCCTCGACAGGGGCTGGCTCCTCTCGCTCCCCGCGGGCCGACATGGCGGGACTGTACCGCGGCTGGTGGGAGGTGGTGGTGTCGGTGACCGTCACCGCCGGTTCCGGCAGCGGCCGCTGAAAAGGATGCTGTGTGCTGTCCTGCAAGTACTCCAATGCCAGCACCACATCGGCCAAGAACCGCGGCGCCATCTCCCGGGTATCCTCCACCCCGTATCGCTTCATGTACTCGTTTAGATTCCCATTCTCTGCCAAGTCCATCACAATAAAAAAGTCATCCCCGTCCTCCGACACGCCGTATATATTGACGAGGCAGGCGTGGCGGAGCTGGCTGGCCATCAGCACCTCGTTGTAGAAGGCTTTATGAAAGAGGGGTTTAGTCAGGTCCATCTTACGAATCAGCTTCACGGCGACGGAGCGAAAAGGCACACAGCCGCTCTCCATCGCGTCGGTGAACAGCATCGACGGCACCGCTCCCACTGGGAGAAAGTTGGAGTCAGCAAATGACTGAGGAGGGGAGACGAGCGAGCGACCGCTGTGGCTGCCTCGGTGTCGGAAGCCGGGGGTGCTGGATCCCTTCGAGTACCGCAGGGAGTTCACTGTATGACCAGGGCTGTCCAAACTATCGCCCTCCTCCGCCGTCCACGAGGGCCGCAGCTGAAGGGGTGGCGGTGCTGGAGCGCTAGACCACGGGCCGAAGGACACCCCTTCTCCTTCTCCTTCCTCCTCGTCGTCCTCGTCGTCGTCTTTAGTGCACTGAAGAATAGCGGCATGGAAGTTCGCCAGCGCGCCCCCCGACGACGACGGACGTAACTGCAACTGTAACCGCTGCCCAGGCACACCTCTATCCGGGGAGGAGTGATCGCTCGAATAGAGAGCAGCAGCAGCGGTGGCCTCACTGCGGGGTTCGCTCCTATAGTGTTGCGTACTACCACTCCGCTGAGGGGCCACCTCCAAGAAGGGCGAAGGGCTGTCCTCTGATGCTGTCCGTCTCCGCCTTCCAGCCGAGTGGTCTTTTTGAATGGGATGGCTCTCCTCCCTACTGGAGTCAACATAAGCGAAGAGGGCACCACCACCACCAACACTGGCAGAGGAGGGTACGTTGGTGGTGATACCGACAAGAGGGTCCGGGGAGGCGGGGAGGGGCGGCACTGTACTACACGAGTCATTCCCTGTGAGCGTTTCTGTCTTATCCCGGTAATTCAACTCCTCCGAGGAGAGTCGTTTGGCGGCGGTGGTGGAGCTCATACTGATGAAGGTGTCCCCGCCATCGAAGGGGGTGACCGGGGAGGAAAGGGCCTCGTCGTGATGGTGTTGGTGATGGTGAGTCCCACGGGGCGCATACGGCGGGGGAGGAGAGCGGTGAGAGACGGAGCGGTCGTCGGCGTTTCGTTCACTCGATGAACCCGACCGCAAGACGTGCTCAGAGGAATGAGACATTGGGTGATGGTGATGGTGCCGGGGGTGGGAAGGCACTTTAAGAGTGGTACTCAAACTGCTATTATTGGTATTACTATTGGTATTATTGTTGTTATTATTATTGGAGAGAGAACGCTCGGTAGGGACGGGAGGGGCGACCTGTCCTGGGCGTAGTGTGGTGGAGAGAACACTCTCCGATGACCGCAGACCCCTTTTATTCTTTTTACCGCGTTCATACAGAGGGGTGGGGGGAAAGGAATGCTGTACACTCCAGCTACTTTTATTCTCAATCCCATTATTATTATCATTATCATTATTATTATCGTTATTAGTATTATTATCGTTATTAAGATTCAATGTAGGAAGGCTGAAGGTACGCTGAGGGTGGGTAAGACTGTAAGGGTTCATGCTGGGGTCACTGTGAGAGTCGTCCTGGGTGATGGTGAGCACCTCTAGCGGTTGATCTACTGGGGTGAGATACCGCAACAGCGAAGGATCGTGTCCATCATCGCCGCCGTCATCGCTATCGGGGGACATTAGATTACTATGATTACTATTATTACTATTATTATTATTATTACTATTATTATTATTATTATTATTATTACTGTGGTTTTCATTATAACGAGAGGAGTTGTTTATCCTCCTTCCTTCTTCTCCCCCGAAGCACTCCAGATTGAGCTGTAACCCTTTCGGCTTTGAGTTTTTCCTACTCTTTTCTTTTTCTTCCTTTTCTTTCTTTTCTCTTCTTTCCTCTTCCTCTTCTTCTTCTTTTTTATTTCGATTGTATTTATTCACGGCTTTATGACCATGTCCTCCTTTTGAAGCGCTACCAGAACCACTCCGCATCTTTACAAACTGATTTATTTCTTCATCGCTTCCGTATTCCCTTTCATTTTCATCTTCTTCTTCAATGGCGGTTTTTGTGGTCAACGCCTCCGCTACTCGGTCCGAGTGTCTGCTGTCGAGTAGTACGCTATCACCACTCTGCAGTTGACTGACCAACTCTGGTACCACATACCGCGGAAGAGGAGGATGACGATTATGATTATTATGATTATTATGATTATTATTGTTATTATTGTTATTATCGCTTCCCTCACTCGACTTCATCATACTATCCTCTCTATTGATGCTATCTTCCTTATTATTATTATTCTTATTATTATTCTCATTATTATTATGAGTAGTATTATTAAAATTGCTGCCATGGCTATGGCTCCTCCCCCAGCGTGGGCTATACGAGTCCATCGACGCCCTAGGGCTGCTTAACCCCGTCGGTAGAAATCTTAGCGTATTCACACTATTATAAAACCCAGCCGTTTTTTCGTTATAGGGCTGCTGATGCACAGGCAGCGACGACTGCCGAGGGCGGTGCGAGAAGCTGTGAGGGTGAGGATGAAGATAGTGTAAACTGTGAATCCGGCGGTGAGAAAGAGGCGCGGAGGTGGGCGTTGCTTCACTCCTCGTAGTGGCATCCATGGAATGGCTTATACTACCACTACTACGGAACGGTTGAAGCGAGTGTTCTAGTGATGGAGAGGCCCCATTATTATTATTATTATTATTATTATTCGTTTGTAAGAATAATGTATTGACGTCAGGGGGGTAGAGCTCCCCTTGTACGACACAGCCAAAGGCGCCTTTTCCGAGTAAAGAGACACTCTCTGGGGCTACCTGAAAGCGCTCTCGAGGGAGGTGAAGGGACTCTGGGAAATCGGGAAACAGTTCATACAACGACGGCCCTGCATTATTATTATTATTATTCGTAGTATTATTGTTCGTATTATTTAATGTATTAATGGTGTTATTGTGGGAGTGACGAGTGGTCCATTCATTAAGGTCTCCCTCCGTGCGAGACGGCGAGCGCACCTCCTTCATCGAGAACAAGGACAGCGGTGGTACTACAGGGTCGTTGTGCATCCTAAAACTATTATTATTCGTCACATTACTATTCACAATATTATTATGATTCGCATTATTATTAGTAGCAGCAGCAGAAGCAGTCGTGGTGGTATTCATCGTATTACTATAACTCAAGATGGAGGGAGAGGAGGTGGAGCGGGTCTCCTCGAGGAAAGGGGCGATACTGCCAAAACTGCTCTGTAGGTGGGTAGTATCAATAGGGGGTTGTGCAGAAGCCAATCGTGCGGCACGTCGAGCTGCTAGTCGATCCCTTTTATTCACCGCCTTACTATTATTATTTTCATTATTATTATTATTATTATTATTATTATTATTATTATTATTAATATTATTATTATTATTAATATTATTAATATTATTAATATTGTTAAGGTAGCCGTCGAACCGGAAGGAAGAGGCACGGGAGCTAAAAAGGGAGTAGGAAGAAACTCTGGAATGTATATCACTCTCCGTCGCTGTCGGTGCTGGTGCTGATGGTGCTGCTGCTGCTGCCTCTCCTTTACTATTATTATCCTTCGATGTCTTCTCCTCTCTTTTAGGACTACTATTATTATTATTATTATAATGAAGCAGGCTGCTCCCTTCCTCCGGTAAAGGAGAGTGCAGTCGGCTCCCACACTCGGTGAGTGGACTGCCTGTGGTCAACGGCTCCAGCGGCTGTAGCTGTGGTGGGGATGCAGTTGGCGAACAATGCACCTGAGGGCCCTTTTCTACTCTAGACTCTAACACGACTGGTAGCGGACTGTCCCCCTCCTCTTCCTTATTATTATTATTATTATTATTATTATTATTAATATGATGGAGCTCCAAGAGATTAGAGGAAGAGGAGGAGGAAGAGGCTACGGCAGGGAGGGGAGGGGGCTGACGGATACAGTCGGTAGGAGAGGAAGGTAAGGAGTGGTGGGCGACGGTATCCTTGACAACCCAAACCTCCGCTGCTACTGGCGAGGAAGGAGGGGAGCTCATACCTATATATATTTATTTTTTTATTTATTTAATAAAAGAAAATAAAACAAAAAAAGAAAAGAGAAAAAATAAAAAAAACTAACAATAATAAAGAATGGTGTTGAAAAGGGGGTAGTTTTACTTTTTTATTATTTACTATTCTTTCTTTATTTATATACTTTTTTATATATATATATACAAAAAATACCCGCACACAAAACAAAAAAAAAAAGAGAGAAGAACTAGTTTTCTTTTCTTTTTCCTTTTTACTTTATTCTCTTTTTTATTATTATTTTGCTTGACGTTTAAATGAGTTGTTTTTTTTTTGCAATAGAGGAAAAAAAAAATGGTTTAGAGTAAAAAGAAAGAGAGAGAAAATATTAAGAATAATAATGATAACGATAATATACACAAAACTCTTTTTTTTTTTTCAAACATTATTATTATTATTATTATTTATACTTAAAAATGCATATTTTTTTTATCTATTTGTTAATGACTTCTTTTTTTTTTTCATAAATTCAAAAAACAAAAAACAAAACTTTAAAAAAGGTAATGATTAGTTCGATACACTTTTTTTATCTCTTTATAAAAAAAAAAAAGAAATGTTATTTCATTTTTTATTAAACTTTTTTTCGGGAGGGGTCTTCATTATGTATAATTCTTTTAATATGATTATTACTAAAAATATTATTACTATTAATAGTAATATTTTATTCTCTCAATAAAGATTATTTTTATTTTTATTTTTTTTTTTATTTATTTACTATTCATTTTAATATTGTTTTTATTTTATTTCTTTATAAAAGAAATAACGTCGAGA
>JADNSB010000037.1:0-12500 GCA_019695575.1 Angomonas ambiguus | reverse complement strand
GGAGGGCCACACCGCCGACCGCCACCGCCGCTGCACTTCCGTCGTGCTTTGATCGGGTAGGTCGGTGTAGCGCCGCACCTGGCTCGCTATCGCCTCCTCCTCGGCGTGCATCTCAGCGGTGTATTGACGGACGTGGTAGTCCCATTCCTCGGCGGTCAGCGAGCGGTTCCAGGCGGCGGCAGGGGCGCGACGGCGGCGGCTCTCGTAGTGCCATAGAAAAGGGTTCCACGGTCCCTGCACGCTGCGCCGCTGGGCATGGAGGTGGGCGGCGCTGAAGGGGTCGTTGCTGTCATTGGCATCCTGCAAGAGGCGGTGGACGCGGGAGTGGATGCCGAGGCTGCTAAGGTATCGGATAGAGTAGGCGCGCTCGCTGCCGTCCCTGTAGACGCCAGTGATGGAGGACTCTGGCCAATGGCGGGGGCGGATATCGATGGTGAGGGAGGGGTACCGCTGCTTGAGCACGGGGAGGTAGGTGCTGAAGAACTGTCGGAGGGCGGGGTTGCCGTGGCTGGGGCTGTAGGTGAAGATGACCTTCTGTAGACACAGCTCACCGTTGCGGCTCATCGGGGGTGGGATTAATGATTAAAATTATAATAGGAATACTAATTCAAAAGGATGTGTGTGGGTGTTTCCATCTACACGAAAAGGTAAAACAAAATAATAGTAGTTAAATAAATAAAAAAAGGGAGTAGAAAGAGAGAGAGTGAGAGAGTGAAGAAAAAGCAAAACAAGAGAAGGGTAAAGCACCATAATAAGACCAAAGATCCGACGGGGGAAAAAAAAAGAGGAAAAAAAAAGAAAAGTATTATTTAAATTAATGTGACAAATATACAAATATATATACTAGTATTTAATTCCGAGGTGTGAGGCGGGTGTTCTGCATGGTCCACGGAAGGTGAGCCGGTACGGACTGCAGCCCTAGTCTACCATGACGGCCGGCAAGGGGCCCTTTATCCCCCGTCGTCCCCCCCTCCACTCTCTCCCTCGCACTGGTATTGTACTCCATCAAGACCCTCTGCACATCACGTAGAAAGTGAAGAAAAGGAAAAGAAGAAGACGATGCTGCTGCTGCTGCTGCTGCTGTACCGCCACTACCACCGCCTACCGCCGCCTCTAGAGATCGCTGCACCAGTCGGTGATGATGGCGTACCTCCGGTCGCTCCCCCAGCGTCCGTATCACCCTCCCTATCGTAGGATACGCCGAGGTGAGCAGACCGCCCTCCTCCACCAGGAAGTGCAGCACCGTGTAGAGCGGCCATGTGCTCATCGGCAGTGGAGAGGAGGAGGAGAGCGCTCTGGCGACGTCATCCGCTTCAAAGGACTTCTCCACTCTTCCAACCTCCTCCATCAACGCCGTGTGTGCCACCCGTACCGTCTCTGGGGCCCCGGACTGCAATCCCAGCAGTACCGCATCCACCGAGGCGAGGAGGTGATCGCTGACACGACTGGCGTCGAGGTACGGGGAGAGAGAGGCGGCGGCCTCCGGCCAGTGGGCCCCTTCTATAACAGAGGGGTGAAAGAAGAATAGAATATCCCCTGGGCGGTTCACGTAGGAGAGACCACCGACAGCAGCCGCCTCTTTCACCGACGGTGGGGGTGGCTCTACGCGCAGGAAGGGAGCGATGTCGCGTAGGTAGAGGGGGGAGGAGGAAGAGGCGGTGGGTTCGAGGAGTAGCGTGTGACGGCAGTGGAGGTGGCGCAGGAGCAAAAGGCTGTGATGCAGCGAAGGGTGCCATACCATTGAAGGAGGGCACCGCACAGTGAACATGTAGGGAAACCGTAGCTTTGGTTATTATTATTATTATTTATTTTGTTTAATTATTATTACTACTCTACTCTACGGTTAGGAGGATTATTTATTATTGTTGAAGTTTTACTTGCTTGTGTATGAAACGGTAAAGGAAAGATAAAAAAAAAAAGACGTGAGAAGAAGTGAGAGGCGAGAAAGGGGGATGTATAGTATAAAGAGAGGAAAACTTCATAACCGACTGGAAACAAAAAAAAAAAAAAACTGTCAACATTTACTGTTTTTATTTTTTTTTCTAATTTTGAGTAAGTTCCTACAAATAAGCTAAAAAAAACAAAAAAGGTTTCTAATCCTATAAAACAACAAAACAAAAAAAAACAATCTTCCTAAAATAAAAATAATTAAAACAAAAAAGGTAGTACTTTCACTAACCCAATATCATTTTATTATTAATATTATTGTTTTTTATCGTTATTTTTTTTTTTTATTATTATTTTTTTTAATTAAATATCCTCCTCCGTGATGGTGAGCATGGGAGGGTTGATGTGGAAGTAAGGTCGGATGAACTTACCATCTCCGGCCCACACATCCCCGCCGTGCGCGAGCGCATACTCGCGAGAGTTCTCCCGCTTAAAGTGCTCGGGCCAGTCCTGGAAGTAGACGTGGTAGAAGGAGGCGTAGAAGAAGGAGACGTAGGTGACGTACAGGAAACTGAAGAAGGCACCCCAGTTAATAAGGGAGCGAAGCTTGGTCATGCGGGCGGGGTCGCGCAGACCGAGTTGGTAGTAGGCACGCCAGTACCACTCGTACGTCTGCTTACGAGACCAGCCCATCATATGGAGCGGAATATCATCCCAGGCGGCCTTGTAGCGGTCGACGGAGTGCATATCACCGCTGAGGAGCGTGCGGCTGGGCTTGAGGGCCAGAGCACGGTGGGAGGCGGTGAAGCTGACCACAGGGGTAGTGCGACGGAGCATGATAAGAGTAGTGGTAGTGTAAACTAGTAAATAAAAAAAAAAATTAAAAAAAAAGGAGGAAAGGAGGGAAAGAGAGAAAGAGAATGAGAAGTAAACATAAAAGAGAGAAAGGGGAGGGGTGGACACAAATATATATATATATATATATATATAAACATTTCTTTATATAAGTATACCGGTGTTTTTATTCTCAGTGTTTATTATATTTATATAAGTATGTGTGCAGGCATATCCACATTCGAATCGTTATTAGTGTAATGTGTGATTAAGATGATGAAATAAATTATTTATTTGTTTATTTTGTTTTGTTTTTTTATTTTACTTTTAATTATAATAATTTTAAAACAACAAAAAAAAAAGAGTACACATCACCTATTGAGGTCACAAATAAATTATTATTTATTTATTTATGTATGACACACCTCACACTTTTTTTTCTTTCTTTCAATGCCAATGCACTAGGCCCAGATTTTATACCACGGCTTAGGCGGCGGCGGGGTCCAGCCCTTTTGCTTCACCAAGCACCGCATCAGCTCCTGCCGTGGGGTGTTACACTCGGCCGTACGGCCCCCCAGCTTCATCTCGGGCGGACACTCCAGAGAGCACTTCACCAGCGCAAGGTTGGCCGGGTAGCAAGGATGCGCGGGGTGCATCTCCACACGCCCCGGACGGACTATCTCCTGATTGTACTCCCTCACCCCTTCATCCTGCCAGCCAGACATGACCTCTAAATTGCTGTTCTTATCATGGGCGTAGATCATATTACGCACAATGTGGCCGCCAGAGAGACGCCCGGGGTGGGCGGGGGCATCAGGGTCTGCACTCATGTAGGTTGAAAAATAAATATAGATAGATATACTAATTGTTTTATGGATGGCTTGCTTCTGGTTTACTCTATTATTCTATTTTTCGCGCTCTTTTAATGAAACAAAACGGAAAAGGAAAAAGAGAGAGAGAAAAAGAGAAAGAGGAAAAGTGAGGTTAAAAAAAGGAAAAATAAAACAGGAAAAATAAATAAATAACAAAACTCATAAGCTGGCAGTTTTGTTGTTGTTATTTTTTCCATAGCACAAGTGGTGTACTAGATGTAGATGTGTGTCTGTGTCTGTGTCTGTGTCTGTGTTTGTGTGTGTCATCACTATTATTACTATACTCGACCTACCCCTTGATTTAAGTAGGAAAAGGGAAGCGGGTCTCCCACCGACGGTTGTAAATACCTAACCCTGTGATCGCCCTCGATATACCTCGCCGCTCCTGGCTAAGGTTGCGGGTCTTGGTCGGCAGCCCCTGCGACCGCCGCTCATTGTTCATCCCCTTCGCATCCTCCCTAGCCATCGGCATTCCTGTCCTAGGATTCACATTGACGGGCATATACTTGTAGTACTGGTACGGCTGCTGCTTCCCCCACGTCCACGTCGGGTTCAACCAAATTTCCCGCTGGTTGTGTTCGGTAGGGAAGGCGGGGCAGCGGACCACCAGCGTGTCGTGGACCCAGCGGAACTGACAGTGCTCGCAGTGTAGCTTGAGGGCGTCTCGGGGGACGAGCCCTGGGTGCTTGTCCGCAGGGCCCTGCAGGTGACTCATCCCATTGGTCACCCTACCGTCAAAGTTATTAGGCGGGGCGAGTATTTTTTTATTCTGTGGACCGGAGGAATATCCTAGGGGGAAGAAGTTCAGAGGGACGCCAGTGGCGCGGAAGAGAAGACGCGTCCGGTGGGAACCTCTCAACATTACCGAGAGAAAAAAAAAAATAAAAAAAAAGAAAGAAAGAAAAAAGAGGAAGTGTAAAAAGGGAGGGGCCTTAGTGAAGTGGCGGATCCTTGTACTACTCTAACTAAAACGGAGAGAGAGAGAGAGAGAGAGAGAAGAAGGAAAGAGAGTGTGTGTGGAGTGACAACCTTGATGAGCAGCAATACTACTAGTAATAACAACGATAACAATAATAATAGAGGGAAAAACAAGAATGGTGCGAAAAAGAAAAAATCTGAATCACTAAAGAATAACGAAAAAAGAGAAAACAGAAAAAAAAAAGAAAAAAAGCTAGCAATAAGAGATGTACTCGTAGAAAAATGAGCACACATTATAATAGTAATAACTAAATATTAAAATTAAAAAAATAAATAAATAACACCTTACAGCTCCGTTCTCTGCGCCATCTGCTCCGCATCCTCCGAAATCCTGCAGTGCGGTAAACACCGACGCAGCTCCTGCACCTCCTCTAACGGGACATCGGTAAACCTGAGGTTGAGCTTCTGTAGGTCACGGCACCCACACAACACCGTCACCCCTGTCTGAATCAACGTGGACGCCAGATTCACCTTTTTCAGTCGCAGAGCCCTTTCCAGTCCCAGGAGGCCTTCCCCTGTGATGGGGCAGTTCTGCGCATAGACCTCCTCCAGGTACGCACACTCCCCTAGTGCCCCTATCCGGCGGACGAGGGTGGAGGAAAGGTAAATCTTCTGTAGTGCCGTCAGTCGCCACCCCGGCCGGACGAACCCCGCATCCTCCATGTTGGTGTGGGAAAGGTGAAGTGTCTCCAAGGTGCTGCACCCGGCCAATGGCTGAAGAGAGACCAGTGGGGTGTGCGCGACGTCGAGGAACCGGAGCTGCGGGAGCCGCTCCACACCATCCAGAGAGGTAATAAGAGTCCCACTCAGGGTGATGGTGGTTAAACGGGAGCAAACAAAGAGGGCCGTCACACTCACTAAAGGGGTTTGAGCGAGGTCTACCACCTCCAAGGACGTCAGAGGGGCCATCCACTGCACCTCTAGTTGGCGGAGTTGCGAGTGCCAAAGATTCAGCTGACGAAGGCGCGTGAGGGGGGAGAGCGCCTCGAGATTGGTGACACTGGAATGGGTGACG
Organism: Angomonas ambiguus; assembly: GCA_019695575.1. NCBI lineage: Eukaryota > Euglenozoa > Kinetoplastea > Trypanosomatida > Trypanosomatidae > Angomonas > Angomonas ambiguus. The sequence goes on along the minus strand of JADNSB010000037.1, from coordinate 6,914 downwards.
GAGAGGGACTCCAGGGAAGGGATCGACTCGACGCCTTGGAGGCTGGTCAGTCGGCTCTCCCTCACGATAAGCTCCGTCAGAGAGGGGCACCCGCTTAAGGGCTGGATGGACTCCACCGCCGTCCTGGAGAGTACGAGCGACTGAAGCTGGGAGAGATCGGACAGCCCTTGCAGTCCGGCCGCGTTCACCGGTGACCCAAACAGCTCTAACCGCTGGAGCCTTTGAAGCCCGGACAGCCCAGTAACGCTCGTCACTCGGGTGTGCGAAAGATGGAGCTCTTCCAGAAAAGCGAGGTGCCCAATACCCTGCAGTCCATTCGAGTCGACAAGAGTGTTTTTCGAATGTAAGCGTTTCAGATGAGGGCATCGAGCAGCTGGAGAAAGGGAGGCAACTACAGTATCTGACACCACCAGGTGTTCCAGGGAGAAGAGAGGGGTGAATTCGTCAAAGCTTTCGGTGGTGATTTTGGTCTTTGCCAGTAGCAGTGTCATCAGACTGTGACACACAGATAACGGCCTCAGCGAGGATACCCCAGTCCTCGACAGATCCAAATGCCGCAATGCAGCGAACGGTTCCAGGAAGAGACCATCCGAAGTGACACGAGTCCCAGACAGTTGAAGCATCTGAAGGTTAGTGCAGCCTTTGAGTGGCTCAAGGGAATCGATAGGAGTGTTGGAAAGAAATAAATCCCGGAGCAGTGACAGCTCTCCGACGGCCTTCAAGTCCGACGTATCAATAACGGCCGAGCTGAGATTGAGTGTGCGAAGTGTGCTACACCTGGCCAACCCTGAAAAATTGGTCCGGCTCATATGGCTCAGATCCAACCTACGGAGAAACCTCAGGTTAGACAGAGCCGAAAACGGTTTATCCTCTTCACTCAAGTCAACACCACGTTGGTGTATGTTTTTATCCACCACCGGGGAAACTTCACTCGGACAGGGTATATCAGTACCACGAAGTTCCAACTCGGACAGAAACGGACAGAGACTAACGATATCCAATGTTGGAATAGTAAAATAGGATAACTCTAAGACAGATATAGTGGGAGCATTAGTACTAATAAACGAAAGGAAATCGTTTAAATCCACGGTAGTGTGTCGAATACGTAAGGTCTTCAGACCTACGGGGCACGTTAAAACCGGAAGCAAATCTGTTAAAGTTGGATTCATCACTGTTTCGAATATATGAAGCTGTGAAATCATCCCCAGTGATACAATGTCCCCCAGACTACAAGTATACTCGCCGCTAGTGACACTAGTTCTTTTAGAAATCCTCAGACGCAGCTCGTACGACTTGAAACCCCATGTCTTCCTGTCTTGCTCAAGTCTAGCATTTAGGAGCTCTGGTACAGTAGATCGCCTTAACCACCAGCGGGCACACATAGCCCCCATGTAATTGTCTATGTTACAATCTATGTAATTTCCCCCCTCGTGTGAGTCAATCACTCTTTTGTATTCATTAGAAGATATAAGAAGTCCCTTCTCTTCACTCTCTGTGGCCAATCGGCAAAGTTGACTTGATGCTGCTACGGCAGCTGGGGTTTGAGGGAGATAAGAAAAGATACCTACTAGGTCGTTTAAACTGAGTTGCATACGGATGTATCTTGTTGAGAGAATAAGTGATGAAAAGAATGATGATACACACACTTCCATATTTCATGTTCAATACATAACAAAATAAAAAAGATAAGAACTAGACACATTAGAATATCAATCTGAAATTAGTTCTTACTGTTACTAAGGCGAAAAAGATCGATGTGTTCCCGCTCACACTCATGCACATCACCCGCTATTATTAAGGAATGCAGCGGTGCGCCAAAGTCCACCTTTAAGAGATCATTCATTGAACCAGCAACTATCTTCTGGGTGTCGGAGCCCACTCGAGCCACACCGACAGCAAAACTGGAGCCATCCTCCGCAACAGCTCCCATTTTTTTGTTCTTCTCAACTTCAAGCAGTTGCTCGATCGCTTGGTTAATTGTCATATAACGAGGCGGTTCGTAGACTTTTCTGCCCCTTGCAAGATTTTCATCAGAAATCTCTTTTACTTTGATATCTAGTAAAAGTAGAGTATGAAGTCCTGCCTCCCGATTGCTTTTCAGACGTTCATACCAAGAGTCTGGTCTCCACGTTTCGGTCCAGAAACAAAGGGAGAGCACTTGACCAAATCGATACAGCTGGAGTCCGCAACACCCAACTGCATTGATTATAGAAGCATTATGGATACACTTGTACGGTATTCCCCTCTCATGACATCGAACAATTAAATCAGAATGAGTTGTGGCGCCAAAAACATCCCCAACCACAAGTAGAACGACGCTCTTTTCGTTAGCCTCATTTAGCACTACGCCGCTTTCCACCATTTCACGGTCGGCAACTAGAACAGGCTTCTCATACACCTCACTCAGATTCTCCGCATTGCTGCCAATTAAAAAAGATGTATAGGCTTCCAGATACACGATATCTGCTCCTTTGACTGCTTTCAGCCCTTTGAGCGAAATGTCGTCAGCGTCGCCGAGTCCTATTCCGATGAGTGTAAACATTAGAAACTTAGAAAGGAAAGAAAGATTTTTAGTAACAGTCAGTATGAGCCCATATATAAGTAAAAAGGTGTAAACTAGGAATTTGTTTTCAAAAGAGATTAATTAACTTTTCCAGAACTTACTATTGGATAAGAAAGGGGCAAGAGCAAATATGAGGCCATGTTCGTAGGCGCTGGCTCTGTCTAAATGACCTGCTGTTAGAACCCCCATTGCCCCTAATGAGGAACGGACGTCTTCCTCATTTGTAAGTTCGTCCATCACGGTAGCCAGCTCTTTTCCTTCCGTTAAAATAGGCGTCATTAGTACTGGGCTCATTTCGAACCTGGAAGAAGACCCAATTCCCATTAAGCCAGAAGATTGCTCAATAACAGTCATCCAGCCACATTCGAACCACATATCGGCAATTCTTTCGAGGCCACCTTCTATCCCTACGCCAAACTCAGCCTCTGGAACCAGACGGAGTGCCTCCTTCGCTCTTTGTCGACTTCCCTTAATGGTTTCCTCGGCAGACATTGGCTGGGCACTCACACCTGACTCTACATCAACAGGAAAGACTATGTGTTCGCAGGACGGGAAGCATCTGTTAACAACAGTAGTCACACTGTTGATTTTAGCCTTGTTAGTTGTGCCGACAGCCCACTTCATTCTTGCCAATAAATAAGACTGCGTAAAGAGAAATTTATGAGTTGATGTTAAAAATACGTTTTCAGTAAAAATAAAAAAAAAGATGGAAATCAAACCACACTAAGCGTACGTTGATTAATAATAGTTAAGCTATAGTTTAGGTGTGTGCTCCAGAATAGCCACACCGCCCAGGCCTCCAGCCGCACAGATACTTACCAGTCCATGCTTTTTACCCGTCCGTCGAAGCTCGTTGGCAAGTGACGTGACAATTCGCCCACCAGTGGCAGCGAAAGGGTGACCCAGAGCAATGGAACTTCCGTTTACATTTAACTTGGAGAAATCGAAGTCTCCCTTTAAGACGGTTTCCGACGTACCCGCGTACTTTTCAAAAAATTCAGGTGAGCCAAGGCACTTGATGGTGGCCAGAACTTGAGCGGCAAACGCCTCATGTATCTCGAACAAATCAATGTCATTGGCAGTAATGCCAGCTTCTTTCAGGCAAGGTCCCCAACCGAGGACTGGAGCAAGGAGAAGCTGAGGATAAGGGTCGATGCCAGAAAAGTGAAAACTCTTCACTGTCACATCCGTGGCGAACCCGAGACTCTTCGCCTTTTCTTCTGACATGAGAAGCATAGCACTTGCACCATCAGTGAGAGGAGAGGAAGTAGCTGCAGTGATAGTACCTTTCTCTTTACGAAACGCGGGCTTTAACTTTGGCATCTTCTCCTTAATTTTGTCGGAGTCATGCTGAATCAGGTCATCTTTTATGATCTCCACTTGTTTACCCTTCTTATCAAGAGTCACAGGGACCACTTCATCTTTGAAGTACCCTTTCTTCTCAGCAGCCGACGCCTTTTGGTGCGAAGCTAATGCAAGTGCCTCTTGGTCAGCACGAGATATGTTATTCAGCTCAGCAATGACATCCCCGTGCCAGCCCATGGTTTTACCTGTACTTCTCTCGGCAATAGCGAAATTAGACGGTAACCATTTCATTGGATTATATCCAGCTTCTTGAAAAAAACCAGCCACACCTTTTTTCTGTGCTTTCATAAGGGCGTGAGTGATTACTTTAGGCAAAGCAATTTCAGCATTACTTGTACTGTCACTGCCACCCGCTATAACGACGTCTGCTCTTCCACTTTCGATCAGCATGATAGCCTGTGACATAGCGTGAAGACCGCTTGCGCAGGCCATGCTTGTCACATTTGCTGTAACCTTCTTGGGGAGATTCAAATCGATCACAATCTCCCTCGCACAGTTAGGAATGTTTGTCTGCAAAACCACGTTGCCCCAAATAATCTGATCGAGTTGTTCCGGATCCAGGTTAGTTTTTTTAAGGAGACCACCTACAGAAGCGGTTGCCAGATGTAAAGTATCGGCCTTGGTAAGCTGACCAAAGGACTTGGCAAAGGGGGTGCGTGCGCCCGTCACCAGAACCGCCTTTTTCTTCAGCAGTATATTGCTCCGTTGCATTCTTGAGAGTGAAAAACTGAGTCTTTAAAAAACTTAAGGTAAGGAAGACTGTTGGAAAGGAGGAGGAGTGAGATAGGGTCGGATTTCATGGGGGCGGGAGGAGAGGGCCCTCCTTTAGGGGGCTCATGGATAAGATGCCAGCCGAGGGCGGCCGCGCCGAGGACCCCCGTTCCGCAAACCCTATAAGGAGGCTCGCAAAAAGCGCCCCCCATGAAATTACGAAATACTTTCCCCTCCCCTGCTTTAAGTTTATCTTTAAAGAAAAGCTCTATGAATTCATTAGGGGACAAGCAACCTTCAAAGGCTTCAAGACACTCGTTCGACATGCACATGGCCTGGTGGGACGACTACCTCAGGAAAATATCTGCCTCTGAGCGCACGATCGTGATTTTGCGAGTGATGGACTGCCTCATGGCCCACACCATTCTTCACGAAGACCCGTTTCTAGAAGAATTCATCGTAAACCTTAATCAGCGTCTCTCAAAAGCGATGAACAAAAATGTCCCGCCTAACGAAATCATCCACCCATTCCAGGTCGGCAACCTTGTCTTCCGCACCATATGTATGACCGCAAAATATCCCACTTATACTTTGGCAGGCGATGAAAGCAACCAAAAAGCCCTTCTTAAAGTTGCAGACGACAGACTTCGTGAAGTTCTCACCGCGGCAAATGAACGCCTTGTCGGGCAAAGCGTTGCGGCGGCTGCGATGGTGGCCCAACAACGAATCAGAGACCTCCGGAAAGACATGAAATCCAAACAAGCCTATGTGGACTTGATGGATGCCCTTAAAACCTTATTTTTTTCTGTAAGCACACAAAACGGAATTGTTAGTCAACGTGGTGGCGAACCGCTCACATTTGATACTTTTGTTTGCTGTGATGCCTGCTCCTGTTCTGGGCGGAACCTTAGCGCTAATCGATACAGTATTTTTCTGAAGGCACTCGAAATTGCTAAAATAATTGATATTATAATGATCGCCGCTATTATTGAAAGTGATGCGCATCTCAACAATGTTGCACTAGAATTAATGGACACACACTTTGGTTTGATGGAGGATCCATCCGAAAATATGAGTCGCTTTGTCCATAACGGCTATCTTTTTTACTGTCGTGGTTCTCTTTTTGGGGCTGCAAACATGTTGCATGAGTTGTCCCAATTCTCTGCAGGAGATGCAACAGGAAGTGGCGTGAGTATTCTCGACCGATTTGTAATTTCACTACTGTGGGTAAAAAAACAAATTGAATCAATTCGAGGGATTGATTCTTTAGTGCCAATTATTGATGAAATACTGTCCACAGCGGAGCACACCTATCAACGCATTGGTCAGCCAAACTGCAAGCAAGACCTTTTAACGATGGGAACAAAAATAAGGGAAATATTCCGTGGACTTAGCGCCCCAGGGTATCACCTTGCAGTACACAGTCGTGACGTTTTCGTGGGTAAACCAACAGAAATGAAGTGCGCTAATCCGAAGTGCCCCTCTTCAGTAAAAGAACTTTTAAAATGCAGCGGCTGCGATGTGACTTATTATTGTTCTTCAAGTTGTCAAAAAGCTGACTGGGAAAGACATAAAAATTTTTGTCACGAAATAGAATCACGCAGGTCAAAAATTAAACCGTTAGAATACACTTTGGGACCTATTAAAACACTTGCCCTCGGAGAAACAAATTTTGTTTAATTACTCTTAACCTAGTCGAAAACGAAATATAAAATAATATATACAAATATTTCTCATTTAAGTCTGTAGAATTTTAAACTAACAGTATATACACAAATACTACACAACTCGACACTGATGGCTACAAAAAAAAAAAAATTGAACCAAAACACTACTGCCATAATTCTACAATTATTTTCCCCGTTAATCTCTTTTACAAAGAATAATATGTCCAGTTTGCCGAAAACGACTAAGAACTTGAAAAAAAAAAGACCTGAACGGAAGCACTAATGTCATAATTCTACAATTATTTTCCCCGTTAAGTTGTTTTGCGAAGAATAATGTGGCTGATTCGCCGAATGTGACTAAATTAATCTGAACGTAAACACTAATGTCATAATTCTACAATTATTTTCCCCGTTAAATTGTTTTGCGAAGAATAATATGTCCAGTTCACCGAATGTGACTAAGAACTTAAATGAAATTATTCTGAACGGAAGCACTAATGTCATAATTCTACAATTATTTTCCCCGTTAAGTTGTTTTGCGAAGAATAATGTGGCTGATTCGCCGAATGTGACTAAATTAATCTGAACGTAAACACTAATGTCATAAT
>JADNSB010000036.1:0-171874 GCA_019695575.1 Angomonas ambiguus | reverse complement strand
CGAGGCAGTGCAGTTCCAGAGTTCGCCAGACGTCGTCCTCCTTTCTCGTCAGCTGTACGGTACTACTAGCAACATAGTTGCCGCCGCTACTCCACTCCACCGCAATGCGGGACTGGGGACTGACGGCGGTGAGGGCAAGAGACGGCTTGGGGAGGTAGGCGGTGACCGCCTCCAGTAGGTCGTGGGTCATTTAACGAGGCGGAAGGCGGGTAGAGACCAATACACTAGAAAGAAGAGGAGGAAGGGGAAGGAAGGAGAGAAGAGGGCGATGAACAGTGCTGGAACGGAACCTTCCGCTGCAGGGCAGAACGAACGTAGTAATGTGAAAGTTGTTAGGTGAAATCGATTCGATGAGCAGTGGCGAGAGAAATCAAGTCTCTTACATGTATCCTCCGTCGGTAGGGGTTGTACAGAAATAGAAAAATACACCCTACCACGGTTGTTTTACTACGTATTGCCTACACGTAACCATAAGCACACGTCGCCCCTGGACACCCTCCGCACCGGTATGGACTAATGATGTCAATTATACATTTATTCTCAAACCGTCCAATCCTTTTTGCCCCCGCAGCGCTTCCCTATCCTGTAAGGGAATAGCGGTATCAGACACATCTAAATCCCTCAAGGAGGGCAGCTCATACACTCCCTCCAATGTGGCGAGCACACTACATCCTGCTGCGTTAATTACCTCTAGAGAGGGGTGGCCTGCCAGTGGAATCAGTGAGGATATAGGTGTGTGATAGATATACAGACTTTTCAATGACGGCATCTCACGAACCCCTTGTAGAGTCGATAGATTTTCACAGCACCCAGCATAAAGTATCTCCAGGGAGGGGTGACCTGCCAGTGGACCCAGTGAGGGGACAGCGGTATGTAGGACATTCAACTCCCTCAGATCAGTCAGTTCACGAACGCCTTGTAGTGACGATAAATTCTCACAACAACCTGCATTAAGTACTCGCAAGGAGGGGTGACCTGCCAGTGGAGCCAGTGACGCGACAGCGGTATGTGACACATCCAGCCTCCTCAGAGACGGCACGCCACGTACTACCTCTAGTGAGGAAAGACTCTTACAGGCTACCGCATCAAGCACCTCCAGGGAGGGAAGACCTGCCAGTGGAGCCAGTGAAGTGATAGAGGTGTACGACACGTTCAACTCTCTCAAGCACGACAGCTCTTGTACTCCCTCCAATGAGGAAAGTTTGTTACAAACTGATACATCAAGTACCTGCAGATGGGGGAGGTTCTCCAGTGGATGTAGTGAGTGGATTGCAGTATTTGACACATACAATCTTTCCAGGGATGATAGTTGCCGTACTCCGTCCAGCGAAGATAGATTGTTACATTTTTTTGCATCAAGTACTCGCAGAAAGGGGTGACCTGACAGTTCGTCGAGTGAGGCAATAGGGGTGCGGGACACCTTCAACTCTGTCAAGGATAACACCTCGCGCACTCCTTCCAGTGAGAATAGTTTTTCACATCCCTCTGTATTAAGTACCTGCAGTGAAGGGTGGCGTGCCAGTGGAGCCAGTGAGTCGATAGCGGTACCGGACACATCCAACTCCCGCAAACACGGCAGCTCACGTACTCCCTCCAATGAGGAGAAGCGAGGAGAGTCTTGCACAGTGAGACCTACCAGTATGTGGCAGCCCGGTAGCAAGGTGAGACTGTCTAGGCCGGTGACGGTCAACTCTAACTCCAGTCGGTGATCACTCAGACAGTCCTGCATTCGGATGAGCTGATGGAGAATCTGGTTCACTTCCTCTTCTCCGCTGCAGGTCGCTTTACATCTTAGGGCACACCTGCTCTTCCCCGTCACCCACCACTCCACAAGTTCAAGGTAGTCGAGGCAGTGCAGTTCCAGAGTTCGCCAGACGTCGTCCTCCTTTCTCGTCAGCTGTACGGTACTACTAGCAACATAGTTGCCGCCGCTACTCCACTCCACCGCAATGCGGGACTGGGGACTGACGGCAGTGAGGGCAAGAGACGGCTTGGGGAGGTAGGCGGTGACCGCCTCCAGTAGGTCGTGGGTCATTTAACGAGGCGGAAGGCGGGTAGAGACCAATACACTAGAAAGAAGAGGAGGAAGGGGAAGGAAGGAGAGAAAGATGATTAAAAGTGCTGCCTACTGGGACCGACCCTTCCACAGAACGGCGCAATGCGCGTAGTAATGTACGAATTGTAAAGTCAAGAGAAACAATGTGGATTTCACAAGCAGTGGCGAGAGAAATCAAGTCTCTCAATAGTATCCTTAGTCGGTAGGCATTAGAGAAGGGTGGACAGAGCCGGATAACCAGTCACCAACTGCGGATAAAACTGTTGTCATTTCAGTGAACCTTGTGTCCCAGACCGGTGTTGAACAAGTCCTATGAAGGCCCATCTTGGCGTAATGGCTGACCGCAAGGTGACAGGATTTTATCGATGAGAGAGAGAGAGAGAGATTTGCAGGCTTTTACTTGATACAGAAATGAAAAAAAAAAAAAAGGTTTATCAAATAGAAGGAGGGAAGAAATATAGCCTATTGTCTCAACACTCTGCATTCATGGAATATTCAATTCTTGTACCATAACACAAGCAGAAAAGGATCTCTTGTTTTGCATTATTATGTTACATGTTGGAGTTACTTTTGACCATTTCGAAGTCGTTCTTTCAGCTGAATTCCGAAAAGGAGGGCCTTCTGATCGATGTGGTGCTGTTGGGCTGCTGCCTCCTCCTCCAACTGACGCATCTCTTTTTCCTTTTTTTCTATATATTCTACCGTTTGCTGTCGTAGTGTTTCATTTTCAGCCTCTAATTCGTGTACCGTTTTCTGTATTGTGTCGTACCGCTGTTGAAGTTGTTCCGCACTATTGCTCGATAGTAGCTTCATACTCTTCACATGGTCCCTTAGTGCCTTTTCCAAATCCTCCAACTCATTTTCTGCCGTGGCGATTTGTTGAAGGGTTGCATCACGCTCTATTTCCGTCCGTCTGCGCTGACTAGCACTCACACTTAGCATCTTTTCCACCGCATAGCACTGTTGTTGTAAGGCTTCTAAATTTTCCGTCTTGTTTTGGATGACCTCTTCGATCGAGACATTCTTCTTGGCTCCCTTGCTTGACATCTAGGGAACTCTTTTTTCTTTTTAGAAAGCTACACTGTCTTTTTTCGTATGGTAGAAGTAAAGGGAGGAAAGAGGGTGGGGTTTGTTAAGTAATAACAATAGCAATAACAATAAACCTTCAGGTAATGTATAGTACAAGGAAATCACCAACACAGTATCAACCGTAGGACATAAAAGCATACGAATTTTATGAAGCATACCAGCAAAAATAATTATGTATATCGCAATGAAATAAAAAAGAAATACTTTCTAATGTGCGCCATAGTTGCCCTTTATAATTGGATGAGGAGAATAGTTATAGCTGTTGTAGAGAGTCGCCCGCCAGAGGTTCCTTCTTCTTTCTTTCTTTCTTTTCATTTCCTGCTTTATCGATTACGCACAATATCCCGGACATCGGAAATGATATCTTCGTGCTTCAATGTGTACTTGAGATTTTCCCAGATGGAAAGACGAATCGGAGGAACACTAGAAACGTCCAATATACCCTCTTGACTCGTCTTATCCTCTATAATCACGTCGGTGGCCTCTCCCGCATTATGATACTCCTCACTACCAAAGCAGTAGCGATGGGCAAAGGCGATAAACATCATTTCAATACAGATGAGAGTGTTCTGTAACGCAATGGGGGTGTGCTCAGGGGTCCAGTACGGGAAGGTGGGTAGTAGGCCTGTCGCACTGAGAAACGCAATGAACATTCCTTGCCAAAAGGAGAGAAAGATGACCGCCTTGACACACAGGAATTTCATCAACGCGTTTTTGCCCTCCATAAACTCTTTTAATCCAGAGTAAAAGTAAAGCAGTGCGGTGAAGGCGATGGTGATGGATATGTTGTACACCACCGTAGTCCAGAAATAACCGCCCTTGAGGTCCAACAGGCCATCCCCCATCTTTCCCTGTGTTGTGAGAATGATCACGATAATGGTAACCACCGGCTTCACTATCATAAATTGAAACAAACACAGCCGACAACTTTGGACGAATGATGGGGTCATTTTTATTGGGTCCAGGTAACAAAAAGGGAAGATGTGCCGAACCGGGGGGTGTTCCTCTATCATGAGAGCTCGGTATAGGGTGTCGATCCCCCCCATAAGGGCAATCATTAACTGAAAAAAGGAATAAATAGCGTAACTTTCGTAAGTGTCTCGGATGAGATTGAGGTACTCCGCTGCGGAGGGCGCCAGTAGACTGATCCACGAAATCATGGCAAAGACGGGCACCATAAAGACCAGACGTACCACCTTGGTTTGACACTCTGGGTCGGAGAAGCAGGAAAGGTGCTCTAGTATCTGAAACAAGGATAGAATAGTCGCAAAGATGGCACAATAACCGGCCACAAAGTTGGGTACAAAACTGCCATTGGTGGCGATGCGAAACACAATTAACAGAAATAAGAGAATCCCCACCACACAGCAGAAAGTGCCCACCCAGTAATACATTTTCCGACTGTCGGACCGCAGAAAACGACGGAAGCGCTCCATGAGGATTACACGGAATGAAAGAAACTGTAAACAAATTCTAATCGAAATCTATATTTTTTTCTGTTTTCCAACTTTTTAAGAAATGAAAAGGGAAAAAAAAATATGAAATAAGAAGTATTTATCTTTTTTTTTTTTACAATTGACAACAACGGACAAAGAGCCATTTAAAGCGTATTTCCTTTTTGTACTGACACACATGGAAAAAAAAAAGATATATTTATGTATATATATATATATATATATACTCCTTCCCTTATTATTCGTGCCATTGCGCTCCAGTATGCTTTGCGATGAAGGTGTAAATGTCTGCTGCCTCACGGATGATTTTGCTAGTCGGTTTGCCCGCACCGTGACCCGCGGATACCTCCACCCGTGCGAGGAAAGGCCCCCCTAGAGATGGGTTGGTGTGCTGGAGGGTGGCAACATACTTGAGTGAGTGTAACGGGACGACACGGTCGTCGTGGTCGCCCGTCACCACCAATATGGCGGGGTACTTTACGCCCTCCTTGATGTTATGAAGAGGACTTAGCGTCTCGACTACTTTAAAGTCTTCCTCTTTATCAGGATTGCCGTAGTCGGACGTCCAGGCGTGTCCAATTGTAAACTTGTGGAACTTGTACAGATCCATGACCCCCACTTGGCAGACGACCGCGCTGAACTCCTCCGGGGCTTGGTTGGCACAGGCCCCCACTAGCAGACCCCCATTGGACCCTCCCATGATGGCGGTGGTGGCAGGGGAGCCGAACCCGTTCTTGTGAAGGAAGCGGGCGGCCTCGATAAAGTCGGTAAAGCAGTTTTGCTTATTCGCCCGTCGACCAGCATCATGCCACTCCTGCCCATACTCGCCCCCACCTCGGATGTTGGGGATGGCCAACACCCCGTTGAGGTGGTTGAGGAAGACAATACGGGAGGGACTGAAGGAGGGGGTGAGGGAGATGTTAAAGCCGCCGTACCCGTAGAGAAGCAAGGGACACTGTGGGGTTACCTCGCCCTTCTTTCGTACAATGAACATCGGAATCGACGTCCCATCAGCGGAGGGGTAAAATTTCTGTTCCGTGATGAACTTATCCGCATCGAGCCCCTCCACCGTATCGTCGCAGAAAATCTTGAGCGATTCCTGTGGGCGTTCCACGTCAAAGATGTAGGAGCGACCGGGGAGAAGGAAAGAGGAGATCTTGAATGACACAAAGCTCTTGTTGCGCTTCGAGAAGAGAGAGACAATAGAGCCGATGGGGGTATCCAGACGGGTCAACGTTTGATCGGTGAGACGGCGGTAGTAAAAGACGTCTTTTACATCTTCGAGATAAATCAGCAGTAGCGTTTGCTGTGCCAACCCGGCGTAGCTCAACACACTCTTCTGTTCGGGGACAATGACTTCTTCCTTACCCTCTTTAATATCGATGGAGATTATCTTTTTCTTTGGGGCCCCCTTGGTGGAACTGAAATAAAACACAGAGCCGTCATTTCCAAGGAATGAAAACTCTCCCGTAAAATCGTTCACCACCTTTTCAAATTTCAACTCTCCGCCTTTCAAACCCTCCACCGAAGACGGCAATTCACTCACCCAAACCAAATTGTTGGGTTCACACCCGTCGTAGATATTGACAATCAGATACTTATGGCAGTCCGAAAGCTCCGCGGATAAACTGTAAAGGGGAAACTCTGGCATATTAAATACCACAATATCCTCCTCTTGGGAAGTGTTTATCTTGTGAAAGCAAATGAAGGCGTCCTTTGCGCTATCCGTCTCCGCGCCCTTATCCACATTGTCAGCGAGAGCGGGGTACCGGGTGTAGAAGAACCCTTCGTTTCCCCACCAAGCGATACCAGTGAACTTGGCCCAGTGAATCACATCCGGCAAGTCCTCCCCCGTTTCCGCCATCTTCACGAGGATCCGTTGCCAGTCGCTTCCCTTGTCACTGACACTGTAGGCGAAGTACTTTTCGTTTTGACTCCAACCCGTCGACTTGAGGGCGGTGGTGCCGTCCTCACTGAGTGTGTTGGGATCCAGGAAGACCTCCGACTTGGATAGATCCTCCACGGTGTCGGTTCTTCTGAGCACACTTTGATTTTGAAGGCCGCTGTTAAAGTGATAATAGTATTGATTACCACGCAGACTAGGCGCGCCTGTGCGAGCATAATTATGAGTGGCAAGTACTTGCTTTTCAATTTTATCCCGAAGTTCCTTTGAGCTCTCCATGTAGGAGCTAAACAGCTTATTCTGGCTCTCCACAAACGCCTTGGTCTCCTCCGCTGCGGGGTCTTCGAGGTAGTCGTACGGCTCTGGGATGGTCTTCCCGTGAAGAACGTAAGAGGACGCGGCCCGTCGGAAAGTGGGATAGACAAGGTTTTTCATAATTATTTTTTTAATACGAAAGTGTAGATAGCTTTTTTTTTTTTTTACTACTGGTGTTGGTTTGTTTTTGTAGTTTTGGGGTTCAATAGTTCAAAATGGAAAGGAAAGAAGAAGGAGAAAGGGGGGTGTCGGGAGCAGGTAATCAAAAAAAAAATAATGCACACTAACGAGAACCTTTATTGCCGTGGTATGAGTATATGTTTTATTTTTTGTTTATTTGTACGTGTTTGTGTGAATATATTCATGCAGGAATGAGATCATAAAGATTGAGATTCAACAGTTTGCCCAGTTGAAGCGCGGTGGTCAGTGAAATCCAACAGTAGTAGGCCATTCCTTTCGTCGTTGGGGACGGGGTAAGCAGTCCCCACGTCTCCAACAGCGTCACATGTTGAAGGGCGAGTTCGGCGATACAAAACTCTGAAGGGTCTAGCGATTGGATACATATTTGAACCAGTGCATTATACGTATAAGAAAGCCGCGCCGGTGTTACACGGTGAGTGGAGGCGGAAAGGACGGCGGAGCGGTGGGAGTTACGATTCGTTTCAGTGGTGGTAGTAAACTCCAACACCCCACTGCCGCCGAGTGCCTTGGCCAGTTTGCTCGGCGCCACGCTGCCGCAATAAAACGCACAAAAGGCCAGCAAAACAGCAGAGTATCCTGTTTTCTGCAACGCTTGCACGAGTCGGTCTCCCCCCTCCGACGGATCCCGACCCCGGGAAGCAGAAAGAGGATCATTACCTGGGTTGTAGTGCCCCCATGCGGTGGAGAAATGCAGCGCATTGAGTTTTTCGGTCTGCCCTGTCGATAAAAGGGAGGGGAGAAGAAGAAACACGCGCTGTAGTAGTTGCCGTACGTCCTTGCAGACGAGGGAAGCACTCATAGGGAGTCGAGAAGAGTAGTACCGCATCGCTTTTGCCAGAGTGGAGTGCGCTGTATCGGCGAAAGACAGCTCCCTCTCCAAACTCGCTTCCTCTCCTTCCCCCACTTCCAGGGCTGCGACGACCCACTCGCGGTTCCGATGATACACAGAGTCTATCCAACGACAAACAGTGTCGACGGAAGGGGAGGGCAAAAAGTGGAATCGAAAACAGTTCTTTATGTGAAGTGGGAACTGGGAGACCAGCCACAAACAGAGCGTACGACTCTGTGTGAGTTCTCCGAAACAATTGCTGAGCCACAGGTCAATTTGCGCTGTTTCCTCCCTGAGGTGGTCAGCGTCGTCAATCACAAGATGCAGTTCGCTCTGAGCCCCATGGGACGCTAGCCAGTGGCGAACGGCATTGCCAAACTCTAGTGGACTGCACTCCGCCGCTATTCTTCTCGGGGGTGAATTGACTGCGAGGGATCTCGTCAGGCGGGCGAGGGTGTCCCCTGTCGTCCCTGTGCCGGTGAGATACTCGACATGAAACGCCCTCGCCGCGCGTTCGGTGGGAAGATTGTAGTCCCGTCGCTCCACCACCTCGGGGACCACTCCATGCCCTAGTGCTATCGCGGCTTGGTGACTCGTCTGATAAAGCCATTCCCTTTCGGTGAGGTAGGTGAGAACGGTTTGTGTTTTCCCACACCCAGGGGGCCCTACTACGCTAACGAAGCCCGATCCCATCTCAACACTAGCGTTAAACTCGTTGTAAAACGGAGACTCCATTAATGTTTTTTCTATACAAATGAAAATCTATAGCAATAATTGATGTACTAAAAATAGTAAAAAAAAGAGAGGCCGGGAGAGCGAGGGAGAGATGCATGGGTCTACTAATGAGTAATGTACACAGAAAAAACAGATCGAATTTAGCAGTAAATAAAGTAATAAGGAATATCAAAAAAAAAAGTTTGGAAAGGTTAATGGTACCACTAAAGAGGAATGTGTGTGTGTGTGTGTGTTTATTTGTGTGGGAGAACGAAACTCTACGGCATATCTTTATAAGCTTGCGTGTAATTCCATCGATTGGTCTTAAAGTGCTTTCTCTTACTGAATCGATTACGGGCGTTGTGAGCGGCTTGATGAGACGGGTGAAACCTTTTATCTCTCATAAAACGATGTCGGTAGTTATGACCGCAGTACCAATGTGCTACGAGGTTGAATGGAGTCGGTCTAAAAAGCGCCAATCGAGGAAAGGACCAGGAAAACATTATTATATTGTTATTATTTTCTTTCTTTCGTCTTTCTATCGACTTGCAAATGGAGAAAGGGCAAAAAAAAAAAAAAAGTTAATAAGAAAAGGACAAACATATTTCTAATTGTGTAAAGATATGCACTTTAAAAAGAACAACCGTTACAACAACAACAAAAAAAATAGTAGTAGTAATTATAAGTTACCAGTGAGCGCCACATCTATGAGTAATAAACAGCTAGTCTCTGTTGTTTATCTTCTATTTTCTTTTATTTTCTCTGAAGTCCTGTCTCCTCCACTGAAGAGTGACCAACATTATGCTTTTAGCAGTTTCATGACACCCGCCACAAAGGCTTCTAAGTGAATGATCGGTTTGGTTCCCAATTTCATATTGTGGTCAAACTGTGCGGCAAGTTGGATCACCGATCGTTGTAGTTCCGGCTTCACCGACTCTAGCAGAGCATCGGTGAGCACTCTTAAAATGGTTTCTCCCGAGATGCATTGACCGAGCAAATCGTAAAATTTAAGGCGAATTTCGTGTAGCTTTCGAGGACTCTGTTCGGAGAGGATGTCCGCGGCGATGGTGTCCAGGTATAACTTCCAATCAGGTTGAGGAATGGCAATGCCGTTCCCACTAAAGTCCACTTTATTGAGGGCAGCGGCCTCCAGCATCAGCAGAGCACGACGGAGGTTGCCCTCGCTTCGCTGGTGAATCGTCGACAGAAATGAAACAGATGGCATCGGTCTTCCCTCTGCCTCACACACACTTTTGATAGCGGTCACCACGTTATCTTTGGAGTGCAGCGGCACTCGTACCCCCAGACACCGAGATCGAAGGGGTGGGATGAGGCGAGTGGTGGAGTTACAGAGGAGAATCAACCGACACGTCCGCATGTACTTCTCCATCGTCCGGCGGAGAGCATGTTGGGCACCTTTACTCATCTTATCCACTTCATTCAACACCACTACCTTGTACGGCACCGTGGTGGTTCCCTTCTCTGGACTGCTCTGAAGTTGCAGCGGTGCGGTCTGGGCAATCTCTCGAATCATTTGCATAATCACCACGCGATCGTAGTTGCCTGCATCGGAGGGGTTGAGGTCGATGTGATGAGGGGAGCTTAACGTGGCAATATCCACCACCTTGCTATCCGTGACCTGAACACTACGGTGTTCCAAGCGAAGGGAGTACACACTCGGGCCGTAGATTTCATTCAGTAACGACATCACACGAGTTTTTTTGCCGGCACCAGAGGGACCATAGAACAGCAAATGGGGAACATCACCTTCCGTCGAGAGGCGGGTGAGCACGTGGGTTAGCTCGGGGTGCAGTTCCACCTCCTGGAGGGTCTTTGGTCTATATTTATCCACCCACAACATATATATTTATATGTATAATTTCTTTAGGAATGGGTGAGGGGGGGTACACACTATCCGTCTAGGGGGAGAAAAACTACCAATTAAAAACAAACAAGGGAAAGGGTGAAAAGAATTATCGCAGGTGTCAGACAACGAATAATAATAAAAAAAAACATTGATACATTTTTGAAAATTCATTTCGTTCCACTCCTCTCTCTCGAACATATTTATATGTATATGGTACACTACTGTCTCCAGCAAGTGGATATAATTATACAATTTACATGTGTTTCTTAACTTGGAAAAAATACATTGAAGGGATGTGTACAGGAAGAACACTTACGCGACAAAACGCTTTCTTTGAAACATGGAGGCCGAGTTGATCATCTTTCTCCCAATCGCTTCCATACAAGTCTCGTTGAAGGTAATGACCTCCCTCCCTCGGAAGAGAATATCAATATTGTCTACCCCATAAGGGTCATACCTACCCACAGGTTCGCCCACCTTGATGTGAAACATACGGTACACCTCCTCCGCCGTCAAGTGCCCTTCCTCTCCAGTGCCAGAAAAGACATAGAAGGCCTTTTGCACCCCCCGTACAGGCTGCACGTCGGCACAGAGAAACCACAAGAGGTCGCTGGGGTCCATGACACCTGTGATGGGATTGGAAAACGTCTCCCACAACGCCCGGGTGTACACTTCCAGTCGTTCGTCGGACATTGCATCGTCAAAGAAGAAGGGGATGTCAAAGAAAACGGCTTCCTCCAGTGGATCCCACCCCAAATTCTCGCGTGCCTCAATGAGCTGCTGAACCGTCACCTCGGCAATGTGGTAGGACTCGGTAGCCGTCGAGACCGGTGGTGGCGCACAGAAGAATAAAAGATGGACAATGAACTCTCTCCAGTCCACAATACCGCTCTCGGAGGGGTCCAGTACGCGGAATACCCCCTCGACAGGTCGCAGTCGTTGACCAGGGAGTGCCGCATCCCCGTAGTCCTCCTCCCTCACCAACAGGACGAAGTCCTCTAGTCCAATCGCGTAGTCAGGGGCGACGCTCTTGAGCAGTTGAATCAGCGACATCAGACGGGACGCGTCTAGTGTACGGAGCACCTGCACCGAGGGGGCCTTAACATCTTCGTAGAGTGGGACGTCGGTGAGAAAGCTAGGATCCCGGGGCTTGGGCGCCGTGAGGGTAGTGGTGGCGACGGCGTCTTCGTTAAGAGTCGAAAAGGTGCCAAACCCCAAGTGCATGGCGGGGGACCGCTTTTCCATTTCTATGCAGTTCCGAAGAGTATACACTGCGGTGTTGATACAGGAGGCATCGAGCTGAAACATGTTTTGAATCTCCTTCTGGTAGTCTGCTTTGATATTGCTAAAGTACTCCTGTCCTTGGGCGATCATCTTTGCCACATAATCGTGAATTCGTTCGAACCGCCCCACCGTCCGCTTCACCTCCTCCTCCACTGGGGAGAGGGCTCGCTGCGCCACCAAGGCGAGTCGCTGCGTAGAGGGGGTAATCACTCCCCGCTTCTGCGCCTTACTGTTATTCACGTCGGTGGTCATCTTTAGTCGTTCAACGAGGGTGTTTAGTGCCGCCGACACCTTGCTCACGACATCGCCAAAGACATCCTCGGCGGATTTCTCTGGAGAGTCATCCGCCTTGGGGTGTCCCTTGCGGGTTTGCGGTTTCTTTTCTTTACTTTTGGTGCTGGAGGCATCGGCCAAGTGAACTTCGGACGTTCTTCCCGTATTGGTTTTGATGGGGGTCAAATCAGTAAACTCTATTCTTTCGACCGTGACCGGTTCCCCCACCACAGCGCTAAAGTACGTTAGAATCCAGTTGAACACCGCGGAGAAGCGCTCCACCTCCGACGACACCAACGATATCCCCACGTTACACACGTTCGTCTCCCAGTCATCCATGAATATTTCTTTTCGCGTTACACGCCCTAGTGCACTGCTGTAGTACGTCTTTTTCTGCATTGAACAGTGAAATAGCGAGTTGGCCAAGGTGTCCACGTAGTAGTGCAACTCCTCCTTACAGGTGATGTTACTACGGTAGCTCGAAGGGACGTCGTTGAACTCGCGGATAAACAAATCCAATTGCGCTTGCTTGTCATCGGGCTGTGTCCATAAACTGTTTAGGTTGTCCTGCAGAAACTTTTTGTACGTGAGAAGCGATGACGCTAGTTGGGTCCACTTCTCCCACCCCCACCGGTATTGTTCCTTGTACGGGGGGACGAACTCTGCTGCGGATTGGAGAATGACATCCGGTAGGGTGGGTGGAATAGGATAAAACCCGGACTCTTCCTCGTTTATTTCGAGTTCTGGTGGAATGGGGACTCCCTTTTCGGTGTAGAGGGCAATTAACCGTTGTCGTTCTTCTTCTCTTGCCGCCTCCTGATCTTTTCGTTTCTTGTGAAGTGCCTCAATACGGTCCTGAGCGGCCTTCATCGAGTCATACAGTGCCTTTCCAGTGTTAAACACTTCAAAGGCAGACTGAATCACCTTGTCCACATCCGCGAGAATGGCGTCCACGTCTCGGTTCCCGTCAATCTCATGTACCACGTTGATCACTTCCTTATGATTCCTAAAGAATTGGTGAAACTTTCTCCACTGTTGTTCTTGATTAAATACGACGTCGTGTAGCTGCGCGGTGTTCGCCTTGGTGCGATCTAAATTCAACAAGTACGGTAATCGCTCCGCCGGTGGGGGGTCAAACTCCATGTGATATTCTTCCCCTGTTTCACTGTCCACCCGGAGACCGGCATACCGCTTAAATATCTCCGCCGGGTCGCAGTTGAGGTGCATGACGGCGGAAAATAGTACCCCATACGGCTCCAATTCTTTTTCTGTTTTCTGGACAAATTCTTCTTCCTTGGCAATTTCAGCCTCGACTTCCTCCACCTCGGGTAGTACCGGAGGAGGGAGCTGAGTCAGATCGACCCCTTTACGCGGTTGTTTCGTCTTTGTTTCCTTTTTAGCCGTTTCCCCTAACTTCACCCGCGCCACCTGCCACCACTGGTTGAACTCCTCTTCCGTCGGGATCCTTCTCTCCTTGAGCCAAACGTCGTAGACGGTGTGGTAAGGGTGAACCACTTGTGGTAGGAGCACTTGCTCCACGTCCTTGTACTCCTTCGGGGTGTTGATCACCCCATCTACCAACACCCCTTCGCACCCTTCCGGTATTTCTCTGAGCTGCAGCCGAAACAACTCCCCGATTAGCTCCACCCCCACCGATCCACCGTTCCAGAGCGCTTCACGGGTGCGGAGGCCTAGTTCCCTCCAGGTAACCGGTCTCTCAACGGTAGTATTGAACCTCTCCGTCTCGGGGCCGGGGGAGCTGGTTTCACTAGGGATCACAGCGGCGGCCTCCAACGCCTTCTCGACCAAGTCGTAATCGGAAAAGCACATAAACTGGTACTTGGATACGAGTTGTTTCGTCAAAAGGGATTTCCCACTGTATTTGGGTCCGTTGAGAATCATAATGGGGGAGCGGGAGATCTCAAAGAATATGGGAGATTTCTGGCGGTCGTTGCACATGTTGTACAGTGTATGGAGAAGTGACACAACGCTCTCCGACGTGGTGCTAAACGCGTTACAGTGGAATATCGACTCAAAGGCCTCCTCCACACAGTGGGGAACCCCTTCTAGATAAAACTTTTGAGTTTCACTGGAGATCAAAAAGTTGGCTAACGTACTTTGTTCCTTTATGCGGATCTGATTCGTCTCTATTAAAGTAGCAGAGGCCTGAGCAGCAGTGAGTACTTCCTCGAGCGCCTCCGACACACAACTTTCTCTGGTTTCCTTTTCCATCTGCTCGAACATTACTTTAGCATTTTCCCAGCGGCGCTGATCGCTTTCCATGATGTTCTTACCCTCCTTCTGTTCACGGTCCATCACAGACTCTAAAAACATTCTTTTTTGTTCCTCTTTTTGAATCTTTGCCTTTTCAAACTGTAATTTCTGCTCCACCGAGTGGTCGCAGAGGATGTTCCACCACTTTGCGGTCTTTCGTACGGCAAGAAACACATTTTCCTCCTCCAGTGTGGTAGAATTGACGTGTTCTCTGCTGTCCTTGTGCCACTCTTCACAGAGCTGCTCCCGACGGTCCTCTTGGACAGCGGCTATGAACTCACTCCGGATTTTTTTCCGAACCGCCTGGTAGTGTTCCTGCCGTAAGCGAACCTCCTTTAAGGACGCCACGAAGGCCTCATTTTCTTCCATTTTTCCCCTTTTTTATTAATACTGAAAAAAAAAAAAACTAGTGAGGAAAACAATAAATAAAAAAAAGAGTAGAAAAGTTCAAAAAAAAAGACATATTTAAACACGAAGGGAGGGGTGCAAGGGACCACAGTAAAACCAAACAAAGATACAAAGGGGTTTGAAAAGTAAATAGGGGATTAAATAAAACAAAGCATTATCATTGTCGTGAGGAAGCAGAAACAAAAAAAAAAAGATTAGATAACAAAGCGGAATTTTATGTGAAACGAGTACACCTGTCTATGTAGTGGACACTTTCCCTCCCAATACGCTACGCCACAGTAAAACAGTACACAAAGGAGAAGGATACCAATACATTGGAGCACTGTAACACGTCGTCGTTGATGCGATGGTATAAGTTCTACAGAGTGGTGGGTGGTCTCGAGGGAACTCTCCTCCATGACCGATGAGGTGACGCTTAGTGTCGTCGTTTTCTGCTGAACCGTTTCCAGTTCCGCAGTGAGTTGCGCCACTCGTTGATAGAGTGCGTTCCTTTCGGCTAGCAAGTCTCGACAGAGGTCGCGAACGTTTTGGGGCTTCGAGACGGTAGGAAACTCTGCGGGGGCTATACTAGGCATCTTGGGGGTCTTTCGAAGGAATAAAATAGTAAGAAAAATAGAAAGAGAGGGAGAGAGAGAGAGAAAGAAACGATACAAAGGCACCAGTAGAGTTGTTGAAGCAGTTTCATTCAACTGAAGTATCGTTATTTTTTATTTTTATATTTATATATATATATTTTTTTATTATTACTGTACTTTGGAATCCTTAGAGCGATTCCATTGGTTTTTTTTGTTATCTGTGGAGTATTAGTCGTAATATACAGGTGGATGCACTACATACACCCACGCACAAGCCTCAGAGGTTCCTACTCCACGGCTTCGACCCTTTAGGAGCCGGTTTGGTAATATTCATGCGACGCAGCACATCATTGTACTCGGTGTAGGACTTGAAAAAGTTGAGGATAGGGTGCCGTATCTGACTCGCCTTTAGTCGACCCTGTGCCCACAGCCGCAAGTCCACCACTAACCGCTTGCACGAGGGGTGAAAGAGGTAGGCGAACGCCAGCGGACTCAAGTAACGACAACTGTCAGAGATAAAAGCCCAGGCCCAGTTCTCCCCTGTGAAGATGGCCTCCGCCTTCATAATCTTTTGCTCCGTAACAAAGTAGGACGTCTTTTGCCGAGTGGGGTCATCGACGAACTGATTACGAATGCCTTTGGTCACCTCTAGCGCGTGCTGAATTTCCTGTAGATCATCAATCTGCATCTCCTGAATCCGTTTTTGTCCCTCGAGGTAGACACGCTTCTGTACGCCATACATTACTTGATTCGAGTAGCGCTTGTCGAGGTCGTACTTGGGGAACGTGAGGGTGCGCAGGCAGCGGTAGTACCCGTAGAGGTGCACGGCAGCGATGGGGTAGCACAGAAATGGGCAGATCATACAGTACACAAAGGCCCGAATGGGGGGTACCACCATGGCAAAGTCAATGTGGCCGAGTCGGTCTTGGGTTCTACTGTAGGTATGAAGGGGCTCATTCCATAGGTCGGTGAGGAGGAGGCCAGAGAGGGTGGTGGAGGGGCGGTTGGACTTTTGCGGCTTGGGGGGGTTGACCGCCTGGATGATTCTATTTACCTCTGGATCCCAGCTACCGCTAAATCCCATAATGACACGAGACTAAAGCTAATTGTAAACGACAAGAAAAAAAAACAACAACAATAAAATAGAGAGAGAGGACGAGAGGAGACAAAGAATAAACGTTTCCACACTATTACACTTTTCTTTACTTGTATTGTTTTGAGACCAACCAATGCATGAAAACTTCAATTTTTATTTTTAATTTTTGTTAATTTACTTTAACTCTAAATACCCATCATTATAATATGCTACGCTATATATAAATAAATATATATATACTATATCCGTGAACTAGAAAAAAAAGAGACTGCTCTCCTTACACTTTTTTTTTTATTACTTCTTACACACCAGTCTTGGCCTCCTCCAAGTCGTACTCGGCAAGAGTGTCGAGGTACTTGCGAAGTACTTCGGACTGGACGTTATCCTCAAAGGTGGTCCTCTTGGCGGGGGGTACGGGGATAGAGGTGAAGTCGGTCTCGGCGGAGGCTCCGGCGGCCTTGGAGGAGGCAGCACCGCGGGCCTGGTTGACGAACACGCCTTGCACATCCAGGGAGAAACCGTCGACGATGGTTCGATCTACGAGTACCTTGTAATTAGGGGTAAGACCAGCAAACTCCTTATTCTCCTTGACAGCGCTTTCAGCCGCCTTCTTGGCCGCATCAATGATCGCCTTATCACCGGTCTTGCCAGGGGCCACGTAAATCTTCACCGCCACGCGCTTCATCTTGGCGTTGACGTAGGCCTCATAGACCTCCGCGACATCGGGAAGAAGGTCTAACATGCCGTTGCTCTGCATCCATTGAAGGGTGAACACGGTGGGCTCGGAAAGACCCTTGAACTCTTTCAAGTCAGAGACTTTGCAGGTACGTTCCCAGAAGACGGGGAGCTTAGGGACGGCCGCGGCAATCGTCTGGAAATCCTTGAGGATGGTCTCGAACGAGTTCTTTGGCTCCGCCGCCTTGTAGAGAAACTTAGCGAATAGAACAGAGTCACTGGGGACAATGTTGGCAGGGAATTGGGCCTTGTCGAACTCGCTATCGTAGAGCTTGGCGAGCTCAGCGGAGGGGGTGTAGAAGCGAGCGGCGGTGGCGGTGGCCACGGCACGAACAGTCAGACGACGGAACATGGCTCAAGTAATACTTTCTCTTTTTTTTTACTAAGTTTTTCTTCTTTTTTTATTTTTATGTTGCAAAAAAAAAAAAAACGGTTGAAAGATAGGATGTTTCGGTGGTGCATACAAGTCAATAGTTCCAAAAAAGAAGATTGGACGGGTAAATTATCCCCCATCCGTAAAGCCTTCTTTCTCTCTTTTTTTTTTTTTTCTTTTCTCCTTTACTATAACATAAAGAAATTCATATTACATCATAAAAATAATAATAATAATCATCGTAACATATTTTTCGATATCAAAACAACATCGAAAGAAAAAAAAAAAAACCGTTCGGTTGAACACGCTACCTTTTCGTTCATTTCGTTCCTTTTACGCAAAAAGATCGTCTAGGTCGTTCTTCTTTGGAGACGGTGCGGTAGGAGACGGATTACTATTATTACGGGCAGGCGCACTAGAACCACCGAACAGGTCCTCTAATGCCCCTGCATTTTTCGCGGTGGCGGGTGCGGCGACGGGTGACCCCTCTGTGCGGGGAGAGGACTCCGCCTCTGGCTCCTCATAGACGTCCTCCTCCTCATCCTCCTCGTCAATGTCGCTGTCGGGGAGTCCGTAAGGAGGGAGGAAGGATTGGTAGGGCTTGGCGAACACCACCGCCGCGGTGTTGATGGATTTTTTCAAGTCGCCCATTGTCATGGCATCGCTAAAAGTGTTATCCACGTCGATGGGTGGGGTGTGTCCGTGGACTATCTCCTTGAGGCTAGAAACACTGATTCCTTTACTGAGCAGACGCCAGTACGCAAACGCACGGTCCCTCACGTCGGGGTCACTGCTCTTCTGAGTAATCGTTTCTAACACATAGTCCAGCGTCGGTTGCATGTTTTGAGGGTCACGAATGAACATTTTAATCACGGCAGATAGAATAGCCAGTTGAACCGAAGTTTCGTGTGACATGAGAGAGTCAATAAACCGCTGAAGGATGACCGCCCCATTTTCTATAAAGTCACAGTACTCCCCCAACATCCACAGAAGAGACACCTTCGCCTCCTCCTCCACTACGTTATCCGCCCCAAAGTCCTTTATAAGGGGATCCAGGAGAAGCAGCTCGGGGTATTTACGAACAATATTTTTGGCCGCGGTGACGACTTGGGGTAGTAGTTCAGGTCTTGTTTCAAGTAGTTCCATGAGCATATCCGCGCAGACGGACGACACACTCTCCACCTTGATCGCCAAGGAGGACACCGCTCGTACCACTTCCTCGACAAAGCGAAGGTCGACCTCGGTGGAGTACTCGGCGAATTCCTTCACGATATCAGGCGCGGTGGCCGGGGTCACCAGCTTGAGCAGCAGTCGTAACTTCTCCAACTTCACGTACGTAGGGTCGTTAAAGCGGACGTAAAAGGCGTCGAGGTTGCGGCGCATAATGTTGGGAAATATGACGAGCAAGCCGTGAATATTTTTACAGAGGACATACACCGTCTCCGGGTCGCTGTGTGCCAAGGTGAGGATGGCAGAGTTAATCCGCTGTGTGAAGCGTGTCAGAGAGCTGGGGTCACACTTATTGGCCACATTGGCGATTACCTTGATGCCCCCCATAACGACTGCGGGGTTGGAGTGATTCAGCCTGGAGATCACCCGTGCGACGAGCTCCTCCGCGGCCTCGGTCTCTGCCGGACGGTAGGTCGCCAGCACCTCTAGCAGGTACTGCTGTCCCCACTCATTGCACTCTCCCAGTTGCAGTAGCATTCGGTTCATCCACTCCACCTTCATCTCAATCACCAACGGTCCATAGTCGTTGACTTCGGCGACAATCGCAGCGGCATTCCCCGCCACCGTCGGATTAGGATCCTTCAGTAGTTTGATCAAATCGTTAGCGAACTTTTGGTCGTAGAAGAGATCCATATTGTGATGAAACAACTTCCCAAGACCGATGGCGGCTGTCTTGCGGACGTAAGGGTCTTGATCCACCATGGCCTTTCGGAGGGGCTCAAGGGTGTACTCGAGGACATCATCGACACGGATACAGAGCATCGTGCGCACCGCCAAGGCACGGACGATGGGGGAGCTATTGGAGCAGTCCTGGAGAAATGTATTCACCGCCAGCAACGCCTTATCCGGCTGCAGTCGTGCCATGTTTAGAATATACAAGTAGACCAGCTTTTTCAGCTCGAGGTTGGTGGTTTGTCCTAGTTTTACCACATCCACAAATAACATACTGACATCCCTTCCCATTGTAATGCTAGCAATAATACGCTTGACAGCGCTTCTCTGACGCAACACTTCTGACGAGTTCAAGTCCTGCTGTAATTCCGCCGTCTCTCCTCTTCGCATGGTGGCAAAGTACTTTGTGCCCCCGGCTCCCCTCTTGAGGGTCTTGCGGAGTTTTTCCTCCGCCTTTCGGATAAGTGCCTCCATGGACGAAAGGTTAAAATAATAATAAAATTTAATAGGAAACCCTCAAAGGACTAATCGAAACACTGCCCAAACACACACACTGTGATAGACTAAATCAAATAAAATGACAGAGAGAGTGAGAGAGAGAGAAGTTGCGGAAGAGAGGTATGAAATTAAAGTGTATTAAATCACTACACAGCTACAGAAAGAAAAATAGAGATGTTGTCGTGATGCAACTCTTTCTCTTTCTCTTTCTTCTTTTCAATTTATGGGTAAATTATTACTTCTGAACAAATAAGAAAAAAAAGAAAAAGAATACAATTATTAGCCACGAAAATAATAATAGTAATAATTGCGCATCTTAACGACAAAGTGAAATACTCTAATTCAGTTATTCCCCTAGTGCTTCTTTTATGTAGTTCATAAATTTCTCGAAGTTCTCCATGGCGGCCTCACCAGTGAACTTGATATTGTAATGGGCATGTTCCTCCGGCGACGTGACCACCAGAACCACAATATTCTTCGGTTTCTGCTTATCGAGACGAATCATAAACGTAGTTTTGGTCACCAGTGCGTTGAGACTGTACCCATCTCGAACCAGCAACCGATACCAATACCCGGAGGCGGCATCTCCGTCCACCTTGAGCTGCTTTTTTATTTTAGCCTCCCCTGCGTACACCTCTGTCCATGACCCGTTACTGAGTCGGTACAGCTTTACAGGGGCGGTGGCGAGCACCTCTCCCGTCGAGGCGGCCACCTCCATCGGCTGAGGGGCCAGTTTAGGGGCGTCGTCCTCCTCTGCGTCGGTGGTAGGGACGGCCTCCGTCTTGGCGGGGGTGAAGGAGGCCACACTTTCACTAAAGGACTTTGCTCCCGAGCCGAAAAAGCCACCAGTAGAGCCAAAGGAAAAGGCCGGTTTCGCATCTCCGTCCTTCTTCTCTGCGGAGGGTGCCGGTGGCGGAGCTCCAAAGGAAAAAGCCGGTTTCGCATCTCCGTCCTTCTTCTCTGCAGAGGGTGCCGGTGGCGGAGCTCCAAAGGAAAAAGTCGGTTTCGCATCTCCGTCCTTCTTCTCTGCAGAGGGTGCCGGTGGCGGAGCTCCAAAGGAAAAAGCCGGTTTCGCATCTCCGTCCTTCTTCTCTGCAGTAAATGCTGGTGGTGCAGCTCCGAAGGAAAAGGCCGGCTTTGTCTCTCCATCTTTATTCTCTGTGGTCTGTAATTGAGTTTTCAGGTTAGAAAAAAAAGATTTGGATTCAGAAGTGGTGTTCGGCGGGGGGCGTTTCACCTTCACTATACGTCGCTTCGCGATTTCCTCATCACTTGCCCGCTCCAATACACTGTTCTCTACCAAGTTATCTTCTCCTGAGCTGTCGTTGTCGCTTTCGCCTCGTTCCCTTCTTCTACTCATGTCTCCTCTTTTTAGGAAAATAATTTAAAATAGTAATGCTGGGCAGTAAATACACACACACACACATACACATACGTATCGAAAGAAAAGAAAAGGGGAGGATGGAAAATTACGAAGTATGGTAGTGACTCGTGTTGGTCTTCAAACTAAATACACAACACAATACAGTACATGCACACAATACTAATCAAAAAAAAAAAAATCTTTTGTAAACATTTTGGATTTCAAAAACCACCGTTAGTGTAGTTTTATTTCTTTTTTACATGAGCCGAGCTATCCGTTTTCTCCAGCTCTATCCGAACCAGAACCGTAGAGGAGGAACTCGACTCTGTCCCTGGACTGAGAATAAACACCTCCCCTGTCACTGGGCAGGCACAGCAGCTACTTTCTCGTGTCCACGCAAGCAGTTCCTTCTGCGGTGGGGACAGACGGACCCTCCCGAACTGCTTTTCCTTCAGGTCCAGGCAGAGAAGACCCGTCGACGCCTCCTCCCCCCCGTCGGTGTCCTCCCGCTCCTCCACCAGGAGAAACCAACGGTCCTGCTTCCGCAGCGAGGCCAGCACCCGGCGAGGGGGAGGGACGCCGATCGTGGGCGCGCTGACCCACCGGTTGGTGTCGAGATAGAGGCAGTGGTAGTCGGTGAAGGTAGTGCGACCGGTCCCCCCGTAGACGTGCAGGCAGTAGCGGTCGTGGTCGTAGAGGAGGGCGGCTCCCTGGCGGGGGGAGGGCGGCAGTCCTTGCGTGGGGTCTAATCGCTGCCACACCGCCTCCCCTGTCTGAAGGGTCGCCGCGATCCACAGTCGCCACGTCTCATTCTCGTGCCGCTGTCCGTCGAAGCCGCCGAAGAGGTAGGCGACCGTTTCCTCCTCCTTCGAGGTAGGATGCACCGCACTGCCCACTACAAAGGAGTGTCCAATGCGGGGAGAGGGCGTCGGCTGAGGGCGCTCCACGGCGGTGCCATACGGCGGCAGCAGTCTCCACCCCTCTCCTTGCAAGCACCACAGGCCCGTCGCTGCCCCATACCGCCCGAGCAGCAGCACGACCCCCTCCGCCGCCACCGCCGGCCCCCCCTCCTCTCCTTCCCTCGCCGCCAGTGGAGAGGCGTCCCCCACCCTCCGCCATACGGCCGCCGTCCTCTCCAGCGCCATCGACGTCGACCCCTCTTCCCCTCCCTCCGCTCCTATACAGTACAGTACAGAGGGACTGGCGGCCAGGCAGCCGGTGCCCCTAGCGGAGGAGAGTGGACTGTCCTCCCAGTCCAACACACTACACCGCAGGAATACCTCTGCCATGAACACTGTAACTAATGGGGCTCGTTAATATATATATCGCTAGTTTGTTTTATGCTTTACTGAAGGGGTGTGTGGCTAGGTAAAAAGAAAAGGTAAAATGGAGAGAGGTGAGATGGGAAGGGTGGAGTGAGGGAAGCAATAACAGAAATGAAAAAAAAAAGAGAAAACAAAACAAATAGTGAAAGTATTTTTTTTTTTTCTGGTAGTAGTAGAAGTATTGAGAATAATACTCATGATCGTAATAATTAAATAAAAAGAGACGTAGGACTAAAAAAAAAAAAAGAACAAAATCAAAAAAAAAAAAAAGACACTTAAGAAAAAAAAAAGAGAAAAGAAAGTCCGGATAGGACTTCAAAAATCGAAAATAAGGCCAGCACGCAGGTTTATCATTTACAACAGAAGATTTTTCATCCCTGCTTTAATCACTATGTTCTTGTTATTTTACAGTTTTTGCTGTTTACTTTCTTTGGTGTGCATTTCTTTTCTTTTTTTGTTGTTTTTCTTATTTTCCTTCCTCATTCATTTTCTGACAAACTACTAAGAGGAAAACAAAAATTGTTTGTATGTATGTATATATAAATATATATATATAAACGGGGGGAAATTGTAATACGGAATAAATATATATATATATATATAAATAGTTAGACAGAAAGAGAATAATTATATCCTTGTGAATATCAATCCGAATCATAGAGATACACAACTATACGCGGATATAAACACAGTTCAAAAAGGGTAAAGAAATATATTCAAGCTGTCTGCTTGGCTAACAGAAAAAGTAAGCAAATAAATAAAAAATAAACAAACATATATATATTATATTGTTTAACCTCTTTTTATTTTTTTGCTCTTATTTTTTTTTTGTTTCGGAAGTGTGCGTAGTAGAACAGCTGCAAACGTAATAATAAACAGAATCATAAATAAATAAAAGAGTCAAAGACATTTTATTTTTTTTTTTTGCTTGTTTTGCTTTCTTTTTTTTTTTTTCTGTCTTCATCTTCAACAGAGATTTGGCTTTTTTTAATATTATTTCAATTTTATTTTTTTTACAACTATTTTTTTTTTAAAAAAAAAAAGAAATGTAGACTTAACGACACGAGCGATAATTAAATAAATCAATAAGACTTTACTTTTTTCCTTTAAAAAAAAAAAACCCGCGCTGTATAAATTTATATATATAGCGTTGGGGGGGGGGGGGGGTTGAGAGTAAGCTCCGAGAAAATACGTGTATAATACGATTTAATTAATTGTTAATTATTTTTTATTATTATTCATTATTTTTTTTATCTCTAATTAGTATATTTTCATGCAGGGGCTCGAATGAAATAAAATGAATAAATATATGTTTGTAGACAAATATCATTTTATTAGATGTTTGCTAGAGGAGCACTCACAGATTAAAAAAATAATAATCATATACTGGAAACGGAAAAATAGCGTCGGTTCTCATAAAAAAAAAAAGGTTATTTTTATTTTGTTTTGTTTTTATTGTATTTTTTTGTTTTTATTGAATTTTTTGTTTTTTATATATATATATATAAGTAATTAATTTGAAAAAAAAAAAAGATGGGGTGGAGAAGTGGAAAATAACGAATTACTAATTAAAAAAAAAAGTCGTATAAATTGGGAACGGTACAATACATAGTGAGATAAAAAGGTAAAATAATAAAAAAAAGTGTTTATATATATTCCATTTTGTGTGTGTATGTGTGTCTGTGTTTGTTGGTGCGGAAAGGGGTAAGGAATACAGTGCGGACCGCTTTAGAAGAAGTATTGCTTCTCTAGAAAAAATAAAAAAGGGGAGGAAAAATAAAATAAAATAAAATAAAATAACAACTAAAATAATAATAATAATAAAAAGCAGTTACCGTAGTAGTAATTAACTGTTTTAGTTTCCTATCACTGTACGCTGCTGCTGTTGTTATTATTATTATTTAGCATTATTTTTTTCCTGTTTGTAGACAAGTTGTCATTCATTAGTATTACTGTTATTATCACTATTGTCTTTTATTTACAAATTTTACTTTTATTTAGTAGTTATTTTTGTATAAACCGTAAAATTAAATAAAATAAAATAAAATAAACAAATAAGTGAATAAATAGAAACTCTAATAAATAAAACTACATCCACATATAATACATACACCCCTATACACACACACATACATACATATATATATATATATATATATATAACAAGAAAAAAAAAGGGAAGATCATAACAAAGAGAGCGAGGGTGGAGAAACAACAAACAAGTAATAATAATGTTTAAGCAATAAAATATTACTATTACTTTTAATGTTATATTTTCCTCTTTCTGCTATCCGTGTAATGAAAAACAGGCTGTAATTTTTAAGTTTTTTTTCGGTTTTTTTTTTTGGGCTTTTGTTTTTGTTTGCTTTTTTGCCGTTTCGTTTACAGTCACTGTTTTTCTTTCAGAATGGAACATCTTCCAGAAAGGTTTTTAACTATATA
Organism: Angomonas ambiguus; assembly: GCA_019695575.1. Taxonomy (NCBI): domain Eukaryota; phylum Euglenozoa; class Kinetoplastea; order Trypanosomatida; family Trypanosomatidae; genus Angomonas; species Angomonas ambiguus. The sequence continues at coordinate 146,898 of JADNSB010000036.1, read as the reverse complement.
AACACCCCGAAAAAAAAAAATCAGTAAAAAAAAATGAAAATAATAGCAAATTGAAAAAAAAAAAAACATAAAATAAAGTTAAAAAGGGATTAAAAAAAAAAAACTCAGCAGTGGGAAGGAGGGAAGGGGTAATACTATAATATATTATATTACACTGTTTGTAATAGTTTGATTATTGTTTCCTCTTATTATTATTATTATTATAATTTATTTTATTTTTTACCTCCTTTTCCACTACAGTTTCAGAGGGAAAGACTGTAGACGGGGGTGGCAGTGGTGAGAGGTGTGTGGGTGGTGGCGGCCGATCCCCCCGAGGTCGTGGCTCTCCTTCTCCTGTTCCTTGTCGTTCCCACGGCAGTCCAAGTCCTCGTCGTCCTCGAGGAGGCAGTAACAGCGGAGTCCGTCGCCGCGGTCGGAGGGGACCTCACAGAGGTGTGCCAGCGAGGCCCTCGCAAGGCACTGAGGGACCGACAGAGAGGAGGGGAGGGCGACCAGCTCTTTTAACAGTCGCAGGACGCCCCGCAGTGTGCAGTCCTCCAGCTCACCGCCGGTGTAGTCGCCTACCAGCACCGCATTGCCCTCGAACCCGCGGATACAGTCTGGGGTGTTCTCAAAGATGATGGTGCGGTCGAGTGGGCGGCCGAGGCGGTGGAGGTCCTTGACGGCGGTGGAGCACCAGGAGGGGTCGCGGGTGATGAGGTGGTGGACGGCGTGAGGGATGTCGAACTGCTTAATCACCGCCGCCGCATAGTGTCCCTCTGCCGCCGTCCACACCACCGTCTCACAGTGCGCCGCGAGAAACTCCAACAACTCGTTAAGATAGGGCCGTACGTAGAGGGCATTCTCTCTCGCGTAGATGAGCGTCTCGTCGAGATCGAGGACTACCGTGAGGCGGTCCTCATACTCGGGGGCTTTGGAGGGCAGGAGGAAGGAGGTGGGAGGGGCGGATATACGCTGGGAGCGGCGGGATAGCCTGACAGCGGTGTCGCGATGGCCGTCCTCTTCCTCGGAACTGTGCATGTACTCTTCTCTGAAGCTCGAACCACGTTTTCGTTGGGAGAAGGGCATCAGAATGGGAAGTTTTAATAGTATTGTTATGAGTAATAATAACAGTAAGAGTTTTTGGATTAGTAACTTGGTTTTTTCTTTTTTTTTTTAAAAAAAACTATAACAGTAATAATAATATTTTTTGTTTTTCAATTGTACTTTAAGCAATTTAGGGTCTCCAAACTAGTGTACTAGGGGAGTGATTGTAATTATCGAAGAACCCTTTTCTTTTCTTTTTTTAACAGAAAATATATATTTATATATATATTCAGGACTGGGGGGAGGACAAAATAATGATAATAAAATTAAAAATAAAATACAAGCACGAAAAATAATAATAATAAAAAAAAAAAACAGCAAGCCGTACACAAATATTTAAAAATAGAAAAAGGGGTACGCTTCAATCTTTTTAAATAAATAAAAGGAGGCTGAAAAAAAAAAAATGACAACTAGAGTGTGTCAAACGAAAAAAAAAAAAAGTGAAAAAAATTCAGATATAGTGGATATAAAGTGAGTAGACGAGAATAGCTCGTTTTGCCCCTTTATAATTGAGAGAAAGAGAGAATAAAACTAAAACAAATTCTGTAGTTTAAAGCCAAAATAAAAAAAAAGGGGGGAAGAAAACAAAAAAAAAAAGAAAGAAGAGAATATTTCAAAAACGTCAGTCCTTGATATCCACTATAGAGAGGATAAGAAAAACTACCGGTGTACAGTATACTCAAACGCAATCACACATGAATGCACACAAAAAAAAAAAAAAAATCAGTTAAGTTTAGTTTATTATACAATGCTATTCGCAGAGCATTTCTTCTACACACTTTGTACAACGGCATTCAAAGAAGTAGTGTTCGAAGAGTTGTTGTTGTCGCTCCATGAAGCTCATCGTCTCCTCAATGTAACTGATACAGAGTTCTTCGCCTTTCTGAATCTTCCGCGTCGCCGTGACGTAAAGGGTCTCATCGTTGGTGCAACTATACGAGACGAGAAGGTTAGGATCACAGGAGTGGTTAAACAGACAACCCACCGCGTATATCCCCTGTCCTTGACTTCCAGCCTCCAGCTCCTGCAGCTTTTCCGGACTAGCCTTCTCCTCTACGAGCTCCCTCCACTGCCCCCACAGCTCCGCCCCACCAGGGACGTGCTCCACCGCCAACTGCAGCTGTTCGAAGCCGGAGGGGGGACTGCGGTCCTGCGAGTTCAACAAGACCGCCCCCATTAACTCGGAGAGACGCTCCTCGTGAAAGAAGTCGGCTTCGTCTTTCGACATGGCAAAGAGTCGGTGAAGGAGTCTCGTAAAGTACTCAATCAGCTCCCTCTTTGTCCTACCCTCAGTGCGCGCCTCCACCACCTCAGGGATCGTACTAGGATCCGCCTTGGTCTGCTCAAAGAGCTGTTGCCGCTCCTCCACCGTCGTCATCTCTCGCTCCACTAATAGATAGGCAAAGTTGAATCGGGTGAGGGGGAGTCGAATCAGCTGAGAAAAGGGGGCGAAGGATTCTTCGATGGATTGATGGGACAGTCTTTTACGTACGAGTGTCTGGGCGACCACACGGAGGGAGAGGGTGACGGTGTCGCTGTAGTCTATGCCATCCTGGTCCCACTCGTACTGCAACAACTCCCCCATCGCCTTCCGTTGCCCGCTCTGTGCCTGACCCTCACACAGTGCCGCGTGATGCGCGTACCACGCTGCGTCCCTGCACCGCACCGAGCAAAACACCGTCTGACACCCTTTACTGTGATAACGGCAGGGAACCGGCTCCATCGCTTCGACCAGGCCGGCGAAGGGAAGACAGTCGGCCAACTTTCGGCCGGCGATACGACGGGTCATTGCCTTGGCGGTCTCTAACCCTCTTAAGCAGTGTGCACAGACCACCCCATCTCCCCGCGTACTGTCCAAGCTCTGAGCACAGCTAAGCGCCGTCTCCACGTGAACGGTCTCTCCTTCTTCTATTTCCCGCGTCGCACGGACCCCTTTGCCTTTGAGAGGATCGGTGACGATCTCAAACGGACATCCGTCTAGGAGTGATGCGTAGAACTGTGTCTCGTACGACCACGTAGGAACACACGTTGCCATCACCACTCTCTCTCTCTCTCTGGAAAGGTGGAAATACTAATGAGCTTGAAAATCATAATAAACCAAAAATAAAAAAACACAGAAAGAAAGGAGAAAAGGAAAGAAAGGAATACTGGTATATACCCAATACGGCTTCTACACCGCATCACTTTATGAAAGGGACAGAAAACTGTTCACGAAAGAGTTCAAGTATTCGGTTTCTTTTTTTTTTTTCCTGTATATGTTTCTTGAAAGTACATTACACACCAACAAAAAGAAACTCCTTTAGTTACAGCAGTAAAAACAAATCATGATACCCAGTTTAATATCCAAGCAAGTTTATATATAAAAAAAAAAGGAAAAAAAAAAAACACTCTTTACCCTTATTATGATCTTTATTCGATTAAAACACTAAAGTTAAAGTCACACACGACAAAGTCGGTGTGATCCGATGTCAAATATCGCCTCGAGCCCATCTCATTCAAACGACTACGAATTCGTGAAAAACTAACGACTTCCTCTTCGTTCTGAAAGTCATACTTGGCCGTATAACCACTCCGATCGTCTTCCCCTTCGCTGTAGTAGGACTCGGTCCCACTTCCCAGCGACTCCATCCCTGTCGCAAAGTCTCGTGTGCTCATCAAGTCACTCCATGGAACAGTGCAAGTCATCAAGAGTTTGACGCGGTGCTGGTAGAGCTCGTCGACCAGCACGATAAACTGATGGGCGGCGTTACGATTGGCGGTACCGATTTGGGGGACATTGGCGATGAAAATGGTATGAAACGTCTTTGCAAAGAGTTGATAATCCACCGACGCAAAGTCGAACCGCTCTCCACAGATATCCTCAAAGTCAAAAAGGGCCACCCCAGCACAGTGATAGGGGACCCGTGCGGTCCTCCCATGGTGAAGGATGACGTCATCCTTGATCCAGTTCACCTCCCCGCCTTGAAGCCGAATCCCACGCTCCAACTTCTTCACCATCTTCTCCGCCACCGCCTTGTGACTGGGATGGAGAAATACCTTTTCATGACACCGCTCCTCCCCCTCGGAAGGAATGCGGTAGTCGCGTATCTCCCCACAGTGGACGACCTCGCAGTACGCATCCAGTAGAGGAAGGAATTGATTAAAAGAGGCCGACACCTTGCACAGCTCGCTAGGGTGTCGGTTACTCGTCGTGATGAGAAAGAGTCCTCGCTGAAAGGCAGACTGGAAAAACGCTGACAGAAGCGCCGCATGCGCGACGTCAAACGTCTGGAACTCATCAAAGCATAAAATGGGGGACTCGGCAAGGACCTCCGACACCACCAAATCAATCGGCCGGATTGTCTTCAGCTGCTGGAGCCGCTGAGGGGAGGCTACTCTCTTCATCGCTTGCAGATCTTTGTCCGCCTGGACTAACCGTTGGGTAATATCGGACATGAAGGAGTGCAAGTGGGCACGGCGCTTGGGTAGTTTGGTGTCGCACGCAAAGAAGAGATCCAGCACCATCGTTTTGCCAATGCCCACATCCCCCCACAGGTACAGACCCCTCTTCTCTACTACACCGATATTCACCGCATCCATGTAGGTAAATCCAACGGCATCGGTAGAGGCGGTCGGGGGAGACGAGGAAAGGACATGATTCATCTTTTCTTGAAGAGTTTTGAAGAGTTGGAAGACATTGGTTTGCAAATTGGTGGTATTCTTTGAGGCATGGGCGGCTGGGGTGACCGGGGTCAGATCTGATAGCGCAATCATGGATAAAAGTGGTACACAACATTCCACCATCTTTCGTTGAAGAGGGTTTTTCTCCAGGGTTCCTTTTCTTACTAGTTGTTCGTAGGTTTCTACAATGGAGCTGTTGCCTTTGGTGGGGCGGCATGGGATCCATCGACTACGCCGGAACATTAGTGAGTGAAATAATGCCTTAATATTTCGTGCACTACAAGAAGGGTAAAAAAAAAAAATTAAAAAATGAAATGAAAACTTAACAACAATAGGAGGCACCTTCTTTATAGAAACATTTTTTGTGAGATTTTATTAGTCATTTTTTTTTTTTCTCTCTTAATAATATTTCACCCAACAGGATTATTTTCGATAATTACAGAGAAAAGGGTTAAAACACCCCAAACCCACTTTCCGCTCACTGAGACTCGGTAGAAAACACATGCGTGCCTCGTGCATGAATTTCACCAGTGGTTTCATCTTCAAACGAGAAGTCAGTAAAAATCAAATTATCCCTCTGCGATACGACCCGAGTAAAGCACGTACACTTTTTTCCCGCAAACACCGCAGAGAGGAAGCTGATCTCAAAGCTGACGGAGCGGACAGCGACTTGTGGGAGTGCGGAGCGGACGTGAATCTTGGTAAAGACATCCCCCAAAGTAGACAAGGACCCACCATGGACCGATTTAAACCCATTCAGCGACCCCTCCGTCCCTGCCCACGGAAACGCCAGCACACCGCTCGAGTGCTCCTTAATATTTTCTGGTTGGAAAGTGACAATGTCTAATAGATTCGCGCTGTAGTTGGCCTTGCCTTTGAGTAGTTCAGTAGCGACGGCGGCGGCTTGGGCGGCACTGGCCTGTGTGAAGAGAGCTCGGGTAGGAATCATTCTAGAGTACTAACTAACGGTGTGAAATATTACGGCAAATACGAAACCCATACAACTCATCCGTAAAAAAAAAAAAAACAGAATAAGAGAGGGAAATGAAATGTGTTTTACAAGGAGGGGAGCACTACTACTACTACTAGACTGTGATGAATACCGTGGAATAGAAAAGTAGTTACAAAAAAAAAAGAGTGTCCAGAAAGACATCATTACACACACGAAACAGTAAGAAATGCTACTTTTGGAGGTCCTCGAAGGAAAACTCGTAGTCGCCAATAACGTCTTCGTAAGAGTGACTAAACGTTAAAGGCTCCTTCCGGTCCACGAGGGAGATTGCCTTGCGCATCCCTTTAAATCGGTTACTAGGGACCACTTGCGAAACGTTTGGAGCCGCGGTAAACTCCGAGTACGGCATGCAATCCAGGTGGCGTAGCCGTTTCTCCACCAACTCATCTTGACACGCCTTCTGGTGTAGCATCATTCCGCGCCTCAAGACCTCTCTCCCGCAGACGGGGCACTTCCGTGTCAACTCCAACCGGTTCAAAATACGCAGTCGTGCATCCCTACTGTCGGTCTTCTCCGCCAGCTGGTTCACATCAGCGTAGCTCTCAAAGCCCCAGTAGGTGGCGCCGTACAGGCAGAAGAGCTCTTCCCCGGGTTCAATATCTCGCAGCGCCACCATAAACACTCTCCCCGGATAGCGGTCAAACTCCATCATACCCGTGTTCGCCAGTTGAGGACCGTTGTCGTTAATAAAAGAGGCCAATGATTGGTGCTCGTGGGTGAGTGAGATTCCATCAATGTAGCGGTTCGTCGCACGCACCCGGACGACGTAGGATGTATTCAGCGGAGGAGTCTCTAGGGTTATCCCACGGTACTCGCACATGATACACCCCTGCGGAATACGTCGTGTCTGACGTACAAAGAGACCAAAGCCAGCCTCTCTCCCAATGGTGGAGGGGAGAGTCTCGAAGAATCGGTGTTCGGCGTCAAATGGAATCATGCGGACGTAATCGTTTTGGTCCGTCTTCACTACTTTCATCCCCAACTGCTGGTACTCTGATGAAATGAGTAAGTTCTGTCGACAACGCCGCGAAAGACTACTCAACGTAAAGGCGTCGCTAATTTTCACCAACTTTCCCTCCTCTACCATGATCTGGCAAGTGTAGTCGAGCAACTCCTCCTGGACAAGGCCGTCTAGAAAGGTAGAGAACTGCGCCAACGTTACCGGGACGGCCAGAATAAAACATATATTGGTGATAATTTCGCATAATGTCTCATAAACGGACATCTTTAATAAACGGAAGCCAAAGGGGGGGGGGGGGGGGGGTGGGGGGGGGGGAAGTTAAAAAAGAAAAGAGAAGAGAAGAAAAATACTGTAAATGGAAACGTGACACCTTTTGAGGTCATAAACCTCAATTCTATTTTCGACAAATATTACTATTAGTAGTAGTGGAATTAGTATTCTTATTCTACCAATTAAAACAGTTATTCTGTACTGTCTTATTCTTTATTATTATTATTATTGCGGTTAGGATAATTATTTTTCCCTCTCTTCTCTCTTTCTCCTTCTACATCAAGCACTGAAAACAACCGACATGAAAACACCCACAATGGAGAAACTAATCCCGAGAACGATCAGTACGTAACTAATCACTGCATCCACATAGCCCGTCAAGTAGGAATGACCTTGACGCATTTTTATGGCGAAAAGGGCAGGAAAGGTCATCGACAGCGTCGCACTAAACAACGCCCCCAGCACGGACACCACTTGAGCTACATCGGGGAGAAAAATCGCCAGAATAGCAGCGACAATGGTGAGTCCAGTTCCCAACTTGACCCGCATCTTTTTCGGAATTTTGGACGACTTTCCGTCAGACAGATACATGAATACCGCCTGTCGACAGGGAAAGAGGCAAAATACAAAAGACACCGCGGCGCTAAAGCAACACATGATTTGACACGTCATCATCAAGTTGTCTTTTTGAACGTCGTAGCGGGAGAGGATATTACCCTCACGCAGGTCGGGAAAGGTGAGGCTGCCGAACATCCCAAGTAATGCGTAAAAAATGGTGACGGTAACGAGAGCCAAACTGATAGACAGAAGAATTTTATGTCCCGTGCGGTCCTGCAAGTCTTTAATAACCGCCATCACGTTGGACTGTACCTCGTAGGAAAAGACGTATATCGGCGCCACGAACAAGTAAGGGAGAATCAACAGTAGCTTTGGGTTCGTGAACGGTCCATCCTTGGTGGGGTCCGGGTTAGAGGAACTCTCCTCGACCACGGCGGTCTCGGCGGGGACAAAATAACGATAGGCGATGGCAAAAATAATAAAAATGGTAAAAATATTACTGATAAACCCCTTTGTCCGGAGGGAGGCCAGTCGTGAGTTAAAGGTAAGCGGGGCAATCACTACGGTGGCGAGCAAAAGAAAAAGGTTTCCACCGACGGGACCGCGTAGAAAGTCTGGTAGGAAGGTGGCTCGACCGATGAGGATGGGGGTAATACTATCTCGAATGAAACTGAGATAGACTATGGAGCAGCCAAAGTTGTAAAAAAGGAGCACACACCGGGCAATCCACTTCCCCTTGGAGCCTAGAAAGAATCCCGCCACCGTCTCATAGTCGTCAGAGTCCGCGGAGATGGACGCCAGAGCCAGGATGCGAACCGAAACAAAGGTGATGACAATACAGCTGAAGGTGCAGATGAAAGCAAACGTCCAGCCACCAATGGCGTAGGCCAAAGGAACAGAGAGCATGGTGGGGGTGGCGGCGGTGGTGATGAGACTTAAGGCCCCGGAGAGTACTCCGTCCCCGGAGCAGCACATCTCCAAGAGCGACCCTTTCATCTCGTCCAGACTGCTAAAAGTTCGGTTGTCGAAAAAAATGGAGTTGTTGTTCTGTCGCCAGTCAAAGTCATCGGTAACGTTAGGTGGGGGTGCGACCTTTACCCGTTCATCTTTGGAGGTGGCGGGTAGCAAAGGTTGGGTCTCCCCCTCAGGGTTGGACATGAGAACGAAAGAGAGATGCTAGGCACGGAAAGGAAATGAAAAAGAGAGAGGGAGAGAAGGAAGAAGGGTAGTAGAACGACCATTACCAGTTCCTGCACGTGAGAGTTCCCTTGATATATTATACGGGTAGTGATGTGGTGGAACACCTACAATAGTGAAAGAATATATATATATAATTTTATATATGGGGAAAAGGTCGATTTCCCTAAGACTGGGAATCAAAGATTGGCTTCCCTTCGCGTAAGTCATCTTTGAATTCACAAAATTGTTCAAAATTAACTCTGTTATGGTTCCCGTACTTGGACACTAACTGGGAGGCCTTTTCCTCCGTATCGGAGAGACCCAGCTCCGCCAGCACATTTGCCACTTCCGTCTTTTCCACAAATCCGCTGTTGTTGATATCCCACCGCTGGAACATGGCGTAGTCTGTCTTTTCGTTCGCATCATTGTCCATAAAAAGAAGAGGCAACATTCCTAGCATGAGGCCCACCATGATCCCCAGCGTTCCACCAATGTGGCCCGCAAAGAAGACACGACGGTCCTTCATTTGCTCATCGGTTAGAACAGGGGTGTTGAGATTGAACTTCTGTACCGCCTTGTCGATCAGCCCGTGTACCTGCATCCCCAGCATACCGGAGCACACATTCCCCATCGCAGCGGAGGCGAGGACGGAACAGTTGAGGTAGAAGCCGAGGGTGCCATCGATAAAGTCCCCCGCGAGGATCATGGTGGCGTTATCGAGGAAACCGAACCCAACAAAGGGCAGTGCGGCCTCTAGTCCGATAAGGCACAGCGCGGAGAAGGAAATCGGACGGCTGGCGGGGGTGGGGGTGGTGGTAGTGGAACTGGTGGACTCTATACTTTCCGGGGCGGCTTTCGTAATGGCGATTTCCGCCTCCTTCTTTTTCTTCTCTTCCTGTTTCCGCCGTTGGGCCGATTCAAACCAGTGGTCAAAGTCTTTAGGGGATATCAGTCTATCGTTGTCCTGGTCGGCCTCCCGTACCTCTCTCTCGGCACTGTCCTTGCCGAACCACTCCATCGCTCCTCCCGCCACAATAATACGACGGCGCTCCTCCGGTTTTAGATGCGCGACCACCTCCATTAACACTAAAGGGTCTTTTTCTATCAGGCGAACAATTTTTTCCAATTCCTCCTTGGAAAGATGTGTAGGATCGGCAGCAGTAGTGGCAGTGGAGGGGGTGGGGGAGACCGTGGTGGCAATGGTAGAGGCAAAGCGGTTCCCCAGTCGTAGAGAATTCAAAGAGAATCCACCCGAGGTGGTACGCAGCAAGGGGGAGAGTCTTCTCACTAACATGTATGAATGGGGGTTGTTCTATGATTCGTTCGTATCGAAAAAATAAAAAAAGGGGGTAGCTCCGCTAAAATTATATAATATACTTTAAATCTATACTACTTTTCTGAGGTGGCGATTAAAGGGAAAAGGAAGAGTAATACATAAGAGGAGCACAACACGCTTTTCATCTTGAAAACCGCGATAACAATGAAAAGGGTTAAAGAAAAAAAAAAGGATAATGGTTACTAATAACAGTACAGGGATCTACTTACATCGAATATTACATCCGTTTTGCTCACTTTACAGATGCCTTCGTTTACACGTTAGCCTGAAGGTCGATTGGTTGTTGATTTTATTTTTTAAAATTACTACACTGTGATAAAAGTTAAAGGGAAAAATAAAATCAAAACCAACCTTCCTAAGCACTTTTACACGTTGAATTATACTTTTTTTTAATAATTATTTTTGGAGTTTCCTTTTCTTAGTTAAAAAATATTCTTTTTATTCTTTTGTTTTGGAGGTACAAGTACAGTGTTTTTTCTTTTGTGTATAAGAAGTAATGGAGAATGAAAGTTTTACAGTGTTTTCTTTTTAAAAAATAAACATAAAATTTTCTGTCAGAAAGCTCAATTGTTACTATTATTATTAAAAAAAATGTAAAGATTTTCTTGTGTTAAATATCATCCCACGGCATCTTTGACTCACTCTCATCCTCCGCTGCGGAAGGGGACTCCACCTTTATCTCCTCTTCCTCGATGTCATCCTCTATTTCGTCCTCGATGTCATCCTCGGAGTGGTCTACAGTGGAGGGCTCCTCCTTGTCGATGGACGGAGCCTTCTCCTCCGCGGTAGTGCCGCCCAGGAGCCAGTCCAGTCCCCCAGTAGCCGGTGCCGGTGCTGGTGCTTCCTGTGGGGCACTGACGGGGGGTGACACAACGGGGTCCACTGGTGGGGCGACGTCGGTGCTGTCCTTTAGCAAGGACTCTTCGTGCTGTGTGGCGGAAGGGGCCGCCTTGGCCGCCATAGGGCTGTGCGACTCCGACACTCGCTGGCTGCTCTTGTAAGGAGAGGGCACCGAGGAGGGAAAGCTGGCCTCGGTGTAGTCCGCACTAAGGTTGTAGGGCTGGTTCGCCAGGTACTGGACGGGGTCCGAGTCACGGTGGTGGGGCCCTTTGCTGGGGGACGTCGCCCCTCTCGCCTTCTTTCCCTTTGGCTTGGGTGCCTTGGAGGCGGTGCTAAACTTTTTACTGTTGGAGGCAATCCACTCGGACCGCTTTGCCTCTCTGGCCTCCTGCTCCGAGTCCCGGCCTCCCTCCTCGGCGTACTGCTGACGACGGGAGGAGAGGTGCTCGATCAGCTCTCTGCGCCCGTCGAGGTCTTGAACCCGCTTCTTACTATCGCCTAGATCAAAGGTACCCCCGTAGAGTCGTATATACCGCTCCACCTCCAAGTGGTGGCTCAAGGAGGCCACCGTACGGAGGGCGTCCACGTGGGACTGCCGGGAGAGCATGTCTACCATCAACAGTACAATCTCGCGATCGTCCTTGGTGAGGTTCTGCAGCACGTCGCCCCCTGTGATCGTCTCGTCCGGGAACCCATTGGAGGCCTCTCCGTCCGGGAGGGGTTGCCCTCTATGCATCGGACTGGGGCTAAGTCGTTGCTCCAGCGGTTGAAAGGGGGAGTTGCCGGTGGAGGTGGTCCGTGTGGTACGAGCCGCGGGCCTGCGTGCCCCTTTTTTGGAGGGAGAACGGGCGGAGGTGAGTCCGCCTTTCGGCCTGGGCCTGCCTACCTGAGCGGTTTGAGCTCTCTTACCGCTTTTCATTTCCTCCAGAAAGACACTATACGTGGTTAGGATGCGGTACTAGACACCGTTCTGTTGTGTTATTTCTAATGTGCTTCCACTATATAGAAGGAGAGTTGTAAATAAAAAAAAAAAAGAATAAACACACAAAATGAAGGGTAAAAGATGTGCGTATCGTCTTCATCAGGGTGATAGGAAAAGGAGAAGTTGCAACTAATAATAATAATAAAAGAGAAATATTGACGAAGTTATAATTAAACGAGAGAAATGGCCACAAAAAGGGGCCCATTATTTTCCTTCCAAAGGGTTTCTTGGGGCGGTGAGAGGGTGACCCCAGACGGACAGACCGTTTTCAATTAACGCTGTCAGGTGTTGTACCGTGTCTGTACTACCGTCCAGCTCGTAAAGCTCTCCTAGCTCATCGGAGAATAATTCTGAAAACAGCTGCATATACGCGTCTCTGTTTCGCTGCATTTCTGCACTATCAGGGACAGAGGACATCGTACTAAAAATAGTTAACCGGTTAATACTATTGTGTAAGCCAAAAAGAAAAAGAGAGGGAAAAAAAGAATCCTTTTCAATGTACAGCGGCGTCCTTATCACATACGGAATCGTAAAAGTATTCCTGTTATACAATAATATAAACATTATTGTTTAGTAGAATAATTGGTGAGCCGAAAGATAATGGGAACGACAACTGAAAAGCACCACACATACAAATAACGAAGAAAAACCTGCAATCGTCAAAGTGGTTTCACGGTGGCCTTGACCACAATGGGGGGGTTCAGACGTAGGCGCACAAAGTTGTGGTATTTGGAGCGACTCCGCTTCGCCCTATTCGTCTGCATCTGTTGTCGCAGCGCTTCATTCTCCAATTCCCACTGCTGAAACGAAGCCAGCATCGACCCTGCATAGGAAGCCGCGGTCCGGTCCGTTAAACCGACTGTGAAGTGCAGAGGGACTGTTTCCTTTTCCTTCGGGCCCCACTGTACCTCTCGATCTCCCAACCTCGCTCGAAAGCACATCGCAAAACGATCCACCAGCAGTTCCTCCAAGACACACTCCACTGTATCCCCCACACGATAGTGGGACGGCTCAAAGAAGAAAGTGGAGGTGTCGTCCTCGTTGCCGTAGTACAGTGTGATGTGCGGAACGGGGGGTCGGTGGAAACGCGAGTTCAACGCCTCCCGTATGCTTTTTACTTCCGTTTTACTATTCTGCTGCTGAAACAGCCAACCACGCAACCACTGTGTGTGGCCTTGAACCACTTCACCCTTGATCGGCCCCGGGTTGCCCAAGAGTTTATCTTTCACGGTATTCCACACCCTCGCCAAAGCACTGTCTCCGCTGTCCGTCTCTCCGATAAGGTCCGCCAGTACGGTACGGGCACTACTCCACAGTGTCTCTCCATCCGATGAGGACAGCACAGCCGCGTAGACCACCTTCTCCCTTCCTCGTACCGTGGGGGCGAGGAGGGGCTGGAGGAGGCTGTGGTCGGGCGGGAGGCGAAGTAATTGTCCTACCCGGTCGTCACAGAAGGACCGCAGCCGATCGGCGACGTCTCGAGGGGAAAGGGCAATCATGGCAGGTGGTGTGGGCGGCGCCTCAGAGGGAAGGTGGACGACCACCCTGTCTCTCACCAACTTCACCAACTCCGTCGTGGGCAAGGTGGAGTTCAACCACAGGGAGCCATCTTTGGATGGAGGGCTGAAAATACGCTGAACAGTACGGAGGGCCTGGTCGCCTTCCTCGCTGCTTTTAATAAGAGGGTGATCTTGTCGGAGCTTTACGCGATCGGCAAGTACCGAGTCCGACGGGCAGTCAAGGTAGACGGTCAGAGCGTAACTGCACGTAGGGAGACAGTGCAGCCAGGTCCTTCTGGCTTCTTCCGTTGCGTTGCAAGCGTCGATAATCAAAAGGGTACGGTACTGCGTGCAGCTACAGAGAACCGAAACGTCACGGAGGGCGGAAAGCATTTCTTTATGAAGGAGTGTTCTAAGATGACGTTTTTTATGGTTACTGGAGGCCTCGGTAATCGCATGTCGGTGAGCCACCTCCACATGCACCAAGTCCTTACTCAGTACCACCCCATACTGAAAGGGTTGCGGTTGGTGTTGGGTGAAGTACTCCATCAGTGCGTTGGACAAGGTCGATTTTCCACTACCCGGCAGTCCACAGAGCAGAATAGTGACTAAAGGAGCCCCGTCGGTGTGAAGCTGCCGTTCGGTCCAAGTCAACACCTTTTCAAAGTGCTCCGAGAGGGAAAGAGTATCCCTCTCTCGCTTCCGGTCCATACAGTATTGTTCAAATTCGCGGGAAAGTGCATCAATGCCGCGCTGCTGTATGCCTTGTAGCAGTGTCTCTCGCGTTCCTCCCTGCTGTACATACCACATCAAAAAAGCCTCGTGATACAGACTGAGTTTAATTTTGGACTCCCCAAGAATGCAAGATCGTAACGAGCGTAGAGTCACATACCGGGTGGTTTTGACCTTTAGCCGAATCGGTGTACAACAGTGTTCGCCTACAGTGTACTGGGGCACTTGAAGGAGGAGCACGAACCCCTCTGCTACCTCATCAAACGGTTCAACGTCATTCGTTCGCCATGGGTATGTGGACTGGATATAGTGATGCATCGTTTTCTTATCCGGAAGGGAGACGGTGTCTACACAAGGTAACCCCCAGTGGTCCGCGAGCTCTCGCACCTTTTCATATTCCAACGCGTACTCTCGGATACTATCTACTTTCTGTAAAGAAAACAACACCAGCTGCTGATGGAAGCGACTACTCTCCAGCACGGGGTGTCCAAAGTCATGACGGGGGTCAATGCACTCTAGTGATGCGGACAGACGGAGTCGGAAGAGATCGCTAGAGAGTTTGGATTGTTGAGAAGGAGAAAGCATGGACTGCAAGCACTCCTTGGCAATCTCCACGTGGTGTCCACTACAGACATGCTTTGACATCACCTCCAGGGTAATACCATCCAGCGAATAAAGCGTCACCACGAAACCGGCGAGCTTACGCTGACAGAAGGCCTGGTAGTGCGCCCATATAGAGGCATCCTCCGCCCACTGTGCGTCCACCTCATCATAGTCGAAAAATTTATTCACCCCCCTCACACGGATGGTCCCGGTCTTTGGATCCACCAGCAGCGTCCTCGCCCCGCAGGGTAGTCGTTTCAGGTTTCCCTGTTCCGATACCTTGACGGATACCGATACGGAAGTCCCCTGAGGAATGAGCTTCGCCTTTCCTCGCTGTGCCAGTTCCGCATAGTACCCCAAGTCGATGGCTTGTGGGCAGCCTTCATACGGAGGGGAGGATAGTTCTTCTCTAAAGATACAGGATGTACTGAGGATGTTCATTCACACCTCTCTTGTGAGTTAGTGGGGAATATGAATAGATAGAAAAAAAAAAAAAGGAGAGAGAGAGAGAGAAGAAGATAGTTAAACACGGCTGTTAATCCGACTTGGTGACACGATAGTAGGGAAGGCATACACTTACTTACAGAGAAAGCAACGGTAAATTTTTAAGAGGTAGTATCTTTAGTATTGGAAACGATAGATTGGATTCTTAAACGTCGGTGAAATGAACGAAGTCACAGAAGAAAATAATCAAGGAAAAAAAAAGGAGGGTGACCGCAGCCACTATTTTACTGCTGTTGGCAGTCTCCTCCAGGTCCTCCGGCTCCCATCATCTGTCCCATCATTTGGTTCATCATATTTCCCATCATGTTGGACGCCTGAGCGGATTGAGCACTGTTCGCCTCCTGGTACGCCTCAAAAGAGGCCACAAAGATGGCGTTCACCTCCTCAGCGGTGAGCCCAACTGCCTTTCCCATGGCGATGATACCTTCAAAATTCTTTTGAAGTGCCTCTAACTGCTCTTTGGATGCCACCACAAAAGGTAGACTGTGGGTCTCGGTCTTACCATCCTCCGTCTCACAGTCCACCACAACCGTCGCTCCCAGTGGGGAACCCCGCTGCTCCATTACTCGAGGAACTAGTTCGTTCAGATCATCTTCAAACAGGACGGGATCCAGCTCGGCCGCTAACGAGAGGATGGAATCCGCAGGGACGTCGTTGATGGAGTGCACCTTGCGCCATCCCACACCGGTAATCTTGGCCATAAGAGTGCCGTCCTGTGCCATGGCATTTTCAAAGAGAGAAGGCATTGTATAGGGAATGAATACAAAACTAAAAAAAAAAAAAGCGAAAGGGGTGAGAAAAGGGAAAATGGTGAAATCAGTACAACAATGAGAGACAAAAGAAAAAACGGAGAGGAAAAAACAACAACAATGTGAACCGTTCTCTACAACTTGAAGGTTGATGTTTTTGTGGGAAGCTAAAGAGCCCATCTATCTATCATCTATAAGAGAGGATTTAACAAAGTAAAACAAACAAACAAAAGAGAAACCAAAAATGATGGAAATGAAAATAAAAGCGATTTTCATCCTTTGTTCACTTGGCAATCGGCTGAGGTACTGGGACCGGTACGGCTACAGGCACCGGAAGAGAGGCGGCACCCACTGGTACAGGCGCTACAACGGGAACAGACTTTGCCACCCCCGCTACAGTCGAGGAGGACGAAGAAGAACTAGACGAGCTGCTGGTGGAACTAGACCCATCATCAGATTTCTTTTTTTCGGATGTCTCCGTTGGGGCTGCTAATGGCACCGGGGCCTGGTAGTCCTCCGCGGTGAGCACGGGTAGCTCTTCCTTTAGATCAAAATCAAAGGGTTTCTTCTTCTTTTGACGCGGCTTAATAAACGAGTTCACCTGCTTATACGTGGACTCCGCCAACAAGTCCTTCAACTTTGGGGAGGCAGTATCGGTGGCGCCGTATTTGAGTAGAATCAGCACATTATCTATTTTCTTGGCAAGAGCGGCGAACTGCAGCGCCGTCCCTTTTTTGCCCAGCCCGAGGACATACTCCTCCCCACTGAGCTTAATACCCCATTGCCTTCTATTGTAAAGAACATAACCCACACTGTCAATGAGTGATCTAATATTCTCTTTATTTTTTTCCAAGTAGTTGTAGAGTGTGGTGGGGTTTCCGGCATAGGCGACAGACCAGAGGTTGCTTTTGGTGACCTCAGAAGGCAGCTCGCCAGTGTCGACGGCAACACTGCTCTTGTCCTCGCCCCTTTCTCGTTGGGTGTCTGCCACGGGACGAGAACTGTCAATTTTTAAGTACTCCTTCGCGACTCGGAGCTGATCTGCCATAAATTGCAACCGTTTAAGGTCGTCTTCATCGTCGGTGAACACCTTCTTTTCTTTTCGCCTCCGATCGATTTCTAGTTTGGCAGGGGCCGTCCCGTCGTACTTGGCGCCTCCGAATACAATATATTCGGGACCAAAAGGGATGGGGGCTTCTGCTTCAGACCACTCAAGGGTGACCTCCTTGAGAGGATCTAGTACCACCGGTACATCCACATGACCGGCGGGACCAACACGGGTGGAGACCACTTTGGTCCACATGAACTTGTGAGGGTTGATGTAAGGTTGGTAGCCGTGAAGCATTTCTTCTTCTTCCTTCTTTGCCTCTTTATTGGGCTCCTCGTCGTCCTTTAGGGTCTGGAACTGGACCACTGGTTTCGCCTCATCCATTTTCATTGGAGAAAGGGTGGATTGATTCATAGTGCTGGGGTAGTAGGTTGGTGAACCTGAGAAGGAGGACAGACGGGAGGGCGAAAGAATGGGCGCCTGCGGTGCTTGAGCTCCAAGGGAGTTGTTAAACGAAGGTTGTTGGGATGGAATGCTATGTGGAGCCTGTGAAGGTGGGCCAAGAGGGGTGGGAATGGGCAGAGACGGTACCCCAAAAATCTGGGAACTAAGTGGAGTGGGGTGATGAGAGACCTGCTGGGGCACAGGAGCGGTAGGGCCCGTAAACTGAACTGTGGAACTCCTTCCGGAGGACGGTACGCCAAAGGTCTGTGGTTGAGGTAGGTTGAACGACTGCGCTTGAGGGGGGCTTGGCGACTGTGGTTGAGGGACGCTAAAGGTCTGCGGCTGAGGGATGCTAAACGACTGCGACTGCGCTTGAGGCGGGCTTGTCAGTTGTGGTTGAGGTGGGTTAGACGGCGGGTTTTGAGGTACGCTGAAGAGGGAGGCGGATACACTGGGTTGAAAAGGTGCCGATGGTTCCGGGTGCGGCTTCGATGGACTAGCAGAGAGCGAACTCAAAGGCGTTTGCTTTGTACTCGCTAGCTGTGGTACGACAGGCACTCCAAAAGGCGAAGGACGGACCGCGGAAGGGGTGGGTGGGGTGATGAAAGAGGCTTGGGACGGCGACGGTAACGGGGGAGAGGGCTGTAGGAACGGAGCGAGGGGCGCAGACCCTGACGGAGACGAAGAGTATGGCTGTCCCAGAGACGCACTTGGATGAGAATAAGAGCTAGTAGAAGGGTTGTCCGCTGGTGTAGTTAACAAAGCGGTGTTCAGTTGAGGGGGGGCTGATGGTACTTGTGGTACGAACATAAACTACAAGAAGAGGGGGGTTGAACAGCACCTAAAAAAGTACAGTGCGGAACCTTTGGATGAAAACGCAAATAGAGAAAGGGAGGGAAGACAAATCAAAAAAAAGAAAGTCAGTCAAAAAAAAGTACGTCAACAACAACAATAGAAAAAAAAAAAGAAGGGAGGTAATAAGTTATAATATGAATGCACACAGTACATGTAAATACAGATTTAAGTTACGTTTAGTTGTTGTCTTTCATGATTTTTGAAAGAAAGCAGGCTATTCCACCTTTTTCCCCTTCTTCTGTTTCGTCCCTAGAGCTACAATGTGTTCGTACTCGTCTATAGTGACCGGTTGAACACTCAACCGCGACTGCGTAAATAGTGCCATATTTTTTAACTTTTTCTCCTCCTTCATCGCCTTTAGAGAGACTAACTGATCCAACACCGATACAAACTTCACATCCACCATTTTCCAAGGATTGTTTTCCTTGGTGGCCTTGGGGAAATAATACTCCGAGTTCTTGTCCAATGCGGTGTAGTCATCGTAGTACTCCCTCGCTACAGTGGCGAGGCCGACCACACCGGGTTCCTTGCAGTTGCTGTGGTAAAACAGGACACGATCCCCCTCCCGCATCGCCATCATGTGATTCCTGGCTGCGTAGTTCCTTACCCCATCCCAAGGGGAGACCGTCATTTGCTTTAGTTGGTCGATCGAGAATTTATCGGGTTCCGACTTCATGAGCCAGCACTTGAAAGAAGCGGCACGCGGACGCTTTCGCGAGGCGGTCGTCGCCGTCGTCGCACGGCTCATACTGAAAAACCACTAGCAACAAAAAGGGCATGTAGAATAATAGTAATAATAACAATACTGTGACGAGAGCAGTTTCATACCGTAAAACGAACAACAATAATGATTAAATAAGCAAACAACTGTATACGAAGCGCAAAGTATGGAGCACAATGAGGTGGTATTTCACCTTCAATCGTCCTCGTCAAAGTCCTCTTCCGAAATGTGTAAAGGGCTGTTTTCCTCTCCCGCCATCACATCCATATTTCTACTATTCTGCGGGACCTTTTCCAGTTCAATTGTTGGCGGTGGCGCCACATTCTTGACCGGAAGCGACGACGGTTTGGGGGGTGGGGCGGGACGAGACGGGGCCTTGGTGGTAGCAGCACCTGCCGCCTTCATGGGAGTCTCTAGGGCTATTTTATAAATACGCCGTCTCGTGGCGTTGGTGCACAACTGCAGATCTACCTTTCCCCCGCTATAGTGCTCATACAGTCGGAGAATATTTAATATGTTAGGCTGGGCGGCCTTGTAGTCCCTCTGGTGAAAGATTTCCTTAATGTCGCTGTTGTTGGGGGGCGCAATACCCAGCTCTCGCATAAAGAGCTCTTCCATGTGAATTTCTAACCGGCGGCCGATGGTGGCCACTTCCGAGGTGGGTTGGTTGTAGGCGTAGCAGTTGTCCAACACCAGCCGCATATCGTTCACAAAGTGTTCCGTGGTCGGATAGCTGTAGTTCTCCAGCTTCTCCTCAATGAAGCTCCAACACATGGGAGTCCTGACTAGTTTGTGGTAGTTTTCCAAGGTACTGGGGTCACGGAGAAAGATGTTTCCCTTATCCAACTCCTTCATTTGTTGGAGAACATTTCGACATTTATTGTAAAACTGTGTATCTAATATTTTCTTTATCATTTGTATTCGGCGGTCTACTCTGGCCTCTAACGCCTGTTTTTCTACGGAGAGCATCTACCTACCTACCGTTTTCCACCCGTTATGTTAGTTATTACTATTAGTATGGTGTTTCTTCTGAGTTTTATGGAATCACGTACTTGTTCAGAGCGGAACCGGAAAAAGAAGGAAAAGAAAAAAAAGTAAACCCACGCTGTATATTGGCGATAGTACAGCAGAAGTAGTAACACTACCAGAAAATATTCTGATTCAACGAAAAAAAAAAAAAAAGGTCTATGAAGACAAAACAAACCGCACAGCATTGAACTACGACGAACCTTTCCCGACACCAGCGAGCAAATACACCATCAAGGCTATCAAAAGAATAGCCCCAAGAGAGTTGGAGAGAAAGAAACCGACCTCATCGACTATACTAAATCGTGTCCTTTCGCTCAGGCGAGTAAGACCCTCCTCCCCAGGCATCCAGGAGTTGGGGTAGATGCACTGGTCGGCATACCACACATCACTAGTGACTTTCCTACTGCCGAGCACCATCGGGTCGCTGGGCCGCAGTGGCTCTGAAATCTGATGAAGAAGTCTTCCTGCTCGAGACATTCTGTATAGGGGTACTGAAAGAAAGAAAGAAAGAAAGAAAAATGCGGGAAACCAAAGGATTTATTGAGAGTTTCATGCGTCATAAACAACAGCATAGGAAAGCCAGAAGTGGAGAACACGGAAAGAGAGTACAAAACATTTATATATAATAAACAAAAGTGCAAATCATCTCTATTATGTATTACTGTTATTTTTTTTAAAAAAAAATTATGTATTTCGTTTAATCCTGCTCTTCGACTCTGGAAAGGTTGTATGGGGAAGTTTTAGTAACTGAAGTTGGAGGTCTGTGCGTAAGTTCCTAGTAGCATTTCAGAGTTCTTCAGCGCTTTGGCATCACTGGGCGAAAATGCTCCCCGACTTCCTTCACTAATATAACTCTTTACCCTCTGCAAAACGATATTTGTGACGTGGTTCTGTCTAGTTTGACTAAGTCCTTTGGATTGTTGCAATTGACCAACGGCGTAGGTGAGGGAGTAGGTCAGATAAGCGGTGGTCACCCCGGACTGCTCTAATCGCCTGGCAAGGAAAGATGACTTCTGCGGACTTTCAATCAGTGTCACGTACCCCCATAGTAAAGAGAGTAAGTCTACATTACACGAGAGGAGAAAATCCACTATCCTTCGCGACCCCTCCGGGGACGACGGGTAGATCTTTGCCTCTAATTCCAATATCACAAAGTACAGAGGAAACGCAGAAAATTGATGAAAGTACTTCTGCAAAATAGACCGAGCGGTTTCCTCGGTAGACTTGAGCGTATTCTGGAAGCAGCTCTCCACGGCGAGAACGACCTCCTCATCCGAGGCGCCGCTGGCAGCGATCAGTTCCATCTGAACTTCACCCCCACCGTACCGCGGGTAGTAGGACGCCATGGAGAAGATCTCAGTAGGGGTGAGGATGTACCGTTGAAGGGCGCTTCGCTGTCGCATCGCGGCCTCTCTTTGTGTACTTCGCACCCCCTCCACCTCGCAGATCGTATCAAAAGTAGGGCAGTCCGAGGACAGAAAGTCCTCAATCACGGTGCACAACATTTCCTGTGCCTTAAGACCCGCTAATTTTCTGGCAATCTCCGTCTTGTCCGGGTGGTGGCATTCGGTGGCACAAGAGAGGGCCTCCGTCATGAACTCGATCCGGCGGTGCAGTCGGCCCTCTGGGGCGATGGTGGACAGCTCCGACAGGGCGAGGGACTGGAATTGGTCCACGGCACTGGGCACATCTTTTGAGGCGACGCGCAGATACATGGCGTACACTTCAGGGACTTGGACCGATTTCCGACTGAGAAATGCGGGCAGGAAGCGAGAGTTCGCCCTCACCAGAGCAGATCGTAAACTTTTGGTGATGGAGAGCTCTTGACGGGGCAGAAGCAGCCACTCAAACAGATACACATGGGCCACCTCATCGAGCGGTTCCATTTCCCAAATCGTACCAGTGTTCAAGGAAGAGCCCAACAGCCGATCCACCGCGCTACGGTGGGTAAACCACGACTCTACCAGCATGTTGGTCACCGTTTCGAGTATGCTCTTTTTCTTTTGATATACCCCGTATTCATGCGTGTCTATGGTAGTTTGCTCCACAGAACCCCCACCGGCCGATTCGCTAACAAAGATGGAGAGGACTGTGTTATTGGGATCCACCTGTTGGGCGGCCCGCAACAGAAGGCGCACCGCTAGTTCTTCGCGTTTACTGTTCCGTAGTTCATTACACAGCTGCAGTAGCACCCCATTATCCCAGTACCGAGCGGCATAAGGAAGGATGTTGTTCAGCCAACGCTGGAGACCGCTTTCAGTCATGGCAGAGAGTCGTTGGTTATTCATCAACGCCTCCACCTCGGAGCGATCGAGGTGCTTTTGGACGTCGGTGGCGTCACAGAACTTTGGACACATTTCAATCAACCGTGAAACCGCCGAGCTATTCGACCCTGTTCCCTGATGATTGAGGGCGATAATCTTCAAGAAGTAACTCCCCAGCCGCCGCGATGCATCCCCGTCCTTGACGACCTGACCAAAAGTGAGGGACTGCTCCGAAAGCGGCATGGGGATGTTATTCACGGCTAGGAAAAACTCACACGCCTCCAGTGCCTTTTTACCCACCAGGTACCCATTGTAGAGTGCCAAAGAGTCTAGCTGAAGGAGGTCCTGTCGGGAGAGGTGGGCACCGCTGGGGATGGTGACCGTTACCTTTTCCTTGTACCACTGTTGAGGCAAATGCACTTGGATCGAGCGACCGCTCTCTTCGTTGACATTCATCTTTTCCAAGTACAACTGAAGGGACTGTAGGTTAGAACGAACCCGAAGGATCGTCATCTCATCGAGGCGGTTAATGGCGAGGTCCCAGAGAGGGTACAGAGAGCGTGCCAGGTAGGAGATGACGGCATTCACCATGGGTGAAAGGGTGACGGTGATCTGTCGCGTCTCCCCATCGGCGAGGTAGTTGGCGTCCGTGCTTGGGACCGAGGCGTTGCGGAGGAGCTGTCGTGCCAGATCGACCACGCTACTGGGTAGTTTACCGAAGATGGAGGATCCTAGGGAGTCGAGGGAGGGTACCCCGTGAAACTCCCGCTCTATAGAAAAGGACTGGTCGCCGGGGTAACCGTTGGCGGTAAAGTCATAGGCGTGCAAGCGGCCGATCGCTATTTGAAGCAGCATGGCTACATAATCGGTCGTGCTGTATATCTCCGAGAATCGATGAATTAAACTCTCCCGCACCCTACCGCTAGAGTGGGACAGTATAAGAAACAGTGTGTCTACTGGTCGAAGTTGAAAGTAGGCGGATAAACCTTGAACGTGGGCGATCATATAGCGGGTGGGAGGGACCGTCACTTGACTGCACAGATCGTTGGGACTAACGCGTAACAGCTCGGACACCTTCTCGATCGCCACCACACGCGCCACCGGTCCTACGGTACTGGGCTTAAAAGCCGTCAAGACATCTCGAAAAGCCTTATGAGGCGGGAGCACACACTTAGGTGAAGTGGCGACCAGCAAACTATCCGGGGAGTCCCGGTCGGCGCAGTGGGAAAGAATCACACAGTTATCTGCGGCAAACATATTGGAAACTTTACGATCATAAGGGATGTAGGACTTGATGCGGGTGCCAAAGAACATTTCCACTTGTGTGGTGCTCATGTAGGAGTTGTACCGGTACCGGAATTGATCTCCGTTGGAAGCAAAAGCAACCAACGAACACCCATCCGCGTCCGGCTCTGTGACAAACAACCGCTCAAGAGGATAGAGTTCCTCCGAGTCGGCAAACTCGACGTATTTGTAGGAAATAGTGCTAGACCGCTTTACCCCTCTCCTTGTCACCTTCCAAGCACTCACACTACTCGCCTCATCGAGACAGAACAGAAGCTCCCTTCTCTCATCAATCACAATATCCTTTAGCGGGGGGTAGGACCTATTTAACCAAAGTTCCTTAAACGTGTGCGCGTAGTAGGTAAAGTTGGATACTACGGGAACATGGGAGAGCCAGTATGAAAACTTCACTAGTCGCATTTTTTGAACCAAAGCGGTACTCTCACTAGAGTATTCTAATTCATGAACAGTATTGCTGCCCTGGCCTATGCAAAAAATACGACCCTGATCCTTCAAGGTCACTATTTTAGTAATTGGATACTCCGTTTCCAAGGTATAATCCAAAGACAGTAAACGAATCTTTTTGGTATTGCGTTGGTCGCCCACCCACACCCCAATTAAACTAATCGTATGTGGGGTGGCGACTGGTATCACGTAGGAGACATGGGACTCGAACACGCCACTATTCGGCCTGCATGGAGGGCCGACGGCGGTGATGATTTCACTTATTTCATCAAAGTAGCAGAAATCGCTGCCGTCACGGTAATCCCATAGGACGAAGCGGTTGTCCACGGTAAACCATACACGAGAGAGGTCTGCGAAGATGCCCTGAAAGGTGGTGCAGTTGACCTTCTCCCACGCCTCCGTCAGCGCCTCTGGCCACTGGAGGGAACCGATGGGAAGAAAGTCTGGCAGTGTATACGTGGTGTCCTCGGTGGTGAAGGACACAGGGTTCGACTCCACGGAGCCTTTCGAAGTGAGTACCGGATTGCGTTCTTTATTGCACAGTGTAATTTCAGTGGAAATCGCATCCTCCACCGCCCTCCTTGCCTCCTGTTGGGTGGCATCCGTCCCTGTCGGGGGTTGACGAGCCGTAGTAGAATTGAAATAACTCATAGTGAGGTGGTGAGGGTAGTTAGGATTACTATTATTAATAAGTTTGTGAAGTGTTAATTAATATTACTCTTTTCAGGGTGGAATTCTCTTGGTGCTAAAATACTCTTTTTTTTTTTTAACTGGAGAATAACTTTCTTTTTGTTCGTTTACTTTTATGTGCTATTTCAAATTCAATGCTAAAAAGCTAAACAGAGTTTTTTTTTTTTTCTTCTTTGTTTTGTGTGTTGTTTTTATGGAATTAAAAAAAAAAAAAGAGGCGGTAAAAAAAGAAAAAAGGAACACTTAATTCACGTGTATCGGAGTAAAGAACAGAGAAGAATGCATCACAAAACAGTAAATGACGCAAAAATTGAGAAAAAAATATACAGTACAAGTCTGATCTCTATCATCAGAACCATTCAAAAACGAAAAAAAAAAAAACAGTAGAACAGAAATACAAAAATAATTTTTGTACGTCGCTTTTACTCATCCGAAGAATCGGAATCAGAGTCAATTATTCTAAAACGCGAAATATCTAGAGAAGAAAATTTAGTCATGTTCTGCGTGTTCCCCTCTACCTTGGAGGGAGAGGCGGTGGCCTCTGGACTTTGCATTTGGAAGGAAATGCTCTGTTCCTCCGCCGCTGGGGTAGGTGCAAACACCGAGGGTTCTGCTGTAGAGGGGGTCTGTGACACCTTGGTGGAGAGGCTGGGAAGAGACGGATCCACCTTCCCTCTACCCGTCGCTACACTACGAAGGGAAGAAGCCGCCGACGTCTTGGCGGTCCCGGCACCTCGCTTGGAGGAGGTAGCGGAAGCGGTCATGACAGCACTTTCCTTGGCAGAGGGGGTGGCGGGTGCCGCATTACGGGTGGAGGTGACGCGGAAGGATGCCTCTGTACTGGAATCGCTGATGAGGAAGGCGGAGAACCTAGACTGGTTCCTGGACTGGGAAGGGGGGGCCGCAGCAGGAGGCTTCTGTTGTTCGGCTGCGGTGTCACTGCTGCCTGGTGGTGGTAGGGGTGGCGCTCCTGCAGCGGCCTCCTTGCGTGGGAATGTGAGTTCATAGTTTTGAGTGGCGTTGCTGTGGTCGTGAGGGGAGGCAAGAGGGGGGACGTCGGCAATGTTGCTCAGTGAGTCCCCTTTCTCGTCCTCAATACTTGCCGTGCGGTGGCTACGCGGAGTAATAACCTCGGTATCCTCCGTGTGTGCCGGGGAGGCAGGGGTGACGGTGGATGGAGACACGGACGGTACCGTCTTTCTTTTACCGTTGCCACTGCTGCTATGCACACTCGCACTCGCTCCTTCAAAGGAAACCGATGCTTTGGAGGTCAGCTTGGCTGTCCGCACAGAGGAAGACTTACTCCCATTCTCTGTTACTTTCTTCGCCACCTCTTCGACTTTTTCCACTTCTAGGGCCTCATCCTCTTTCTGCATGAAAGGTTGTAGCGGAATCGGCTTCCCCTGCAGTAGGTAGAGTAATTTGTACATGGTGCACAAGGTGCTGATATCGGTAAAGTGAAGCTCCACCGCGGCACCGAAAGAGTCGGAGAGAAGTAACACCGATGGTGCGGTATACTGGCAGTCCAGTTCACTGGTCCTTAACTCCAGCATTCTATTTCGAGACATAAAATCTAACAGCGATACCGTTTCCCGATTGACCTCGACACAGATTCGCTTTCCATCCAAGTCCTTTCGCACATTCTCCCTCACCGTGATGCCCTCGGTAAAGAGAGCCGTCATGCACTTCAGTTGAGTAGGGGTAAGGCCTCTGGTGGAGGCATCCAACACCGCCACCTGATCATTGTTTTCCAAGAGTGCCACTTGCGGGGAGAAGGACTGAATTTGTTCCTCCAAGTCATTAATTCGCTTTGTCAGTCGCTGAATCACTTCCGACTTCTTCAACGGCGGCTCTGACCCCGCCGCCTTCCCTCTGTCGTCGGGACTGTAAATATCATTCAGCGCATTAACGACGGAGCGAGTGCCTCTCCTACCGCCCCGTCGCGCCGCCTCCTTCAGTTCCCGAATAATGGAAGCGTACTGCTGCGGGCTATAGGGGGTGAGGGACAGATGCCACCCGTAGCTGACTGCCAGTGCAGCGTGCTTCCCCATATCCCTCGCAATCTTGTACTCCTCGGGTGAGACACGGAAGGAGTCTATCGCCGTCACGGAATACCCGACCGTCATGAGAATCATAACACGGTAAAAGGGATGAGAGGCAATCGGATTACCCTCCAAGAAAACCGTTTTCAGCGACCGCTGCTTCGTCAATCCTAAAAGAGAAGTAATTTTATTATCTCTCACGTCTAACTCTACCAGGCAGGGGTGTGCACCAAAGTGGTTGAAATTAGTAATGTGATTACTTCGGAGATTGATGCTTATAAAGTTGGCCTCTGCAAGGTCTTTTAGACCCATCAAAGTATCAATACCCTTTTCTACCAAATCTAAACGATGAAGTGACATGTGATGCTTAAAAAAGGTCGCAGTACTAGGACCACCAGGAGAAAAAAGAAGAAAAAAAAGAAGAGAAATCCATTGCCATTTACCTCAGATGACAGAGAAAAGACAGAAAAGGCACTGGGATACACTACCCTTTCAACACATCCAAAATATTAAAACAAAAATATTGTTTATGTTAGTTAAATTCTAGCCCCAGGCCTTGAATTAGGTTTAGGAAAAAAAAAACGTCTCTTTATCTTCTTGAAAAATGCTAAAGAACAAGCTACAAATCTCTTTTTTTTTTCTTTTTCTTTTTTAAAACCTAAACCTCCTCGTTGACTTGAGTAATATATTATTTTTGTTTTATTTATTTATTTATAAGGGCTCCTTGCCAAATCCTTTTTCTTTTAATTTTCCTAGGAAACTTGAAAGAAAAAAAAAAGAGAAATCTGACTGCAGTAACCTGGGTGAGTTCAAAAATAATAGAGTTTCACCCCTTAGTCCTCATCGCGTGCTTGGTCTGGGCGGACCTTGGGACCTCCGGCCTGTTTCGCCATGATGATCTGATTGACGGAGAGCACTGTTAGGACTGTGTCGGTGGCGAGGCGGATGGCCCAGAATTTGGTGAGATAAGGGTCGAGAATACCCGCCTCCACCGTGTCCAGGGTGGTGCCGTCCTCGACGTTCACCCCGTGGAACTGCTTGGCGGCGTTGTGGTCCACCTCCAGCTGCGTCACCATATCGGTCCCGTTGAACCCGCTGACCTCCGCCAGGGTTCGTGCCACCACCTCAAAACTAGAGGCAAACTTGCGCACCGCGTACTGGTCGAGTCCAGGGTTGGCCTCGGCGTAACGGGTCAGCTCCTTCTGTAGTTCCATCTCCACCGCACCAGCCCCCGCCACCATACGCTTATCCTTCGTCAACGCCTTGAACACGTTGACGCCGTCGTCGATCGCCCGCTCGACGTCGTCTAGAACGTTCTGCGTGGCCCCTCGGACAACGACAGTGGAGAGTTTAGAATCATCCTTATCTTGAGAAAACACCGTGATGTTCTTTCCGCCAATGTCCGTGACATCGATGGCGTCGCACGCCCCCAAATCCTCCGGGGTAGGAGCATCGAGACGGTTCATGATACGGGCACCTACCGCGGCGCACATGCGACGGATCTCGAACTTGGAAGGGACACGAACCGCCATCATGTCAAAACGGTTGATAAAGTGAAGGGCCAGGTCCCCAAAAGTAGAGTTGGATACGATGACATTAGCTCCGGTTTTGTGAATATTGCTGATAATTTCCTCCATCACATCCTCCTCCTTCTTGGAGTAGGAAATCAAGTCCTCGGCATTCTCAATCAGAGCGGTGCCTTTAGTCTCCAATGAGGGGATATCCACGGCGCAACTATACACCGCCACCTTGGCCTTTTTGATGTGCTTGACGTTACTCTCTGTGCTACGGCCAATAACGTAACCACGAATCAGCTTCGTCTGTAACACCGATTCTCCGTCTAATTTAACTACACGAACGTTGTCCACGTTGAACCCGCGAATGTTAGAGGGACAGGCATTGATGCAGGCATCGGAGACGATATCTGCAAGAAAGTCCTCGTAGCCGAACTGCTTCGACGCAATCGCAGTACGCACCGCCGCCAGCACATTATCCTTCAACAGGCAGTCATCGGCGGTCTTGGCTACCATTCCCTCTAACAGCTCCAGCGCCTTGTTGCCCGCCTTCTTGTACCCTTCCACGATGTCACTAGGATGAAGACCCATACGGATCAGCGACTCCGCCTGAGAGAGAAACTCTCCGGCCAGAGAGACCACAAAGTTGGTCCCGTCGCCCACCTCTTGTTGCATGGCGTTGGAGGCCTGGACGAGAAGCTTAGCCGCGGGGTGCTCGACTTCTAGCTCGCGAAGGATCGTGGCGGCGTCGTGGGTGACAAACAGCTTATTCAGATTGTTGATCACCATCTTGCAAAGGCCATAAGGACCCATCGAGCTACGCGTAATCTTGGACAACTCACGGCAGGCCTGAATATTTTTAATCACCGGATCATCGACGAACGTTGCGCCGTCCTTTAGCATGGACTGAGGTCCACTTTGCATAAAAGACATGATTAGGTTGGTTTGAATAGGGTTCTTTTTTTTTTTCTTGGATTATTATTTTAATTGGTTGTAATAGATATGAGGACGAATACAACACAGAAGAAGGTGTGAGGAGG
Organism: Angomonas ambiguus; assembly: GCA_019695575.1. Taxonomy (NCBI): domain Eukaryota; phylum Euglenozoa; class Kinetoplastea; order Trypanosomatida; family Trypanosomatidae; genus Angomonas; species Angomonas ambiguus. The sequence goes on along the minus strand of JADNSB010000036.1, from coordinate 117,531 downwards.
AAGGGGGTGGTTTTAGAAAAATAAACCGAAGCAGCGTTAGAAACAGACCTATTCTGCTGAAGTGTAAGAGGGGACAAAGAACAGAAGAAAAAAATACGTTGTATTTAGTTTAAGAGGTGTTATATATAAAAAGAAGTTATACGAGGTTATGAATTATTATTGAAGGGTGCGAGAACGAAATAAATAAAAAAAAGGCAGTGGTGGTAAAAGTTCTTTTCAGCTACTGGACGCTTCTACCTTTTTCCGCTTTTCAGTCTTGTTGTTGTCCTCCCTTTTTGACAAAGGTCGCTTCCCTCTAAGGGTACGCTTCACTGGTCGAGCTACTGCCTCCTTCGAGAGGTCAATTTTCTGGCCAAAAATGGGGAGTTTAACACGATTTCCATTTTGATTCGTCGCCGCCACCCGAATGTGAAGAATATTCTCCATCGGACTTCCGCTATGATGTCGTGTAAGTTTCTCCACCAGCGTCTTACGTTCTCTGTAATTTGAGCGTTGCTGAGACCACTGTGACCGACCCGGCAGACAACGATGTTTTTGCCCCCTACGTGGTACCACCGCCGTACGGGTGGCACGGGTGACACTCTCCGCGAAGGTGCCCTTCTTGGGAACCCACACCGGCATAGAACTGTGCCCGAGAAACTCGCCGGTGAGACATTTGGGGTACTTCTTCACACCGTATAGCACAAAATTATTAAAGCTCTTTGCAAAGGCACGGATCGCGACTGGTTCTCCTAGCTGCTTGTCCAATTGTTTGGTGTCCACCACACGTTTGACCCGCTGGGCTACCTCATCCCCATCCTCGCTGAGTGCCAGAATCTTTTTCTTGTACGTTTCCTCCGGGGGAGGGGTGATGAAGCAGATGGACCCCCATGTCAGTTCATTAGGGACGGAGAAGTATAGAGGGACACGGTGGGCGACAGGGGCCTTCAAGAAGGCAATCTCAATATCCACGGCGGTGTTGGTTCGGTCGTGGGTGTCTCCGAACAGACTAGCGACACCACTCGGTGGAGCTTTAGCGTTGTTAGAGGTGTTAATAAACTCGGTTAGCTTTTCAACCGCCTCCTCTGTACGACACAGTGAATCCATATTGGATAGATGGGAGTAGAAACACTCTTTGGAGGGGAGAAAAGGGGGGAGAGTACAGAAAAAAAAAAATATGGACAGAGGGGTGGTGGACGCTCGTAAAAAAAAAAAAAAGATGGAAGAGAACACTACTACAAGTAAGTAACAATAACAATAGTAACAACAAATAATAGTAAAACATTAAAATTTACAAACATTGATTTAGACGTTTAAATCCTGAAATATTTACAGGATACCTGTGTGTGAGAAAGTGTTTTTCTTTCTTTCCCTTCTTTCTTCTATATTCGATTCTTTTTTTTTTTTTTCTGTCTTATCCCAGCTTTGTAATAACTCCGAAAGGCATGCTCACCACAACGACGGGTGTCATTAAAGTTTCCTTTTCCTTTTCTTTAGTCAGTAGCCGTAACGTACCACTCGCTAGTATGGTGTCATTCTGTTTTAGTGAAGCCGCCACATCCGCACAGCTTCCTTTGCAGTGCAACACTAGTGTTTCTGGAGATCCCTTTAACTCCTCATCCTGCACCAAGACGTACACCCGAGTTACGGACCCCTCTATTTGCTCCACCAGTACCACCTTCCCTGAGAGCAGCATGTTGCTCATCGCACAGGCGTGTAGAGAAACCTCCATATCCGCCCAGGAGTTTTCCACCCGTTCCGTCCCTATTCCTAACGGTCTGGTGAGCGAGAGGTCCACCGGACTAGGGACGAACGCGGGCAGTGGAGGCACTTTGAAGGGCTTTTTCCGCCACGGGTCGGGTTTCTTTTCCAACTCCACGTCGTGCTTGGCTTTACAGTGCATTCGAAGTCCTTCGTGCGTGGTAAACTTCTTGTCACAGAGCTCACACGAGATCAACTCTTTGGGCTCCGGCGTCTCAAACCCCATTGGAGAGGTGTAGGGGGGAAAGGTGGTGTCGACGGGAAGCGGTTGTGCGGAGGGGACGACGCCGGGGGAGAGAAACGGACTAGCGGCGGGATCGAGAAAAGGAGAGGGCTGTCCCTCAAAGGGGGAAGGAGCCGAGCTTGTGGGGGCAGAAGAAGAGGGGGAAGCGGGCGTCGAGAAAGGGGAGCTGACCTCCCCGACAAAAGGACTCTTCAGTTCATCGGAGGAAAAGGGAGAAACCACCCGCTCTGGACCCTCCTTCGGGGTGTAGTCCACCGCGGCGGGGGTGGACGGGGAGGAAGGGCCACCGCCGGAGGATCTCACCTGTCCGGTGATCACCGACACGTGATCCCCTGGTTTGACCGCGAATACCTTCAGCACCATCGAGCTGTGCACGAACGCCTCCCCCAGTCGGGCAGAGCCTACCGTGTCCCACACGTTCATCAGCTCCTCCATCGCGGCAGGAGGCATCGTCTCATCGGGGTTGTACAGAGGAGCAGGGGCAACACGGGTCCGCTCCCTCGGTCCCCGCCGTACAGGGGGGGCCGGCTCCACTGGCTTTGGGGGCTCCACGGAAGGCGTCCCCTCCGGCACCGCCTCCCCCGCCCCAGAATTCACCGTACCCTCCCCGTTGTGGACCTGCTGTAGATGCACCTTCGCCGCCATTTCCAACCGAAACGACTTTTGGCAAATACTACAGTGAAACTTTTTGTCCGCTACCGTGCTCTGAAACCGCCGGCTGTAACTCACGGCGCTGGAGGCACACGGGAGGGGAAGAGGGACGTCGAGGCGGTGGCGGAGGCGGCTGGGGAACAGACCCTGAAGCCGAACCGGTCCCAACCCTCGGACCACCCTATGAGCGACACACCTCATAGTCTACTTAATAGGATCACTACTAGCAAATAAGAAAAACAGTGGGGGAGGGGGTTGGTTGGTGAAGAGAAAAAAAATGTACCTCGTACACGCAAACATACAGCCGAGGAAAAATAATAAGAATAAAAGAACCAAAGAGAGTAAAAGTGTAGCACTAAGCAGCTCCCGGCTGAACATACATATATAACTCAAGGTCTGTAAAGCGTTTTTATCTTGCTAATGAATCCAAAACTGTCCGTGACGAGGAGCTCCGTCTCGTTAAAGTAGCATTCGTGTATCGGGATATACTTGGGTCGTTGGATCAGCCTAGAGGCGACGTGCACCACATCCCCTTCCCTCAGGTGCTGCACACAGAAGGTGGTGAGGAGCGACCCCCGGCACTGCAGCGCGTACCTCTCCTGGCTTTGTATACTATGGGCCACCCCACGGTCAGCCGCCGCGCCGCACTGGGAGACGAGCAGCTGACAGGCCCAGGCGGACTCCCCTTGCCATATCCCTCGCATCGGCTGTTGAACAATACCAACACAGAAGTGGACCGAGTGCTGCGCCGCTTTACCCCCGAAGGAGGAAACACTCTTCATGTCTATTCCAATACTTTACTTGTGTTATTATTATTTTATTTTTAATCGAAGAGAAAATAATAGATAAAAAAAAAGAGTGAGGAAGGTTACTCTCCAGAATTTCAAGTTGATAGATCAGGGTTGGCAACAAAAAAAAAATAAGAAAAAAGGTTAAGACCTTGAAAACCTGAATTGTCAGAAATGTTGAAGCATTGTGGCATCAAAAATATATTTTTAATTAATTTTTTTTGCATTTTTTTATTTTTGTGTGTATTGTTACTCATTTTAATTTTTTTTTGTATTAGTCATCATTTCTTTTTGATTCTTTCTACGAAGAGGTACATGCTATGCGGCGGTAGAGAATCACTCAAGTTTTTTCCTTTTGAAATGAAGAACAGGTAAAAATGAACAAAACAAAAAAGAAAGAAAATAAGGGAATTAATATTTTTTAAAAAAAATTACACTTCAAAATAGAGGGGGAGAGCATTCTTTTTTCTTTAAGCGGTGTGGGTTTTTTTTTTATTTTTTGATGGATTTTGATGAACGTGGGCTTTGCTCTTTTTGCTTTTTGAACCCTCTATTTTTTTTTTTATTTTTTATATCATATTTGTCGTAACGATGTGCGCCGACTCCAACATGAGTACGTATATAAATAAAAAGGGACAGACTTCTGGGTGTTATTACAACAATATTTTGTAATTGCCAGTACTTTTTATTCCTATATTTCATATGTAATGATAATATAGATACATATAGATATATTGTTGTAAATCGATGCTGTGGTGGTTGTTTTTTTCAGGGAGTAGTGCCGTCTCCCTTAGTCATCGAGTGCGGGGGAGTTGGCCACCCTCTTCATCACATCAAAGTTCATCTTTACGATCTCATACACGCCGTTGACATGAAAAGGTAAGCCGTTTTCCTCCGAGAACTTCTTGAGGAGGGGACGGGCCTGAGGGTAGCGGTAACGGGGGCACATGGGGAGAAGGTGGTGCTCGAGCTGGTACTGCATACCGCCAAAGAACCACTCAAAGAAGGGGTCGGCGCAGTGCACGCCGCGGGTGGAGCGGTATTGATCGACAATGTAGTTGTAGCGATCGTCAGAGTCAATCATCTCCTCGGTTTGGTGGTTGGCGGTGACCACAAAGGCGACAAAGTACCCACCAAGGATGATGCTGGCGATGGAGACCTTCAGAGGAAGCACAAACAACAGCCAAGAGTAGTTGAGCGCCATAACGAAGAGCTCTAGTTTGTTGCCGCTACCGAGCGCAAACTTAAGGGACTGCATACGCCACGACACATAAAGAAGGGCGTAGGCGAACATGTAAAAGTAGTGCTGGTAGGGGCGGAACGGGGTGTCCTCTGACTTCTTGGGAACCCACAGGAAGAGAACGGGCTCGTTGTGGATATCGGCATCGTGGAACTTGCGGTTGGGGAACACGTGGTGGGTGTTGTGCTTGTTGGACCACCAATCCACGGAGAAGGCGTTGATACCGCCACCGAGCACAATGGCGAGGAAGCGGCTGAACTTGCCACGAGCGTGGGTGAAGTCGTGGGCGAGCCACCCGGCCTGTTGCATACCAAAGGCGAGGCACAAGGTGGCGATGACGGGATGAGAGTAGCTCAGGAGGGTGCCAACGACGCAGAGAAGGATCACTGGGATGATGTTACGAGAAAAGTCAATCTTCCAGTCGCGCTCAAACCAACCCTCGGCCTCCAACTGCTTCACTAACTTTTCAAAGTTTTGGGAGACGGAGTCGCGGGGCACATCACCCTCGCGAAGCGGAAGGGCCTTCATGCGCTTCAGCTTTTGAACGGCCTCCTTGGAGTGAAGAGAGTAAAAGGCGTCGGTGGCATCCTTTTCATGGAACTCGTCGCATAACAGCGCACCGCCGGGGTGGGAGTTACGCCACGTAGTGCAGTCGTACCAGTTGTCATCGATACGCATGACACACTTGGGAAGCGTGCTACGGTACTCGTGAGGTAACGTAAGATCGAACGGCATGGAGTGTAAAAGGTAAAGATTGAACGAGGAAAAAAGAAAAAGAAAAAGAAAATACACACTAGGAGGTTTGTGAAATACAACATAAAGAGAAAGGAAAAGAAGGAAGAGAGTAGAGAAATTATTTCCAAAATAAAAAAAATGAATACAAGTCATTGGCCGGAAAAATAATAATAATAATAGTTGTAGGAGGTAGTCCGTTTGGTAAAACCAAAAGGGTGAACAAAAATGATCTAAATAGTACACCATATAAACAAAGCCAAACACAACCGAATAATATCCATATGAACAATAGTAGTAGAAAAAAAAAAAAAAACAGAATGAAAACTTATTCTGTCTGCAATGTTTGACCAATGGAGTCACATAAGCTTTGTAATTCTCTATTTTCCTTTTCTAAGCGAGCACACTCCGTCTGATAGGTCAGAATCTCTCGTTTAAGGCTCGACATTCGTACAGAGTACTCCTCGGCCCCTTCCTCGGTACGGGTTTTAAGCTCCTTGGTCTTTAACACAAGACGGCGGCGTTCGGCGTCTGCGGCGGTGATACGAGCCCGTAGCTCTTTCATTTCCTTTTCCGGGTTCTCAGAAGTGCCCATAGTCTCGTCCGCGGAAAGGGCGGCCGCTCTCGTATTCTTATCCGCCGCATATTTAACATCGTGAATCGCCTCGGTTAATTGATTGTTAATCTCCTCCTCCTTTCTCAGCTCGCTGACTAGTTCACGGCGCTCCTTTTGAATTCGCTGGGCGACGGAAAGAACTTCGTCTTGATTCAACTGGTCTTGCGCGTTCTTGTGTTTCTCCGCCTCCTGCTCGAGCTCCGCCGCTCTTTCCTTTTTTAGCTGAATGATGGCTTTCATTTCACGTTCCTTTTTCGACATGAGTGCCAGCGATTTCTCCCGGGAACGGGTCAGCTCTTGAATAATCTTGAGCAATTCCTGCGACCTCGCCTCGTCTTCCTCAGAGCTTTCGTTGATCTTTTCATTCAAGGACGTCTGGAGTTCATCTAACATGGACATTAATCGAACAATAGTCAGCCGTTTCTGAGCCTCGCCGGACGACTCCCGCATCTGTTGCACCTGGGCGTTGATCTCCTCCATCTCCCCTTCTATTTCTTTGGCGGTGTCCTCCCCCTCCTTGATGGCACTGATGTACTCCTCTCTCGTACCCGTCCCTTCGCTTTGATCCTCCCTGGTTTGGAGTTGCTCTAAGACGTACTTGTTACGAGAGGCCTCCAACAACTCCCGCCGCGTGGACGCCTTGGAGACCTCCAATTCGTCTAGGTTGCGCTGTGATTGGGTAATGTCGGAGTGAAGCGATTTGTTGTACTGCATCGTGGACTGCAGTTGTTGTCGGATGGAGTCCTCCGCAGAGGTTGGGGTTGGGGTAAACATCGATTTTATTACTATGATGTGGAAACGATATCTTGAGAATACAAATTAAAAGAGAAAAAAAGAGAAGGAAAGCAAGGGAGAAGCGATACCCGTGAGAAATTGAAGTCCATTGAAAAGAACACACCTTCAATACATCTATTTATACTTATTTGTACTTTATTTGGTTTATTTCGGTGTAACAGGAAGAGAGAGAGAGAGGGAAAGAGAGTCTCTTTTTATTATTATTATTATGAATATTATTCGATTTTCCGCGGGCGCATCACTAATGTACGGTAGAAACCAAGCATGGCACGACGCTCCTCCACCACCTCATAGAGCAAACTCTCCTCAATCCACTGATCGTAATTGTGCGTGAAGCACATGCTACTGTCCGACACTTTACTAAACCATAGCGCCCACCGGTCCAGCCGATCATGTGACGACTTCCCATAGTCCATTACTAAAAAGTGTCCGTCTGGTTTAAGATAGGAAACAGCAGAGTCAAACAGTATTCTCGCATCCGCCGTTTTCTTATTCATTAATTCGTCCCGAATGACGACCGTGTCGTACTTTACAAAGTCCTTGCTTTGGGTTTCCTTCTCCTCCACTAGTCCGAAATTGACCGAGCTCCCTACCCAATGGTGGTCGTTCCGCAGCATGTAATCCAGTGTCATGGAGCGACGCCGCTCCTCCTGTTCCTCGGTGGGGAGCGACTCGTCAATCTTGTACGTCCCGTCATCGATGATTCTTTCCTTGACTAGAAACTCCACGCGCACCGCCCTGGACAGTTCATAGAGCGCCACGTCCTGCGCGTCGTACAGCTTAGGGGTAAGGTCCAACACCTTGCCACGGCAATACTGTCGGTAGGCCCATCGGACACAACGGTTCACAAAGTACTGTGGAAGCGCACTCACCCCCATAAACGCCCCCACGCTGAGAAGCGCCAGTACGAAAAAACGATTCCTACCCTCTACAATTTTGGCGTACTTTTCCTTTGGGATTTGCGGTATCGCTGTTTCGCTGTCATTTCTATTGAGAAAATCAGTGGGGTGTAGTGGTTTGGACATGGTCCTTCCGGGGAGTGAAAGTAAACATAGAAAAGCAAAAAAGAAAGAGGAAAGACAAAAGGAAAAATCATTTTATGAGAATGAGATAAAAAAAAAAAGTGCCAAGTAACCAATAGAGAGAAAAAAAAAAAAAGTAAACCAGAATCTGCTGATTAGTTATTGATATGATTAAAGTTATTATAATTATTATGGATTGTTGTTACTCCTTTAAAAAAAAAAGTTAAATAATATGGAGATAAAAAGAAGACTTGCTAATGTTATTTAAAAAGAGAGGACCCACTTTTAATTCGAAGAGATCCTGTTCCCTGTCACTTAGTAGTACCGAGTGTTGTTGGAGGCTCGTGAGATCGACGCGGCACTGAGACCAGAAATACACTCCGCGGTACCTAGGACGTAGTGCTGTAGGCGATTGGCATTGCTGGCATCAATGTGTAGGAATTTGTCCTCCGCGTCCCAGTACGCCACCAACCCATTCTCCTCCGTAATGAGGCGGTTCACCAGCGTCCGCACCTTGGACTCTGGTAGTTCATAAAGGGCGGCCAGCTGTGCCACCGACAGTATCGAGTACATTCCGCGACTAGAAAGGCAAAAGATCAACACGGCGGTATCCTTTAATATTTCAAGGTACTTGCTCAACACAGCAGGGCCGTTGGGGAACGACTTCCACACTGCCATCTCCTTGACCGCCTCAGCGGCACGCTTGTAGTTGCCCTCCTTCAGGGCATGGTAGGCGATGGAGGTCTGGTCCTGAAGCGTGGTGGAGTACTGCTTACTATTATTGCTAGTAATCCGGTTACCGTAGATAATCGCTTTATTGAAGGCGTCGATACGATTCACATTGGTATGGGGGGCTTTCGCTTCATTAAGGGTGTCGACGATGAGCGCGCTCAGTATCAGGGCCGCGTCGACGTGAGCCAAAGGGATTTGATTGTGGAAGGGGACACTGTCGTCACACAAGTCCGTCACCTCCTTATCGGAGAGGGGGATGTACTTGTGCGCGCGGATACTCAGTATTTGATCCAGTTGGAACTGGGCTATCAGAACATAGAGGTCTGTCTCCTGTGACGAAATGTTGCGGAAGAGTCGGCTGGCCTCGTTCATATCCCCCTCGGAAAAGGCAGCGAGGGCGATTTGCACCACAGCACTGTTGTAAAGGACGCACAGAGGAACATCGCCTTGGTGTCCCTCCACATAGGAAGGGAGGCCGCAGCGGTGCATAAAGTCCCTGGCCTGTCGGTACTGCCCATCCAATGCAAGCTGATACGCAATCGCGGCAATGGCTTTATTCTTTAGTCCTTCGTTCTTGGACGTGACGAAGGCATTGAAAATGTTCTTCACCGTCTTCATGACGGATTTCTCCACCACTACACCGGACTTTCGCTTCATCATCTCATACAACAACGCGTGCGCGTTCTGTGGACGACGGGCAACAATGTTCAACAGTACTTGACAGCAGTCTAACGCAGGCGACTTGACTTTTTGAGTTTGATAAAACCCTACCAGCGAATCTGCAAAATCCACTACAGAGTTCTCCAGCTCGACAATGTCTTTGAGAAGGTTATCGCTGTACCCTTGAAGCATTTTAGAGGACTGAGATTGCGCAAGGTGCAGCAAATTGTCTGCCAAGTTTCGCAGAATAACATGGTATCCGCCGTGAATATAAACCGTGGTGGGACTCATCTGCCCTGGTCGGTCAGAGTACTGAAGGGTGGGGTTTTCACACAGTGCGTCGTAGGAACGGTTCAGAAAAGTAAAGGCTTGAGTCAGGTTATGCAGTGTCGGCTTGGCACGTCCTTTTTCAATGAGACCATTAGCGTAAAGCGCTAAAGCGGACACATGGCACGACATGTAGCCAAGAGTCTTGCAGGCATCGGCGATTTTTCGAATGTCATGAGTGCTGCTGTTCGCGTTGGTGAGGATGGCGATATACTCTTCCTCCGTTAACACTTTGCTTTCCGTGGTACCCTCGTCGTCGTCATCCTCGTTTTCATCCAACTGGGCGACTGTGATTTTCTTCTTCTCCACTAATTCGAGAAAACTAGAGTATTTGCCATCTAAAGCGATGAGGGCTTTATAATTTCGGCGCATCTCTTTCGTCGCTTCCTCGTCATCTTCGTCCACCTTGTACTCTTCCAGCAGTTCACCAAACTCGGGGATGTTTTCTATCATGTCCATTATACACGACGGAACCCTGACATACTTCCTGAAGAAGGTCTCAAACTCCTTTTCCACATCGGCGAGGGAATTTTGAGACTTTATAAAGTCCTTTTTGTCGGCAGCCATCATGTTGTCAAACACGGTGCAGAGATTTCGTAATTTTCTCTCCACCTTTTCCTCCGACGAGATAACCTCACCGCCCGTCTCATCATCATTGTCTTCATCGGTGAACTCATACCAGTAGTCTTTAACCTTTTGTTCATCCTCCACCTCTTCCACGTACGTACTGGCATTGCTGGAAGAGCTGCTCGAGGAGGCCAGGTTTTCAAATTGATGCATGGCAACGAAAGGGAAAACTGGTTATAAAATCAAAAACGACTACGATAGTGAAAGAGATGATAGAAAAGGGAAAGATAGTAGTTGAATGACAAGTAACAAACAACCAACTACAAATTGAAAAAAAAAAAGGTGCTCATAGTGAATTCAAACAAAGCTTCGCGTTAGAAAATTAGTAAAAAAAGCAGCCAAAGCAACTAAAGCAGGAAAACAAAGTAGGAAGAATTTATTTCTCTTCAGTAGGAGTAAGATACTCGATTCTTGAGCTTCTCCCACGTCTATTTGTATAGCCAGACAAAACCTCCCTAATAAATTTTGAAACCGTTATACTGTTTGTCCTGACCAGTGTGACTTCAAATCGTTGGGGAACTAAACCAACAACACCCTTGAAACGTCTTAAACAAACCTCAACTGTCAGGAATGATACTCGCGCAACCAGCAAAAACAGGCTGGGACACATGGTAATCGTAAAGCCAGGAACAATCGATTTTGGCGGGGGCGCTACACCAAGGCTCAGCGGCTTACCAAAAAGAAGAAATAAATCGAGGTGCACCATGGCACTTTGGGCTGCAGAGGACTCCACGAAAGCTATCAGTGCAGAGTTATCTGCTGTGTTGACAAAGATTTCCTTTACCGCTCCAAATCTCCTAAACACATGGTAAAGACTAAGTCGTGTCACTTCGGAACCAAAGGGGAACGTTACGCCACAGACACGAACATATTCCATTACACTTTGAAGTAAAAAAAAAAAAAAGAGAAAGACGAAAAAAAAAAGTTTAATAAGTTCTTAGAATAAAAGAAACAATAATTATAAAAATAAACAACGGTCACCATTAGTCAACGGTCAGGAATAATCAGCCACTTCTACAGAAGTCAGTAAATAGTAAATAATAAAAAAAAAAACCCTCTAGATATCATAGAGTATACTGGAAAGTAAGCAATATATACAGAGCAAAAAAAAAAAAAATCCTTTTATCTGCTTTACAATCGACTAGCTGCTTGGCCAAATACCTCGCGATAGTAATACAAGGCAGGGTGTGTCAATGGAGACAACTTGGTCACTTTTTTAGAAGAATCGAGGCTAGTCCGGCGGTCTTCTGATTCCAACAAAGAAGCTGCTTTTTGAAGACAGTCGAGACAGTTGGAAAACGTGGTATAATCCGGACACTTTTCAGTACACTGGGATTCCTTAGCAGCAATTAAAACATCATTCACTTTTTCGGATGGACCTTTTTCATAAGAGACGACAAATTCTAGTTTGTCTACGTCTTTCCAATTAATAGTTTCACCAGTTGAGGAACGTCGTCTTACTTCGAACGCGATATCATTAGCATCTTGAAAAATGGCGTTCATATCAAACGCCGCCACCAAACTGAAGGTAAATATACACAAAAACAAAAAAAATTTAAGCATTTTACGCGAAACTTTGCTAACACAAACTCTAAAATTACAAAACAAAGGATAGTAAAAGGGTAACAATACTGTTAGTAATAATAATATAAGCCACCATTATTCTTGGTATAACAGAGGAATTGTAGTAAACGAAGTGAATATATATATATATATATGGTTGTAAAACAAAACAAAGTTATTCTAGCAATGTATTTTAAAAGTTACTGGAGCTGAAACACTTACGGAATTAACATGGAGAAACCCACTGTAGCAGCTTCGGGTCAAGTAATCGTCTGGACGCAGCCTCCCTTTTTTTCTGATCAATAATAAGGAACGGTCCCTGTTTGTTTTTGGCATACATGATCTCCAAATCCTGAAGTCCAACGAGGACGTCTTCAACAATGAGGCCTGTAAATTGACAAAGAGAGTTTAACGTGATACAGACGCCGGTCGCCTCCATTCTTAAGATGGCTCGGAGAACTTCCATTTTCCACACCTTTCTGAATAGTAGTTTTCCGCTAGCACTCAGCGGCCTTTCCGGTGTACCAACAAGCCCTTCTAGACGGGCTATTTCATAGGATAACTCACCCAGAAATGTGCCGTAACCTTTATCTCTAAACGGTGGAAGTACCATAACGCAAGAAAGGGTGTTGATACACGAAGAATTTTTTCTCCACTCTTTACTAAAATAACCTACAAAGTGATAACCGTAGTCATCCACTTCAAACAATGTGTAATATGCAAAGAAGTGCACATCGTCGAGTGTGACCTTGTCTGGAAGAAAAAATCTAGTGAGTATCCCTAGACGCCTTAGAAATAAAAAACTTTGGAGATTTCGACCATCTATTTCGTAAACACGGAACTTTTTTTCGGCGGAACGGTAAATCTCGTTACCCGGAATCCAGAAAATGTGCGCACAGTCCGCAATATGTTGAACGAGGTGGTTTTCCGTTGAAAAAAAGGTCAAACACGAGTCGCATAAATAAACAGTGGGATTATCCGACACGAAATAAGTCGCTATTTGGTCACTGACTGCGGTGAACTTGTGGTTAAGCGTTACAATTTCAACTATGTCGTTGCGGACTCTTTTAGTCATTTTTTTCTTTTATTAATTATTCACCGATGTCAACGTACAATTAAACACAGGAAAAAAAAAATAGTCAAACGATTAATACTCTTTAATTCTCTCTTTTTTTCCCCTGACTGCTGTCTGATTATTATATAGAATCTATGTAGAACTACAGCGAAAAAGCCACTGACAGGAGACTTTGCTAAAAGTTTTGGGTATGTACTCTATTTTGTATATGAAATTATTTTGATATTACGTGTTTCACGTTGCTACTATTAAATCAAATTTCTCCAAATTAAAAGGAAGTGTAACAAATATAATTGCCTGCTTCTTTATTTTGGCGTACTATAATTGCTTCGGATTTACGAGAACTACGTGCCAGTAATAAAAGGTGCTACTAAAAAGTCTACTGTGTATTTAAACTATGAAAAAAAAAATAAGCGAAGACTAGTAAAGCAGCTAAGAACAGAAGAGAGGAAAAAAAAAAAAGTATCAGTCGTCAATACCGTGTAGAACGCTCACACCCACATACACCGCACATCTGTTTCGAAGTATAACTCAAATTCCTATATAAGTTCACTAAAATAAACAAATGAAAAAAAAAAATGAAAATAAAGATCAAAACTTACTTTCTAAATCCTACTACATTTTGAACGAGATTTTTTTAAATACTGATATTGGATAAACTTTCACCACTTTAGTGGTGACCCAGCTCGACGGCGCCAGGGGCGGGACGAAGAGTGGCGGGACCAGCGGCATAACCTTCACCGATATCGAAAGAAAAGTCCCAAGGCTTACGGTCCTGGCTGCGCCAGCCGTAGTCAAGGTGGCTGCTGCCGCCTCCGGCGATTTCATCGAGCTTAGCCCAGAATCCGTCGTACATGATGGCGCCAATAATCAGGAAGGGACCAGCAGTGCAGATAGCCATCCAGTAGTTCTGGCCAGCCTTGTGGTACACCTCACTGGTGTAGTAACCTACACCAGAAAGACCAAAGTTGGGACGAGCCTTAGCCTTACTGTTAAAGGCAAGCATGTACGTGCGCTTGCTGGCGGTGAGAGCAGGGCGGAACATATCAATTCTTTAACGAAAAATAACCTTGTAGAGTGCAATGAAAAACAAAAGATAAGAAAGCAAAAAAAAAAAAACGAAAGAAAGAAGTTAAAGGGGGGGGGAAGCAGAGCACGGCTGGCTTCGTTCCACAAAGACGGATAATAATAACGAATTGTCAAAAAGAAAGTGAGGTTATATCAGTAAAGTGATAATTTGAAATAAATTGAGGTAAAAATAAAAATAATGGTGGAAGGGAGTATGTATAAAACATTTAAAAAATTGCATCTAATTTTGTATTGGAAATAAAAATAATAATAGTTAAAATAAAAATAATAGTGGAAATAACAATAATAATGAAAGAAACTTTTCTATTTGCTTTTATTTATTTATTTGTTAATTTTAAAAAACAGTGATAAACATCTGATTAGAAGAAGTTTCAGACATACAGAAAATTACACTAGTTAATACTGGTAAAAGTACGACCTTTGGTAATTTGGGAGTCGTCCGCTTTTGAAGTGTTTAAGCGTTCCATTTCTGAAGTTTATTGTGAGTCCCTGCGTTTCCACAAAGTTTAAAAGGCAAAAATTGAAACTTTAAGGGGAATCGTCTTAATTAATATCTCGGGCTTAATCACAAAGGAGTTATTCATAAACGGATCCTAAACAACAGTCTGCAGAATCAGATTTACTGTTTCTCTTTTGTCAGTGAAAAATAATAATTATATATTAGTAAGGTAAAATAATATATATATATATATATATATATATATATATAAATCTACGTGACGAATTTATCGCAGTGTCCTCTGCTCTATAGTTCAGCGGAGCGTACCTTTTCCATCCAAATACGGCATCCGAATTCACGGTACAGTTCCTTCAACAGCTGAACAAAGTCAATGCGTGCGCGGGACTCGTAGTAAAACGTCAACTTTTTCTTATCAAACTGGTACTCGGCGTGTACCACTTGCATGTCCAAAGAGTGTCGGTGAATAAGACTCTGGCAGTAGGCAACCGCTACAGCTTCCGCTTCTTTCAGCTCACCTGCCCAGTAGTCAACTTCACGTTGCGTCGCGTGGCGCAAAATGCTGCCTGTGGGACCAGTGCGCTCCGCAAAAGTTTGCGCAAATTTGTTATTAATGCGAATAACAACTCCGATATCAATGCCGCGATCACCTTGAACAACAACATATTGTCCTCGATCCAGAATAATAGGGGACGAATATTCAGCTTGGTGACACTTGAATTGAATTAAAGCGTTGCAAAGTTGTGGTGACACAGATGCGGTTTGTGTTTGAGTTTCCGTTCCGTTGCCCATTGTAAAGGTATAGTTTTCAAACGTTGCATACAGTTGGTTGTCATCGGGGATGTCCACGATACATTGGTACGCGTACGGGTCGTTGCGTCTCACCGCTTTGGGAACAGCAGGAACGGCAACAGTCTTTTTGACATTCGCGTCGAATTGGACGTTGGTAATGTCAGTGAGGGGCAGATTTGAAAACATTATGGAAGGTCAAATTTTTGTGCGTTTAGGGGTATTTAAAGACGGAAATACGTATAAATAGGTGTATTTAGTGATAGGAATTTAAAAATAATAATAATCAAGAATAGGACTTGAAAGGGTTTATAAATCTAAAATCTACGGAAAAGAATAAAAATAAAACTAGTAGTGACAAAAAGGGAAAAGGAAGAAGTTGTAGTAACGTAGCACTGGACTTGATTTTTCTTTTTCAATTTACAAGTTAGTTTTGTAAAAAGGTTTCGCGGGGCGGTGGTCTTCTTTTCGTTTTCGGGCTTTGTGGGCAGGCCGGGGGGGGGGTCCCGGGGCCTCTCCCTGTGGCCATAGAGGAGGAGGGGGAGAGGGGCGGCCTCCCGGCCCCCCGATGCCAGGCGCCGAGAAAAACGCGAGGGGAGCGATCGAGGGCCTTGCCGCCTCCTTATGGGGTGACCTAGGAAATTAGCGCATTCGCAATTCAAGCATATAAAACAGAAGACCTCAAAATTTTTTGTGGGAAACCTAGTTTACGTTTACGTGAAAGAGAGCGGACTTGTCGACTAAATTAATGAAAAAAAAAAAAAACACGAAAGGAGTAAGACTCTAATAAAATTGGAACTCTTGTTTATTTACGATACATCGCGCGTCACTTTCTCAGATTTGTTGATGTGGGAAATTTTTTGTGGTTTGTTTCGCTTATTTTTGTTTCTTGCGGTTATGAACACTTTTGCGCAGCAACAGAGTTAGCAGTGCCGTGTTCGTAGTGGAACAAGTAGTGACGTTACTGAAATAAAGATTTTATTTGTTTGAACTGCAAATAAAAAAATAAATGAGAAAACTCTTCCCCATTTACCCGCAAAAAATAAAATTTAATAGTAGTGGAAAAAGTTGAGGTACGGGGTTGGGATAGAAGTAGCTACATTACAATTCAACACGTGAACACGGAATGAATGATTGGGGGTATTTAATGCTTAAAACAATTTTTTAGTGGTTTTGTGTGAGAGTCCTCGTTTTTCAAGATACTAAGGTTTATAAGTAGGCATAATACAGCAGATTTTACTTTCGAAAAGTGCCAATACTAATATGTAAGGGAAGCAACACCTGAGACAACAAAAAGGTTTTTTCTTTTCCGACTGTATGTTCCACAGCAAAAAAATAATAGAAAAAGAATTCCTAATACAATAGGGTAGCTAAGTGGTACTATTCATTAGTAACGTGATCAAGTTCAACGTGAATATAGAAATAAAGGAGTACCTATTTCAAATATTTTTTTTTACAGTGGAGTGCAACTTATTCAACTTTTGCTTTAGTTGATGTTGTAAAGTTGAGAGTTCTGTGTTTGGAATGTGAAACTTTAGTGCCGAAATTGGTAAACACCAGGAAAACTTATACTAAGCGTAAAAGAAAAAAAAAATCTTACATGGGCTTACCTATCTGCATCGGAAAAATATCGGATTCATTGTCAAAAATGTAAAGTTTTTCTAAGAGTCTAACAGTGGAATTGGAGTGCTGTAAAAGTAGTGCGTACACTGCTCACCGAAGGGAATCTTATAACAGGCATTGATTTCTATTTCCTTCTGTGTTGTGAAGTGGTAGAAGGAAAAACATAAAATAGTAGTTACACTACTTTATGTCCTTTTATATGCTTCCAACCTTAACAATAGTCACTAAGGGAAAAATATCATGTGTAAGACTCAGTGGAGATTGAATTTCTTTTTTTTTATTATTATTACTATTCCCCGAGTTCCCACCGTAATTCTTACGCGTACAAGCGGTGTAAACTAAGAAAAACTGCCTTTAAAGTATCACCTTTTTATTTTTTCTACCTATTTTTTTTTATTTGTTTATTTCTTGTGTGTGTGTGTATTTTTTTTTTTTGTAGTTTAGTGTATTTATCTTAGGGCCACATGTTTAACTTATAGCTTAGGCTGTGAAAAGTCACGCGCTGACCAGTTAATGTTACATGAAAATAATTATAGGTTAAAATATTGGATATTAGAAAAGGGAAGGAAGGTAAGAAATTATGAAATACTACCGATTGTATAATCCTTTGACTTTTGTCAACAGTGCTGTTACGATGCTGTAGTTTTTTTTTTTAAATTTTCACACCCCTTGACAGTTTTGGACTCCTTGTTAGTAAAAGATCGAGAAATACAAAAAAAAAATGACTTTTAGAGTTAAATTTACTCTCCCTTCTTCATTTAAATAGGAAAAAAAATCTTACAGGTGAGTTATGAGCCTGAGGAAAAAACGTAGCATTACCATAGCTTTTTTTTTTTTTTTTGTTTCATAACTGGCAACTCACTTTAGTACTACTCTACTTCGTATCAACCGCCCATTTGTAGGGACAACAGTGAATTAAATAATATATTTTTTTTTAAGCAAATATTTAATATTTTTCTCTCAGTATTACACCCTGTTGTGACTCATGTAAATCCACCTTGAGTGAGGTAAGTGGATAACTGGAGAGGTTGGTTGGCGATTGTAATATTTTCACAACAGCTTTTATATGGTTGGTAAATATAACGACGCCTTTTTTTTAACTGGTTTTATTATTAACACCATGATCTTCTTTTTTTTTTTGTCACTCCTTTTTAACTTTCTTCGAACCGTTTTTCAGCTCTTCGTATGCAAATTGTGTGTTTACTCTTCCCTTTTGAATAATGCTAAGCGAAAATTAAATTAAATAAGCAGCTTACTGTATCTTTGTTCATTTTCTCCTTTGTAGTGAGGGAAAGCTCTTTTTTATTTTATTTTTATTTGGATAAAAGGTTCTTTTGTTTCGGGAGGAGGTCATTTAACAAAGTATTTGGTCTAGAAACACTCGGTGCGTTCAGCTTTTTATTATTATTATTTTAGTGCCTCTTTGTTAATAATAATAGTAGTAATAATAATAATATTAAATTGATTAAGGAACGTATAATTATATAATTGGGTAAAATACAGGAAAAAAAAAAAGAAATACTTGTCAATTATTACAACCCTTCCAGGGAACACAAAGAAAAGGGAAAAATATACACAGAACAAGTGAAGCTTTTTAAAAATTACTTTCTGCACTTTTTTTTTTTTATTACTATTAACCTTCTCAGCTTTGCCACAATTTCTTTTTTTATTATTTGTGGTAGATTGTCTTTCACCCTAATTGAATTTGCTAATCTAAACCTTATATATGGTTGTGTGTTTGCTTATGTAAAAGTGTACGTATACTAATTGTGGGCTTGATACCTTTTTATTTTTCTCTTACCGGAACTCCTTTTTCCTTTTTTTTTCCATTGGCTCTAGGTGTTTTTTTTTTTTTGCCTATGAAAAAATCTAACAAGTTATTTCAGAAAAGCTTATCGCCCTATGCACAAGCTTTACGGCAAATTGCTCTGAAAGGAGCAGTGGCTCTAGGTCCTTCATCGAAGGAAATGGAGCTAAAAATGCATAAAGAGGGAGTTCTCCCGCACGATTACAGGCCACCCGTGCAGGGAAAATGGGATGACACAATAGAACGGTGGGCTTATGCGTGGCAGTATCCAGCGGAAGAAGATTTTGTGGATGAAGTTGACTTGCTTAAAAAAAATACCGACGTAGTCACACAGCTTTTAGAGTTTTCGGATTGTTTACTGGAATCCCCACCTTCTGCAGAACCGCGTAGTGGAGAGTCATCAACTCGTTATAAATTACTAGAAAGTAACGAAGCGAGTGTAACGCTTCTGTCTTCCTCGGATGCCTTTCAGGATCTTGAAAATTCTCTAAGTGAGTTAAAGGAAAACAAAGAAATTATGCCTGCCCGTGAATTTTCTCAGCTAACCAATGTTCCAGCAGCCTATTTGGACGATCGTTCCGAAAGAAGTGTGGCAAGTAAGGAGCTTTGTGTCATTTTAGAGGGCGCTGGTCTTGAGTATACGGAAGACGGCCTTGCGATAACTATTTCTGCCTTGGCCACTCTTCAATACTACAAGCAAGCCAGAGCACTATTCGACTTTTGTCAATCCCTTGGTCTTGGTCCAACCACCGAACTGTACAAAAGTTTAATGAAGTATTATACCGCAGCACAAGATGTCAACGGCTCAATGGCATTGATTGAAGAAATGAAAGAAAATGGTATCACCCCAGCAATCGGCAATTGGCATGAGTTGATGCGCTGTTTTTATCACGCCGGGGATTACCCCGCTGTGTCTCAAATTGTGGATAACATGAAGATGTACGCTAATATTGAGCCCAGTGAAGTTACGTTCGCTCTTCAATTAAGAGCTTTATCAAAAGATGTGTCGCAGATGAACTCGCTTGCAGAGTCTTTGCAAATATTTGATCAGATGGAAAACGTTAACGGGTTTATAGCCTCCCGCCCTCACTACGATGCGCTGATGCGTTCATTGAGTTATAGTCCACTCCCAGAAATGCGTCTTCGTTGCGAAGAGCTGGCTCGTAAAATGGACTTAATGGGTATCGCATGGAACGCGACCACCTACTTGAATTTAATCCGTTCTGCTCAAGTAGTAGGGGATGTGGAAGGGGTAGAAAAATACCTGTCCCAAATGAGGGATAACTGTGTTGCCGCCAATTCTAGCCACTTGGTGTGGTGCATTCACGCACATACACAGCACATCATCCGAATGAACTATGAAAAGCTCAAGGATGACAACACCGACATCTATTCTATTTGGTTGAAACACATGGATACCTGCTTTGGTATCTACGGTTTGATTGTCAACAGAGGATGGCCCGTCCGGGTGTCGGTGGTGAATGCGCTTCTTCGTCTTTGCTGCCAAACCACCATGCTTTGTATGGAACATCTTCCCGACAATACTACTCAGATCGGAAAACTGGAGGAACAGGCGGGCAAAATATGGAATGACACTTTTGCCGAGTGGTCGTTGGCTAAAGATGCGTACAGCTATGAATGCTACATCGCTCTCTTGGCCCACCAACAGCGAATTGACGAGGCCGAAAAGCTGTTTCAGGAAGCTGTGCTGCAGGAGGATATTGTACCCTCGAGGCGTACCTACGAGTGTTTAATTTTTATGCATCTCTCGTCTGGAGAGGAAGGCGGCGCGGCACGAGCCCTTCACTACCTGGAGGCAATGGAGAATTCAGGGGTTCCTATTCGGGCTTCGCTCCTAAAGAAAATTGTCCGTGTGAACAACGCCTCGGGGTATAAGAGGGATATGAAGCGGAGGGCGAGGCGTATTATGCAGGCCAGGGAGGAGTACCTCGCGGCCAAGGAGGAAGGACTCGCCTTCCATCAACCGAACGACCTTGTCAACGCCGAAGAGGACGACGACGCCACGTCGTTAAAGCCACTCCCTCTTCCCACGAATACGACGCTCGCCTGGTGGGATGAGTGGAAGAAGAACTCCATTAGCAAACACGAACTGTTCGAAGAAGAAAATCCCGACGGCACCCCGAAGGGTGAACGGTTTGAGGAGAAGAATGCCGCGTTGGCCAAAATGGGTATCGATTCCGTTTTCAAGACCCCTGAGGATGTCCCCAAGCCGTCCAAACACAAACTGCTACCCAAACTGCGAGAGGCGGAAGGGGAAGTGACGGGGAGCTTGTGGGCGCTGGACGGGGGTGAGTTGTCTTATCCAAAGGACGGGGGAGGACCCCAGGGCTGGGGGGTGCGGCTGTGGAGAGAACGAGCCCTTTTGAGGAAAGAGCACCAGAAGATTTTGGATGGGAAGGAATCCCCACCGGAGTTCTCTGCCATTGGCACGGCGACACGAGTCGGGGGCGACCAGCTGGATATTGAGGAAAGTGGAGCGAAGACTTCTGGTGAGTTGGCAGACTGGAGAAGGTTTGAAAACAACCGCTACGACGACGGTAAGGCGAAGCCCCTTAGTGAAATAGCCTTCCCCACGGATCTGTCGGCAGAGTTTGTGTGGCAAGGGGAAAGAAGGGATGCCTTGTCCCCTTACAAGTCGGACGATGAAATCGCCCTCGAGTCAGACAATACGTTTTACTCTCAAATGCAGCAGGAGACGAAGGAGAACACTAACGCGCTCGTTCATGCGTTGGAGAACAAGTTGGAGAACGAGTTGGATATAACACAGCGAGGGGCGAATCGTAAATCAAAATACGATTATTTGGAAAAATGGCGTGAAATGTACCGACATGGTACATTGGAGGCCCCAGAGGAGCCCTTACTGCACTTTGGCCGCTCCCCCGACGACCATCACGAAACCGTTGCGGCAAGCGTTCGGGACTGGTACAGTAAACACAAAAAGAAACCCCTCACGGAGGAACAGATTCGTCAAGTCGAAGAGGAAAATTCCCGTTCCCAAGAGTCCCGTTTCGCAAACGAGGCACGACGTTCCCACTCTAGGCGGGGTAAACGCCGCAAGAATTAATTAAAAATTTACTCACACACACATACACACCCTAATAGTATTTACTTACCACTCTACTCTCTCTACCATATACGTATATTCGTACACAGTGTAGACACACTGCTGCTTACTCTTTATGAATACTCCTTCTCGCCTCCCCCTTTTTCTTTTATTGTTACTGTTTTTTTTTTTCCCCCACTAGTGCCATACTATGGTAGATGAGTCATACCAATACAGATTTGCTTGCGCTGGTGTCCAGTCTGCGTAGTCGTGACCCCTCCACCCTTACCAAGGAGGAGTTACTACAGTGGGCCACAGTGGTCGAACAAGCCGCTTCTGTGACCCCACCAACCCTGGTGGAGGTCGGGAAGGGAGGAAACGCCCGACTGCCTGAACTGAGCAAGGCTCGAGACGGGGGCAAGGTCGAGGAACGACAGAGAAAGCAGTTGACGTCGTCCACCTCACCGGTGAAGCTTCAAAATCTGAGTATATGCATTACTTCCGTCCTAGAGGCCATCATGGAGGAAACACGCTGCGATGCAGTGTCGCTTTGTGTTTCCCATCGAGGCCTCGAAGATGAGTTTAGGTGCCTGTGCCACCTGAGCCAGCACTCCAGTCGCTTGGTGATGGGCTCTGGACTGGTGCGGGGCACCAACACCCTAGAGTACGCCTGCCATCGAAGTGGGTACTTTTTGCACACAGGCCCAAAGGCGGTACTGACGGCGGATAACGGCGTGGGCACTGACTGCGTTACCTTTTTAGAAATGATGGACAAGCCAAACAGTAAAGGTCCTCCCCTCTCTCGCAAGTTATTTAGAATATGCTGCCCCGTTCGTACGACCCACTCCACCCACCCTATCGGTGTGGTGACCGTAAACTACAAGGGATCCAAGGCACACTCCGCGGATATGGAGAACTTTATATTTGACGCGTCCTGCATTCTGGGCAACTTGCTCCGTAAGTGCGACGACTACGCCGCCCTTCAGACCTGCTTTTCCAAGGGGGGCCAACGCGAGAGTCTACCCCCGTGCCCACCTCTGGCTGCGGTGGATATCCCAGAGCGAATGGAACAGCTGGTGTATCGGGTGCAGGTGAATCCAGACGACCCGGGGGATAGTATTCGGGTGTCCACCGAGGGCGGTGCGACCAAAAAGCTAAGAGAGGGCTCCCCAATCACTTCCATTTTTCACCACATGCGAACGTTGCAGGACTCGTGGGGGTCTGCGGTACGATTGAATGTAGAACTGCGAAAAATCTGCGATGAAAAGGAGGAGCAGATTTTCGCTCTACTTTCCCAAAATAGACAACTCAAAGGGAATTCAACAGAGAAGAGTTCACCCCACACCACCACATAGTTCATGTTTCGGACCATGAATAGAGTATTGCTTCAAAAAAAAAAAAAAAAAGAA
The DNA here is from genome assembly GCA_019695575.1 of Angomonas ambiguus. Lineage (NCBI taxonomy): Eukaryota > Euglenozoa > Kinetoplastea > Trypanosomatida > Trypanosomatidae > Angomonas > Angomonas ambiguus. The sequence continues at coordinate 94,481 of JADNSB010000036.1, read as the reverse complement.
AAGAAAAGAAGAAGAAGCAAGTTACAAAAAAAGAACCACCACCACGACAGAGAAAGGAAATCCGCTTTCTGCTTCTCCATCTTTTCCTTTTCTCTTTTCCTACACGGTATTTCTTTATCTATACACATAGATTTATATTCAATTTGCTTCTCTTTTTTTTTTTTACTTTCCCTTTCCTCAAGTGGCACCCCTATTTCTACACTCAAATGAGAAAGAATCCTAGAACTTTAACCCCACCACCGTCCGAGGCGTTCCACGGTAGTACTCACTCGCTGGGCACGACGCGGCTTCCCCAGAACCGACCACCGTCTCATGCACCGATGAATCGAAAACTACGTCGTATAGAGCGGGTCACCACACAGTCTATTGTTCAAGAGGTGCACCAGTTTATTGGGGATGTCATGGTGGAGTCTGCGTCCATGAATAGTGTCGCATGTGGGGATCCGGCATCGGTGGACTCTGCCTTATACGGGGCCATCCGAGTCCTCCGGGAGTGTTGGGCCTTTTCCGGCGACCCCCGCGACTCGTTCGAATCCGTTAGCACCCTGTCTCCCATGACCATAGAACTGTTGCTCACGTATGGCAACCATCAGCTTACCCCAGATCAAAAGTGTCTCTGTCTGAAAAACGGTAAGGAGGATTTACCGTGGGTGGGGGGTTTGTTGGTGGTCTTGAATGATTACTTACTCAAGCGAATGGATGTGCAGACTCGTTCGATGCTGGACAACCCAGCAGGTCGACAGGTACCGAAAGGACCTCTGGAGGAGAAGCAGATTTTTAGAGTCTTACTGTTCAACTGCCACAGTTTTGGGTGGCTGGATAGCATCGGTAATGAGAGCTACGAGACCAGTAACCGGTACCTCATCAACATCAACAATGCCCTTCGAAATCTGATACTAGATCCGCAATTTTCTCACAATGGCACAACAGAGAACAAGACGGGCCGTACATTAGTATTGCTCTCCAATGTTATTTTAATGGATGGGGGTTTACCCTCTCTCCCTGTCGCGGCCCACAGCCGTGTGTTTAACTGTCATCACCAGTATGGGAGGGGTCTGGCCTGCTTGGTACCCACCATGCCAGCCTCCTCCCCCTCATCGCTGATTGACTCCCGTGGACTCTTCTCTGGCCAGTCCGTCTCCCCCGCCCACTCCGATCCCAGTACCCCGCACAGTGTGTACAGCTTGTCGCTCGCGGATTTGAAACCCGTCTCGTGCGGGGAGCGGTCCTTCCCAGGCGTGGCGGTGCATGCTGTACTACTGTCGCCCAGCGGACCGCTCATCGTCCACGCTCAGTTCGAAGAGGAAAAGGACTCTGCCATCTCTGGAAAAGAGCCTGCATCCCCAACCAAAGTCTCCAGTGTGCCAGACTTGCTGCACTCCTACTTCCAGAAGGAGTGTCTCGCTCACGCGGGGTACAACATTGCCAATTTGGTGGATCTCCTCTCATGGTTGGTCCGTCTCCTTCACTCTCCACCCCCTGCCCTTCTGGTAGAGTGGCACCTCAGCAAGCCTCGGTTGCCGTGTGCGATGGAGGGAAGCCTAGGCATGTCCACGAGCCCGTACCGATATTCGGTTCTGTTTAAGCTGTTGAAAATGTACCAAGAGTTTCTGGGCACGACGGCCTTTGCCCCTGTCCAGATCGGAAACATGGAATATACCGACGCCGCGGGGCTTTCGGGGGTTATTGAGGCCGTTCTGAGAAGCTTTCAAGCCTGCGAGGCGACACAGTTCTTTGACGGAAAGGAGCGACCACTGGTGTTCACCAAGGATATCGAGGTGGCCCCAGAGACAGAAGTGTACGTCGACCACAACTCCGTCATTTCATCTCTTCAGGTGCGACCCATATAACCTCTCTGAAGCACAAGTGCTTAGCTCTTGCTCTTTAGGGTTCCCTCTCTCCCACTTTAGCCTAAGATTCCCATTGCATAGACGGTTAATATGTTCATATAACCTACCGCTATTTATTCAATTCAGATACACCTTTCCTTTTTTTCTTTTCTTAAAAAGGAAAATACAATCAAAAATAATACACATACATCTATTTTTCCCCGTTTTGTGTGTGTGTGTGTGTGTGTGTTGCCGTTTTTATGAGGAGAGGCGGTTGGGTGAATCCCTCCTTCTGTCGGCGTTTTTTTTTCCCCCCACTTTTCCGATATATACACTTTTTTTTCCCCTCTCTCTCTCTCTCTCTTTTTCCAAAGTTATCCATTACACTTTTCTTTCTACGTGACTATTCTACAATGGGCCTTCTCACTCTCCTCCGCAAGTTGAAGAAGAACGATACGGAGCCTCGTATCCTTATCCTGGGCCTCGATAACGCTGGTAAGACCTCCATCCTTCGTAAACTGTCCGATGAGGATCCCACCACCACCCAGGCCACCCAGGGGTTCAACATTAAATCTATCGACTGTGAAGGGTTTAAGCTCAACATGTGGGATATTGGTGGTCAGAAGGCTATTCGTGCCTACTGGCCCAACTACTTTGACGAGGTAGACTGCCTCATCTACGTCGTGGACGCCGCTGACCGCCGCCGTGTGGAGGAGGCCGCTACCGAGTTAGACAATTTGGTCCAGGAGGAAAAGCTCCGCGAGGCGCCCATTCTTGTGTTCTCCAACAAGTGCGATCTTGCTACCGCCCTCTCCCCTGAGGACATCAGTACCGCCCTTAACCTCCACAGCCTTCGTGACCGCACCTGGCACATTCAAAAGTGCAGCGCGAAGACGGGAGAGGGACTTCAGGAAGGACTGGAGTGGTCTATCAAGAATCTTAAGAAGTAAACACAGGTGCGACGTTGACGCAGGTGGTTTTTCTTTTTTTTTTTTCCCTCTTCTCTTTTATTTCTATGGTATATGTAAAAAGAACTTTTTCGTTTTCCTTGTGATACTATAATTAGTACTGTTAGGAGGAAGAAAAAAAAAAAGGATGGTGGTAAACAGTATTATAAGACACAAAGTGTAGATTTTTATTGATGTTCTTCATGACCTTTCCTTCCTTCAATCCTTTCTCTATATTGGCTGGGAGAAGTTAGTATAGTTTAATTTTTTTTTTAATACATTCGCTACTAATAATATTATGTTCCGCGTCTCCAGAGCCGTCGCTGCGCCTTTGGCCAAGCTGAAGCCCATTCTGGCCACCTCCGTCGCTGCCGAAGATGTCGTTCGCCGTATTATCGGTTTCCGCTCCAACCGTCACATTAACATTAGTGTCCTCCACTCCGTAGTGGAGAAGACCAAAGGAGAGGGATTAGCGGGCCAGGCTGCGGCCATCAGCCGAGCAGCCCTGTACCTCCGCTCCGCCCAACCCGCCAACACCCTGTCTGAGATTGAAGCCATTCTTCCCAAGGTCACCGACGAGTCCCTCAAGAACTTTGCTGTTGGCGTCCGTCTTTACGCCTTGAATGAACTGTTGGATGCCAAGGAGGCCGCTCTGAGCGTCTCTGGCGGTGCCACAGAGGCGGAGGTTTCGGATCTACGATCCAAGGTAAAGGAGGCTTACAAGGAACTGCGCGCTGCCAATCCTAACTGCTGGCTGATAGAGTTAGCGGATGCGGAGTATAGGCTTTACCTGGGGGATGCCGAGGGTGCTTATGTGCAGCTGAGCGAGGTGGAGCAGAAGATTCAAGCCTTCATCGATGCCCCGGTCGAGGTCTCCAACGAAGTGGCCTCTCACTTGAACACCAAGCCCTTTTCCCTCTTTGGGTTTCAGTTACAACGTGCCTACAATACCCGACTCCAGAAGCCCAAGGTCTCGTCCAAGATTGTAGAGGAGGGTATTGTGTCGGTCGCCACCGACCCACGAGCCGCCGAGTCTCTGGCGAACTTTAAGAAGCACATCGATGTGGAGCTCACCGATGAGGAGGCGACGGAGGTGGCCTTTGTCTTGCAGAGCGCCAGCATTCGTCCTCACTTTCATGAGTTCTTCCCCGAACCGGAGGGATCCGAGTACGACGACTGGAGCTCGGAAGGCGCGCAGAACGCCAAGAAGTTGCTGGTGGCCTCCTACCTCCCCGAGTCGGTACCGCTCGCGGAGGAGGTGCTGAGCCGCATCCGCTCCTCCAAGCCCTCCTCCCCTTTCTACGCCTCCGAGGAAGAGCTGGCCAAGTTTATCCAGACTATCCCTAAGGAGAAGAACGTGGTGGCGGCGATCCGTGAGAAGTTCGGCCCCGGCCCCCAGACCCCTCTGTCCGCCGGCGATGAGGCGCTACGGGAGGCGGAGGAGTCGGTGCTCTCCGATAAAGTGTCTGCCAACATGGCCGGTACCCCTGCCTACGCCAAGCGTCAGTACGCCGTGTCCAAGGTTCTGGCAAAACAGATTCTTTACCGCGCCCAGCTGCAGAAGGCCGTCTCCCTGATTGAGATGACCCGCATGCACGAAGCCGTCGAGATCCTCACTCCTATTATCCAGGCGGATGAGTTTATTTACATGTGGAAAGCGTTCCTGGCGCGTAGCCGTGCCTACCGCGGTCTGGGTCTCATCACCCACTCTGACAAGGACTTGAAGAAGCTGGAGGCCCTTAAGAAGAGCCTCACCAACCGCCACCCTCACGACCTTTCGTAAACAAACAATAATGATTAGCGTCTACTTTTTTTTTTTCTGCCCTGTTTGTTTACTGTTTGATTAGTTTTATTTCGGGTTTTTTTTTTTAGGTTTAGGAATACTTAGATATCGCTTGGGGTGTAAGTCTTAATACATTAATTGTAAATAATAATAATAATAATAATAATGAAACCAATCACAAACAAACTAACATTTACAAGCGAAAAAAAAAAATATAACACACAAAAAAAAAATAATAAACGATAAAATGCCTACATATTATCTCAAATAAGAATTTTTAAATAAATGAATAAAAACTAAAGTAAAGAGCACCTTTAAAACGCCGAATGGGAAACATGCTACTAAAACACTTAAGGAATCTTAGCAGCTTCTTTTTCTTTTCTTACCGCATGAATTTTCATTTTTACCACTTATTAAAATTAAAAATACTTACATAATTACTTTTTTTTCTACTATACTGTAGGTGCTTTTTTTATTTTATTTTTGCTTTCCCCCCTCCGTCGGTTTTTAGCTACCAATCTTTTTTAGGTACTTTTTTTTTGTTCCCCCTTTTTCCCCTTTTTTACTTTTGTTAGCCTCTATAATTCGACAAGGTACATTTTTAGTTCACTTTATATGCGGTTTCATGTTTGATTTAGTTAGTTTTATGGTAACGGTGGTAGTGTGTCTGCCGATTGTGGGGTACAGTTTTTACCTCCACCACCATCACGCCCCTCTGGTGTACCCCCCGGAGGAAGTAAAAGAGGAGGAAGAGAGAACCACCACTGATACCTTTTCTGTACCAGTAACCCATCGACCGTTTCAAATCCCAATTCACTTCGGCCTCGATGGCAGGCCTGACCACTTTTCCTCACGTCCAGGGGCCCTCCTCCTGTACCCCTTCATGGTGGTACTGTTTACATTGATTATCTGTGCTACTACCCCTTTTCTTTACGCACCTCTTTGTTATGCTTTTTTACTGGTGATGCTTCTGTCGCTTCTTTTGGTGTTAATCGCACAGTATTACGCGTATGAAATTATGAAGGGAAGTACAGACCGTATCCCTCCCTCTGTGTTCTACACTGTTCTGCTTGCCACCTTCGTGTCCACTCTATTCCTTGTGATTTCGTCGCTGTTTCCACCTTCCTAAACCGGTGAGTGCTGGTAATGACAAGACAAAAAAAAAAAAAAGAAGAGAAAAGAAGAGAAAAGGAAGGTAGGAATACCCTGGATAATGGGACCTTGGTACATTCCGGTAGTTACTCTATTTTTTTTATTTATTTGTACGTGTTTCTGCTGTCCTGTGGTTGACCTATAAATTCAAATCAAAATACATTTTCTCTTCTCTCTTTTTAATTTCTTCGTTTAAAAGTTGCTTCCCCTCTTCTTTTCCCTTTTTTAACTTTTAATTATTTTCGTTGTTCACTATAATTATTATTATTTCGTAATCCCATCCCCTCTTTTCACTCTCTCTCCAACAGAGAGTAAAAAAGAAGAAAAAAAAAAAACATATAAAAAAAACTAAAATATAAAAAAGTTTTTTTTTTTTCTTTTTAGAAAAACACTTTCGTCTCGTCTCTACTGAGGGGTAAATGTTCAGTAGTCTACTACAGCTGGCGGGCCTCACCCACCGGTGGCCAGAGTTCAGTAGAGAGGAGATCGCCGCCCACTGCACGCCAGAGTCTCTGTGGATTGTAGCGGGGAACTCGGTCTATGATGTGACCAAGCTACTAGGATGTCACGCTGGGGGGGACGCAGCCTTGCTGAAGCGGGGCGGTGGAGTGAAGGACTGCACCGAAGACCTTTACTTCCACGGCTCCATCGGCCGTAGTGAGGCCAAGACGTATAAGATTGGGGAGATCTGTGCCGCTGACCTTCACAAAGGATACCCAGGCCAGCCTAGTAAGAGTAGTACCCCTAGTGCCACCCCGCCCTCTAAAGCCACCCCTAGTGTAGTGATTCGTAGAGTACCGGACCCCTCGGAGGAAAGCGAGGACGACAGCCAGAGCGGCTCTAGTAGTAATGGCCTGACTCACGTCCGGGAGTGTGTAGATGCGGCCCCACAGCCCTAATCGACCAAAGATTACTACTACTATTATTACTATTATTATTATGATTTTTGTTGTATACTTTTATATCTTTGCGCTACTCTAGAACAGTGATAATAATAATAAAAATAATGCTAAAGAAAAGTAATAGATGGTTAAAATATATAAGTAAATAAGAATTAAGCAAAACAAAAATCCTAACGAGGGACTGTGTGTTGAATGGATCCCTAGTTTCTTTCCAGCCTTTTTTTCTTTTTTTTTTTTCGTATTAATGTGAGAGGTAGAAACACTACAAACATAATTATTAACAAAAGCAACAACACCAATACCAACAACTAAAAATTAATAATAATAATAATAATAATAATAATAACAATAATACATTATTGCATGAGGAGTCATGCACACTTTTTTTTTCTATTTGTTTCTCTGCTGCTGCACCCTCTTCAACTTGGCAGCTATAATTATTGTTATTATTACCATTCTCTTTCGTTCAAAAATGTATTTATATATATATTCACACGTTTAGAACGAGAGGGTAACACACCCACCCATACACACGTGGGGTATTAAGAAGAGTATGGAAGGAAGAACATCCATGAGGAAGTCCCTATTAAATCGCGAGGTTCTGTTCTCTCTTTCCAACTTTCTCTTCCGTGCCTTCGCCGGAAAAGAAAGAAAGAGAAAAAAAAAGGGAAGGAGGGGAGTATACAAATATTTGTAAAAACTTTTACGGAAACGTTAACGGACTAATGTACATTTTTTTTATTTTCTCTTTTTTTTTTTCCTTACGTATCTTATTAATATTGAAAAACAAACATATTCATATTAGTTCAACTAAATGAACCGCTTCACTTTGCGTTTTTACTACAGAGAAAGTTGGACTACACCCTTACACCCTTTTCTCCTTTAATTCTCTCCTCCTTGTCTAGTTTTTATTTTTTTATCTTCGTCATTTTTAATTTGTTATTGTGGTTCAAATAGTTTCCACAACTTTTTTTTCTTTCAATTTGTATATACAAGTATATTTATTTATACTTACCCTTTCACAACTTTTTTTTTTTATTATTTGTATACACCCCCTACCCTTACGAAGGAGTAACTAAATCATCATCATCATAATAATAATAATAATTATAACTTGAAAAAAAAAAATAGGAACAAAAAAACAACAACAACAACAAAGCAACAACAACAACAATCGGTTCGACGCTCCATTCACTTTTACATGTTTCGTACTCTTTTGTTATGGGCAGGGTTAAAGCAGCAGTACCCTCAGCTCACCGAGGAGGATGTAAGACGACACAACACCCGCTCCTCCCTGTGGATTGTCGCGGGGGATAGTGTGTACGACGTCACCCCCATCTTGGGCAATCACCCTGGAGGGGAGGCCGCCCTCCTCCGCCGGGGGGGTGGGGTCAAAGGGTGTGCCGAGGATCTCGACCTCCACAGCCGTAACGCACGCCGGGTGTGGCAGGAACTGAAAGTAGGCGAGATCAGTGCGGCGGAGCGGGAGAAGCTGTTCCTTCACGAGGTGGACGCCGCCCGCACTGGGGGGTCGCTGCCGCACTACCCCACCACCCCAACGACCTCAGTCACCATGTACCCCAGCTCTACCCGATTCCCATCCGCTGCCTTTTCTTAGCCAGTCGTGTTGAGCACCGCACCCCCCCCCCCCCCCCCTGCTTCCCCTAAACGATTATCTTTCAAAAATTTAGTTTTTTTTTCATTATTAGTTTTTGAACGGATTCTTTTTTTTTTTTATAGCTTTTAAAGACCAACTTTTACAACACAACCAGCCGGCGATACGGAAGCCTACACAATTTAGAAAGTGTAAAACGCAATTTTTTTTTTTGTTGCTCCTTTGCTAAATTTAATCTTTGAGTTAAAACAAATTAATAACTACAACATAAAAGACTTTTTTTTTTATAATTTCTTTTCCTCCATATTCATTAGTACTTATGATTTTTATCATATTGCGGTAAAGTAAAAAAAAAAAAAATTCAATAAAAAGCAATCAAACGAACATTTACTAACCACTGAAGTGCTTTTCGAATGAAAATCTAACTTTTTTTTTCTTTATCTTGTTAGGGTTCTTGTCCCTTTAACGGAGTACTCCTGATTTGAATGCACTCTTTCTTTTATTTTACCCCTCTTCCTTTCCCCTTTTCATTCTCCTTTGAAAAGAATATTGTTTGAAAGGAATAAAGTAAATTAATCATTCCTATATTTACTGACACCTCATGAGTCTTCGATATTTTCTGGGAACCGCCTTCGACACCCCCGACCGACACACTCTGCGGGTGGTGAAGGATGCGCTGATAGTGGTGGATGACAACGGTGTTATTCTCTCCGTGCTGGACCCCGCCAAGGATGGGGAGTCCTACACCAACACGCTGAAAGAAGCGGAGGCCAGTTCATCACTGACTCGGTTAAAACAAGGGCAGTTCTGGATGCCGGGACTGGTCGACCTCCACGTGCACGCCCCTCAGTGGCCGCAGCTGGGTAAGGCGCTGGATAGGCCGCTGGAGTACTGGCTGCAGGAGTGCACCTTCCCGTTAGAGGCCAAATACAGCGACCTCGAGTTTGCCTCCCGCTCGTATCGCTCTCTGGTCTCCACCCTCCTCGCCAATGGGACAACGACTGTGGCCTACTTTGCTTCTATTCACCTCGAGTCCAGTGTACTGCTGGCGCAGATCTGTATCGAGAAAGGACAGCGGGCGGTGGTTGGTCGCGTGGCGATGGACCTACCCGACCAGTGTCCCGAGTTCTACCGCGACCCCTCCGCCAAGGAGTCCATTGCCCTCTCCGAAGAGTTTATTCATCGAGTACGGGCGCTGCCCCACAATAACGGCCCCTTGGTGTACCCTGCTGTGATCCCTCGCTTCATCCCGTCCTGTAGCCACGAGGCACTGCAGGGGTTGGGGGAGCTGGTGAGCAAGTATGACTGCCACGTACAGACCCACTGCTCCGAGAGCGACTGGGAGCACCACCACGTGATACAGCGCTACAAGAAGCACGACGCCTTCGCGCTGGATGATTTTCAGCTGCTGACCCGAAAGACCGTGTTGGCGCATAGTAATTACATCTCCTCCGACGATATGGAGCTGATCCAGTCGCGGGGGTCGGCGGTGGCGCACTGCCCACTGTCCAACGTATACTTCTCCGACGCCGTGTTCCCTCTCCGGAAGGCGCTCGATAAAGGCGTTCGGGTAGGCATGGGGACCGATATTTCAGGTGGTCCTAGTCCCTCTCTGTTTGAGGTGTGCCGCTACGCCATCTCTAGCTCTCGCCTGATGGAGGACGGCACCGATCCTAACCTCTCCAAGGAGGAAAGAAGTGCACAAAAGAACGTCCGGACGAATCCGATTGAGGCGTTTTTCGTGACCACCGCTATGGGTGGAGAGGCGCTGGAGCTGAAGGTGGGGCGACTGGAGCCGGGGTACCACTTCGACGCCATCGCGGTGGACACCACCCTACCCAACACGGGTTTGTGCGTCTTTGAGGAGATTGACACCCTGGAGGATGTGTTTCAAAAAATCATTTACAACGTGAGTGATGTTCACATTTTCCAAACCTTTGTGAACGGAAATTTGGTCCATAAGAAGTAATAATAATAAAAAATAACGTCTGAAAGTGGAAACGAAAACAGGAGTATCAACACGTTTAAGACGATGTGGAAACCTCTCCTTTTTTTTTTTTTTTTTGACTTGTGCGCATATGGGAGAGGCGGAAGGGAGGCAGTGGGGTGGAGGTCCCCGCTATCGTATACACAAACTTAAGTTTTTTTTTTTTGAAATATTTTTATTTCCTTAAACTTGATCTTCGCAGAAGGTTGCTTTTTTTTTTTTTGTGATTTCTTTTTGGCTGTATTTCCTTGTTTTCCCTTTCTCTTGAATCCATAACTGAAACCACTCGTGTTATAGTAAAAGAAAGCAAAGAAATATACTAGAGTAAAAAAAAAAAAGAAGAAAGATAACAGAAAGAGTTGTTCAAGTATACTCTTTTTCTTTTAATTTCTTGTGCTAGAATAGAATGGAGGAGCCAAAACCAGTTCTGTATATACGAGGCTTACCCGATAAGGTGTCGGTGAACGAAATCCGTAGGGCACTCTACCTCTACTGTACCCAATTCGGCCCGGTAGAGCAAGTCCTTTATCGTAAGAACCGAACCATGTACGGGCAGGCATTTGTAGTGTTTACCGATGTGGCCACCGCCACCACCGCTAGGGGTTTCTTGAACGACCGTTCCTTTTATGGTAGAAAGATTCAAGCCTTTTACGCACGTAGGAAATCCTTCTGCATTGATCCCGCCGAACGGCACCGGAGGGATGTGGAGCAACGAAAGAGAGCCAGGGAGTAGTATATAGCCAATATTAAGGAACACCTCCGTACTCCGTTTCACAATTTTAACATTCTATTGGTGGCGTTTTTCGTTGTGTTTTTGCTCCGAGCTAACACCCCCCTTTTTTTTCCCCGTTCTGTTTACTGTGTAAGATTGTTTCAATTCGTTGCAACCAACTATTGTACTTTTACACCCACCCGCTACTCTCTTTCTCTCTCTTTCTCTCTGTCTTTATTTCCGCTCTGTAGATGAACAGTTCTCACCTTTTGTTGAACTCTTCTGGTTCGTCGCGAAGCACTCTGCATGTAAAAGAGGACTTCTCCACCCTCTTGTTAGACTTTCTGGCGCTGGCGGATAGACAGCGGGTCGTCGAGAAGGACCCTGACTCCCCCCAAACCCCTTACCCACCTATCCGAGGCCTTCCCCCTCATCTTGTCGCCTTGAGAGATGTCTTGAGAGAGGCGTGCCGACCTTCGGACAGTCCCGCCAATGAGGATATTATAGAGGACACGGCACACTTTGTGTTTAGCTTGCGTCGTTTACTGGGAAATGCGCTCCGTCATCACCAGGCGGAACAATGGGGTCTGGTGGGGTGCGAGGTTCCTTCTAGTCCTTCCGATAGCATCGTCGGCGGGCGGAAGCGCTTTTCCAGGCGTTACCGCAGTGTAAATCAAGATGCGCCGTTTATCGCGGCTAGTGAAACCGAAGAGGAAGAGGAGTGCGTGGACGACAACGACAGGAATCCACTCTTTTCGTGTACGAACAAGTTGCCTTGCTATAGTGAAAAGGAGGATGGGCTTTTGTTCCGTTTTCACTCTCTATTGTCCCTAGACGTCAACCACCACATTAGTAGACGATTGGATGAGTTGGAGCGGTTCGTGGAGGAACAGTCCAAGTGTAGCGGCGGTATAAAAGGCATCCTCCCAGTCTCCGAGGCGGAGGGACTGCAGACCTCTTTTGTGGAGGAGGTCATCTCCCTATTGGAGCGACACCGTACGGGGGACACCAGCGGTCCCTCCTCCCGTGCCTTTCGGGCGGAAGTCGAGGAGTGTATAGGCAGGGTGCGCCTCACGCAGCGCAAGCTCACTCACTGCCCAGTGCAGGAGGCGGTGGACCCTCTAGGGGGGGACACCTCCTTTTCTTCCTCCCACTTTGCCACCAGCCTCCCTTCCTACGACGACAATGTCCTGAGAAAGAGTATTGGATGTGTTGGACAGTCCTTTGTCGCTAAATTAATAGCACATCACTTGTGGACGTATCAGCGTATTCTACAACAGCGTTATCCGTCGTTTCGAAGCTGGGAGTACGTCGAGGCCGCACGTTACGCGGTGGAGTGTTCAAGTAGCCCCTCTCCCACCGTTCCCCGGGATACCAGCGAGACGAATTGGGTGCCCTCCTCGCTAGAGTATGTATCGCCGCCTCGCGATGTCAACCCCCCGGTTGTGGAGCACACCTCTTCGAAGGTGCCCATTGTGGAAAGGAAGACGCCGAGAGAGGCCACCACCACTACGGTGGGCGAACAGCTAAAGGCTAAATTGCCACCCTCTGCCGTGTTCGATCACTTCTTTGACCAACTAGTGTCACTTTCCTTCTCGGATACAGAAGCGGGGGCGGCACCGTCGACACTCCAGACTAACGATGTCAACACTTACGACAGCACCAACCTTAACCGCCGATGCTTTAGTTTGCTTTCTCCATCTCCACCGCATCCGTCGTGGCTTTCAAAACCAAGATCCTCCAAGTCATTTCCCAACCTTAACCTGAATGTAAACTAATCTTTTTTTTTCTCCTTTCCTTTATATATTAGATTACACAACGAAACCTAGATCTGTATTGTAGATTTTTTTGTTTTTAGCGTAACTCTCTTCTCTTTTCTATACCCCCTTCCCTCATTATTGACTTCTCTGTGCTTCTGGTTTCACAGACTGACAACCTCACTCTTTCTCCCTTTTTTTCTTTTTATGCGATTCTCCCTTCTCTAGCACAAGCACTCGAAGGTGTAGTCAAACCTTCTTCTTCTCTAGCTATTAGAATTATTTAGAATCCTTCGTTTTACGCCCAGTTGTAACCCCACCTCTACTTTATTTTCTTTCATCTTTTACAATGTCAGATACCCTTGAGGAAACGATTGCGTCTTTCGTCGTAGAAAATGGCGTTAATATGACAGAGGAGAGTCTAAAAGAATTAGTAAAATTATCCGGGAAAACGTTTGAGGAGGAGGAATTCAAAAAGGCCATTCTGGAGGTACTAAAACGTCCGAATGTTCAGTTGTTACTGGCAAAAGCGAAACAGGATGCCGATGAGAAGCGCAAGCGGAGTCGTGCAAAGGCGAAAGGGAAGAAAAAGTCCTCTGTATCCCCTAAACGAACTTCTTCTTCGCAGCGTACCAAAAAGAAAAAGGTGGAGAAGGACCCCAACGCCCCCAAGAGAGCAAAGAATGCGTACATGTTCTTTGCTGCTGATTTCCGCACCAAGCACGCGGACTTGAGCATGATAGAGCAAACCAAGGCGGCCGGGGAGGCCTGGAAGACACTGTCCGAGGAGGAGAAGAAGCCTTACGAGGATATGGCAACCAAGGACCGGGAGCGGTATGAGAAGGAAAGAGAGCAGTACGAGAGAGAGGGCGGTGTGATTGTGAGACGACAAAAGAAGAAGTCGTCTACCAGAAGACCCAAAAAGGCGAAAGTATCCCAGAGTCAACGATCCAGCTCCTCGGGATCTACTTCTTCGTCCGACTCCAGCGGCTCCAGCTCTGGCTCCTCTAGCAGCAGCAGTGGTAGCAGCAGCGGCAGCTCGTCCGACTCTTCCAGTTCCGACTCCAGCAGCGATGACGATAGTAACTGATTCTACGTTGGCCCTCTTGTACTACAATAATAAAATGTCGCCCTGCGACCTTTTTTTTTTTATTCCCGAAGGGACTGTAAAACGTTCCCTTTCTGTGTATCAAACATACGTACTCTCACTACACTTCTATTCTCTCTTCTCCCACCTTGTGCTGCGTTAATAGCGAATACTTTCTTTTTTACTGCACCAAAAGACAAATGTCGGACTCCAAAATGCCCTCCCAGAAGGAGCTCAATGACTTCGTGGCTCAGGTGGCCCGTGAACTGGGAGACAGCGCCACGAAGCGTGATGTGCGCGAGAGGTGTGAGAAGCACTTTAACTGTGAATTTGTACAGAGTGAAGCGTTGGCGAAGGCGATTGCCAAAGTGTACTCCAACGCCAAACCTGCCAGCGCTTCCAGTGGGGCGAAGAGGGCCCGTGTGGAGAAGTCTGCCGATCAGCCCAAGGGCGCTCTTAGCGCTTACATTATCTTTTCCACCACGGTGACTCCCCAGATTAAGGAAGCCACCCCCGATATTCCGATGAAGGATATCATGAGGGAGGTGGCCACCCGCTGGAAGGCCCTCGGTGAGGAGGAGAAGGCCAAATACACCGCCCTCGCGGAGCAGGATAAGATCCGCTACCAAAAGGAGGTGGAGGAGTTCACCGCGAAGGGAGGGACGATGGTTCGGGGTGGGAAGAACAAGGAAGGAAAGGCCTCCAAGAAGGCCGCGAAGGACCCCAACGCCCCCAAGAGAGCAAAGAATGCGTACATGTTCTTTGCCAGTGATTTCCGCACCAAGCACCCCGAACTGAGCATGATAGAGCAAACCAAGGCGGCCGGGGAGGCCTGGAGGAACGCTTCTCCAGAGGAGAAGAAGCCTTTTGAGGAGATGGCCGAAAAGGACAGGGAGAGATACGAGAAGGAAAAGAACAACTAATGTGTAACTATATATATATGTTGGTTCAGTTTTTGACGTCGTGGAGACAAACTCCACGGTAATAATACCTCCCCTATTTATTATTTCGCACTGGATAGAGTATGTTTTTTTTTTTCTTGATTCATTTTCATTTTTCATTTCGATTGCCGTATGGAGGTGATAAATCATATATTAATAGCATACAGAAGACAAAAAAAAAAAAAAGAAGAGAATGGTAACGAAAACAGAAGAAGGAAAACCGAATCAGTGGCTTTCTGTCAACGATGCTGAATCGGCTAGCATTTTCTCATTTGATCCACCTTTTCTTTGCTCTTTATATTTGTCTTCTTTTTTTCTCTCTCCCCCCCTCAGTTCACTCTCTCCTTTGTAGTAGAGAGAAAATAGATCGTTTTTTGTTTCTGTTTTTTATTGTTCTCATGTCTCAGACAAACGATAACCGCTCACCGGCGAAGGTGTACGCGAGGCAGATCCCCCCGAGTCAGTACAACGACGCAGCGGCGAAAGCCTACACGGAGAATTCCGTCAGAGAACTGGTAAAGAGCAAAGCGTATCAGTCCTACCAACGTCACTTAGATTATAAGGATTATTTTATATTCCTCTGGTTCCTCTCTGCTATTGGCATTACGGCGGTTCTTTATTTTCACTTGTTTACCTTTGGAAATAGCGGAGAAACTATTTTTAGTTTAGCGAATATTGAGAGCAAGACCATGAACAGCCCCTCTTTGCCGACGACAGCGGCAGTGGCACTGATTGTTAGCCTATACCTATTCCCCTGCATCGTCACCAAGTCGTACCTTAATGTCTTTAGCGAGTCCCCGGAAACCGGAAAGAAGACGTATTCTTTTTTTCTATTGCTCTCCCTCCTTCTAGTGTCCTATGGGGGTCCTGAGTTACACCACCCCCCCTTTGTGTCGACTCTGCCACCATTACAGTGGCACTTGGCGGTGACGGGCGAGAGAAGCGTGTGCCGCTTGATGTCGGTGGCGTTTACCCGAGCGTTACCACTACAGGGATACTTCATCGCCGGGTATGTGGTCTCCCGGTGGTATACCTCCCACTGGAAACGTATGTGGCATGTCCCTCTGCCACTGATCACAGTCCCTCTTTTCGTCGGAGTATTTGGGGCGTTTTTCTGGAGAGTGTCTACCCTGTCCATCCCGTACTTCTACACCGAGGCGGAGGGGATGACGAGTGTAGGGGCGGAGGTGCGGCGACAACTGTGGTCGAATCCCTCGGAAGCGTGGTCCACTCTCTCGTCTACCTTTCTGCAGGTGTGGGAAAGTATGAAGGAGGAGGTACAGGGGTATGGGGGTCTCGACCGTTCACTATTACTTTCCAGGATCCCCGCTGCCGCCCTTTACGGCGCCTCCTTCAGCCTGTCCCTCTTTCTGTTTGTGGCGTCGCTTCTCTTTCCCATTGTGGATTATCTCTTCGGCGGTCTCCTACGGGCCCTTCCCTCGAACCCGTCTCACTGGCTAGTCCTCCTTGGGGCGTCGATTGGGGGTCTTTATGTGACCCTAAGTGCGAACCCTGAAGAAAACTTGGCCCGATACGCCCCATGCTTCGCTCTACTCGCCTTTGCTCTTCTTTACAATGGATTTTCTTTGTATTGAAAGTCGCGAAAGAGAGAGAGAGTGGCAAAGATCCATACAATCACCTTTTTGAATCACTTTACAACAGTAATACTTGTTACTGTGCTTAATTTTTTTTTTATAATTATTAGATTCTATAGAGTGATGAACCGTCTTTTTTTTCTTTGCTTTTGGAATTTCAATTTCTTCGTTTGCCTTTATTGACCCGTTTAGTAATTTTAAAAAAGTAATTGTGCGCACCTCTCTCTCTCTCTCCCTGATTCCTTTCATTGTATCCAAGCACCATTATACAGTCTGTATGGATGAAAACGCTACCAATGAGGCCGCGGTGTTGGGGGAGCACGATATCCCCGATGCCGCCGGTAATGCGGCTGCTCCGGTAAACGATCCCAAGGAAGAACTGGAGAGTGTGGAGGAAACTACCGCTCAAGAGGAGAAGGAAGGCGATAATGAAGAAGCCAACAGTTCGGATGAGGGAGAGGACGCCACACCCAACGATGAAGAAGTGGAGGAGGAGGAGGAAGAGGAAAACTTGGTAGTGGAGGATTACATTCCCGAGGAGGGAGGGCGAGTGGAGGGAGCCCCATCCCACTTCAAGATATCCGGCAAGGAGTACACCCCTGGACTGTTGGTAAAGAATCGCGCCTTTGACCTCGCCCTCGGCAGCCTAAAAGGGAACCCCAAATCCACCTTCTTTGCGTGCACTCTCCCTCACGCTCACAATGTGCTAAAGTGCGACCACTTCCACTTCAACAATAGGGCGCTACTCGTAGGAGACCATTACATTCGTCTCAATATGATTCTCGACGGACCGGCCCGGGAGGCGCTGTTGAGCAATCCATCCAAGCCAGGAGAGCTTTCTCTTTGTTTCGCAGAGACCAGTGAGGACGAGGCGCACCGTAGGGAATGTCCCAATATACACTTGCGACCGGGAATTGTGTTTGTTGGTACCCCGAGACCAGCAGTTGGCTCCTATAGGGACCGGGAACAGTGGATTGGCTACTACAAGGAGGAGCTGCAGGATAACGTCGGCCTGAAGACTGCCCTACAGCAGTCCGACCCCTTGCGGCGCTGTGGCGCCTGGTGCCGGTCCACCTTCACCCACCCCATCGCCACCTGCAAGTACCTGCACTACAAGAAGGGCAATCGTTTCTCCGAGAAACACACCCCTCCCTTCCCACCACTCTGTTTGATCCCTGAACTGTTCCCCAAACGATTGTGTCCCGCTGGCGGTGGTAGAGGGAGAGGCTCGGGGGGACGAGGTAGGGGAAGGGGGAAAACGGGTAAAGGTAAAGGTAAAGGACGTGGTGGGGCGGGCCGTGGAAGGGGAGCCCCCACTGTACACGTACCGATACCAGAGTCTTTTCGACGTAAACAGGTGACACCTCAGACCAATAGACCTCCCACCACCGATGCCGTTGAAGCGGCAAACGGTACGCAAAAAACACAGCGAAAGAAAAGGAAGACCCCGAAAAATAGTTTGTTTGCTTGGTTTTGCGCCCTCTGCGGTTTATTGGCCCTTCTTGTACTAATGTTCAC
The DNA here is from genome assembly GCA_019695575.1 of Angomonas ambiguus. Taxonomy (NCBI): domain Eukaryota; phylum Euglenozoa; class Kinetoplastea; order Trypanosomatida; family Trypanosomatidae; genus Angomonas; species Angomonas ambiguus. Next base: position 76,656 of record JADNSB010000036.1, on the reverse strand, counting down.
CCTACGATCGCACTCAATGATCGATTAAACAATTAATATGCTAAACTTTTTTTTTTCCTTTTAGCTGGTTTACCAGTTGATAGGTTGCTGTCCAATTTTTTTTTCCTTTTCAAGTTTTATTTATTCCGTTGCTTTCCCTCCTGTTTTTCTTATTCTCCTCACCTTTTAGTTTTTTGCTTATTTTTAATTATTTATACCATTCAAATTCATTCAAGTCAACTTTTTCCTATTTATATCTGTTCTGTGATTCCATTATGAAATCATACACCCTGCTTTACGGCGCTGTGTTCGCCTTTTTGCTTTCCACCACTTTCGGCTTCCAAGTGGGGGAGTCCGATAATACCCCTTTGCTACACGACTCTTTTGTTTCGGAGATCAATCAAAAGAGCGGAGGACTCTGGGAGGCTACCCAAGACAATCGCTTCTCCTCCCTTACCCTCGCGGAGGCGAAAAGTATGATGGGCGTCCGAGACCAAGACAACAGCAACCTCAGCCGCCGTGTATTTACGGAGGAGGAGCTCGCTGCGGAGATCCCTGAAACGTTTGACTCGGCCGCTAACTGGCCTCAGTGTACCTCCATGAAGGAGATCCGGGATCAGTCCAACTGTGGATCCTGCTGGGCGATCGCGGCGGCAGAGGCCATCACCGACCGTTACTGTGTGGCCGCCAACCTCACCGACCTCCGCATCAGCACGGCAGATTTACTTTCCTGCTGCTTTATTTGCGGCTTCGGTTGCAACGGTGGTATCCCCTCCTCCGCCTGGACCTGGTGGGTCTGGGTGGGCCTGACGACGGAGGTGTGCCAGCCGTACCCCTTTGAGCCGTGTGGACATCACACCAACGAGTCCAGCTACCCCCCTTGCCCCAGCACCATGTATGACACCCCATCGTGCAGCCTCGGCTGTACCGCGGAGGGCGAGGACATGATCAAGTATAAGGGAGAGAAGAGTTACAGTCTCAGCGGCGAGGAAGAGTACCAGCGAGAACTGATGACCAACGGCCCATTCGAAGTCGCCTTTACTGTGTACGCTGACTTTGTGGCGTACAAGAAGGGAGTGTACTCTCACGTGAGCGGTGACAGTCTCGGTGGTCATGCTGTGAAGCTGGTCGGCTGGGGCGTGGAGGACGGCGTCAAGTATTGGAAGATTGCCAACAGCTGGAATGATGGCTGGGGAGAAGACGGGTACTTCCGTATTCTCCGAGGCAAGGACGAGTGCGGGATTGAGTCCAGCGGCGTCGCTGGTATCCCTGCTGTTCCCGAACAGCTGTAAATGTGACCTGAGGTACCAATCAGCCACCTATAAAACGAGGTAAAAAAAGAAAAGAAAAGGGGAAAAGTATCTCACTTTCGAAAGCCGAGCAGCATGTTCTGCAAAAATAAACGAAAAAAAAAATGCAAGCGTTTTCTCCCTTTTACTGGCTAGTTCTTTTTTTTTCTTCCTTTCTTTTTTCCATACGTAAGTTCTGACTGTCGCTTGCCAATTTTTTTTTTCTCTTTGTTATTATGTTTCAATATTTTCAACTATTTCAGGCAAATACTTCGTGAATTTAGGTGTTTTAATCGTGGCTGGTTCCTAAAATTTACGAGACGGATTACCACTTAATACGCTTTTCATTATTCTTTTTTTTAAGTAAGATTACCTTCACTCTAGTTTACTGGTAATGTACCGTGCGGCGCTGGAATCCACTTCTGAGTCCACGACCTCCCGGAAAGTTGCGTTGATAGGGGCGGTATTAGGGTCGGTGGTGGTAGCGGCCAGTGTAGCTTGGGTGCTCCGTCGAAGGGCAGACTCCCGAGACGGGGACGGCCCTAGTGGTAAATCGTATTTCAGTGGATCGGCCGAGGGGGAGGAGGGAGACATGTTTACTGTACCCGACGGACCAAAGCTCTTTTCACCAGGCGCGTCTCGCCCCCGTGTATCGCCGAGCCAAGGAAGAGAAGGGACAGCCCCGTCCAACCCGGTAGGGAAGCCGTCGATCCCACCACCCAAACGCGATCCAGAGAATGAGTCCATTGCTAAGCGAACCAAAGTTCTAAACATCGCTCGAGCCCTCCTTTCCCGTATTGACGGTGTGGATCTTGACGAGTCTGGCTCGGAATCCGATAGCGAGGAGACGGATGTTTCGCTTCACTACGGCATAGCGACACAGTTGGAGCTAGACGCCCGTGATGAGCTGCTCGAAGCGTTTGATGAGTACGAGGCGGCGCAAGAGGAATATGCCGTGACGATGGGGGAAGAAAAAGAGATCCAGTTGGAGGACCTGACTGCTGTACTGGCGAGGATTGTGGAGTTTTTAGACATTTCGAATGAACGGGAGAAACTGTATCTTCGACGTGAAATACTACACGATGCGTTAGGGTACCAACCACGAAACTCTCTCCCGTCTCAGGAGGAAATAGAAGCAGAGATGAAGGCTAATGGTCTAGACTACCGCTCCGCACTCCGGCAACAGGCCCTCCAACTCCAAACCGAGTTTTCACACCACCCGGGAGAGGACTCGCTGCTGGACCAGCTGCTTCATGGCCACGACGACGACGACGAGGAACAGTTTGAGGAAACGTGGAACGATGAGGGAGAGGCAGAGTTTATGGAGTACCTTCAACAAAAGGACGACGCCCTACATACGTTGACGAGGAAGGAGCTGCAAGAGGCTCGATTGGGCTATTCTCAGGATAAGGAAATCGCGGTAGTAGCGAACGGCCGTCGGTTTTCCAAGGAGATGGCGGAGTTGTATGACGAAGAGGAATACGAAGACATTGACCCGGATGAGGAGCAGCTAGAAGAAGAGGAGGTGGAGGAGTGGGATCCGCTGGAAAAGGAAGAGTTTGAGAGAGAGCTCTTTGAAAGGGTGTTTGAGTTAGCGGAGGCGTGGGGGGTTTCTGCCGCAGTGGGAGAGAGAGAAGCGTTGTTACTCGAGGAGGCTCGTCGAGCCCGAAAGGCCCTACACACTGAGGCGGCTTTGGAAGAGGAGGGAGAAGAATGGACCGACTATGAGGAAGACGAATATATGGGCGATGAGGAAGGAGAGTGGATGGAGGACGACGAAGGGGAATGGATGGAGGAGGAAGAGGGAGAGTGGATTGAAGATGAAGAGGAAGAGTGGATGGAGGATGAGGAAGGGGAAGAAGAAGAATACATCGCCCAAGACCCCTCTTCGGCTAAGCCTCCGGCCTTTCAGCGAACACAGGGGAACCCCACCCCGTTCACCGCATCGCGGTCCTATACCAAGGGAGGGTCGCCTATGAACCCTGCAAAGCCTTCTGTCTCGCCTCCAGGCACTCGTAGTAAGCTGCCTGTAAAAGAGACGAAGGGCAAAAGCGGAAAGAAGTAGTATTACTTGAGTTTCCCTGATTGAACAAGACACAGTTGAAGTCAGCTCCTTCACATTAATGATGTACATTTCCTCTTGTTTTCTTTCTTTCTTTCTGATTTTCCGTCGAGGGAGGGACAGGATGAATTTGAATTAGTTCAACCGGAGAGATGCTTATAGAAACAATTAACAAATAACCGACTGAATACATACATTCAATAATACAGAATTTATAGTGTACCTCAAGCTGATAAAAGTAGTGTGTAAACGCCTTCTTATTCGATCTGCTTTTCTTTTCACACCACTACCAACGCTTTCCCCCCTTTTTTTTTTATTGTATTTTATAAAAAAAGCAGCATAAGAAGGATGACCGACGAGTATGAGGCTTATACAGAGTACATTGAACGCAGTCTAGTAGAGAAGGGCGGCGTAGACGATGCGGTGGTGAGAGACACACTCCTGAGGATGGGATTTACCGAGGCAGAGACTCGTTCTATTTTGGGAGAAGCGTCTCTATCGTCCCACTTCACCAGCAGTACCGACACCACCAAAATGTCCCGTTGCCCTCCCCACGACTCCACGGTAGCCTCCTCCGACCTCTTACCCCCACCCCCTAGACGTCTTCCCTCTTCCTACCAATCCACCTCCTCGCCGTGTACGAGTGGTAATCCCCTCACTACCTCGACTACCAGCCACTCCGTCAAAGGTGCTTCACTGCTGTTTACTTCTGGGGACAGTGAGTCGAACAGTAGGGCTCAACTGTACAAGGATCACTGTAGTCGAATTAAGGAACTCCTTGCCTTGTGGCGGGTAGAGACGGTGCGGTCCAGCACTGCACACCAAAGCCTTTGCCCGTTTCATGACCGGTAGTGAGGATACGAGGAGTACCCCCCCCCCCTCCCTCCCCCAGCCTACGAGCAGTTTGAGGCCTGCCATGGTAGACAGTGAGAGGATATGGTGATAGGACCTCACTTTATTTTAGCGGGCACAAGAAGCCAAAAGAAAGGCACCAAAAGAAGAAAGTCCCTGTCGATAGTGCCTATCCAACTTTGCGGTCCCGTGAGTCTCTTCAGGGACTACCCCAGTACCGTAATAAGATCCGACCCACTAGGCTCGGCACAGACGAACGGTATCCACCGCCTGCGGTGTGCAGCAGGTCTATTAACAGGGAGCCCGTTGGTTTCAGTTGCCATCAAAAGTTTACCCGGGACTGTTATAGCGGCCAGACAACCTCTTCCGCCTCCAAAAGCCCTAGAGCCCCCTTAATGAAAAGGGATGTACGAGAACGACCGTCCACAGGGCGAGGGATGCGGTCCTCGACGTTGGACGTGGTCACGGACAGAGTTCTACTAGGTCAGAAGTACCGCATCGGTTGGGAGTCAGCGGATAGAAGTCTGCGTAAGAAACAAGATAAGGCCATTCTTTACGTCCGAAAGATGCTTCAGTAGCACTGTTTTCAAAAAAATAAAATAAATAATAATAAATAATTATGCTTATATAGACAAATTGCAATCATAGAAAATACCAACACCATTCATTTATTTTATTACTGTTTCCTGCCAGACTCTTAAAAGTTGTCCCGTAGTGACTTCCTGAAAAAAGTTCTAGTTGTATCGTATTCCACCTTTTTTTGTTTTTAATTTTCATCTTGTGAGTAATATTAACGGGAAGAATAGAAAGTCATTCCATTAGGTAAAATAGATTTCCTTGATCACTTTAATGTCGTTTGGTTTCGGTCAAGCTGCAGCGCCTGCAACGGGTGGGTTTGGTAAGGCTCCTGCGACTGGAGGGTTCGGACAGGCTCCCGCAGCTCCTGCCACGGGTGGTTTCGGTCAAGCGGCAGCGCCTGCCACTGGAGGGTTTGGTCAAGCCACAGCGCCTGCGACTGGAGGGTTTGGTCAAGCGGCAGCGCCTGCAACGGGTGGGTTTGGTAAGGCTCCTGCGACTGGAGGGTTCGGACAGGCTCCCGCAGCTCCTGCCACGGGTGGTTTCGGTCAAGGCTCCTGCGACTGGAGGGTTTGGTAAGGCGCCTGCACGGGGGTTGGTAAGCTGGCTCCTGCCACTGGAGGGTTTGGTCACAGCGCCTGCGACTGGAGGGTTTGGTCAAGCCACAGCGCCTGCGACTGGGGGTTTGGTCAAGCGGCAGCGCCTGCAACGGGTGGGTTTGGTAAGGCTCCTGCGACTGGAGGGTTCGGACAGGCTCCCGCAGCTCCTGCCACGGGTGGTTTCGGTCAAGCGGCAGCGCCTGCCACTGGAGGGTTTGGTCAAGCCACAGCGCCTGCGACTGGAGGGTTTGGTCAAGCGGCAGCGCCTGCAACGGGTGGGTTTGGTAAGGCTCCTGCTGACGGGCGGGTTTGGTCAAGCCACAGCGCCTGCAACGGGTGGTTTCGGTCAAGCTGCAGCGCCTGCCACTGGAGGGTTTGGTCAAGCCACAGCGCCTGCAACGGGTGGGTTTGGTAAGGCTCCTGCGACTGGCGGTTTTGGACAGGCTCCCGCAGGAGGTTTTGGGAAAGCCCCTATGACTGGAGGATTCGGTTCTGCAATTGGAGGGTTGGGGTCGGCGGCTCCTGGCTCTCTCAACACTAGACCAGAGTACACTGGGATAAAGGGCCCTGGTTCTGGAGTGCTGTTGTGGGGCAGGGATGGGGGACCTACATCACCCAACTCCGAGTTTAACACCTTTTCCGACGATATAAAGAAAGTTTTTGTGGACTTGTATAACTTTCAGAAGCAGGAGAAGGCGGCAGTGGAATGGATACAAGAGTTCTTGACGGAGGATTCCAGTGACTCTGAAGGTCGTGGAAGTTATCATAATGTAGTAAAGAAAATAGTAGAGCTTAATCGAGGGAATACATCTCTGAAAATGCTAAAGGCGAATACGAAGCGCTTAGAAACAAACACTAATTCCATGGTACAAATGTTGGCGTCGATGGAAAAGGAAGTAAATGATATGCTGAATACATTGTCAAACAGGAAAGATGGTCAAGAGAGCCCGGAAGTCAATATTGCGAAAACATTTGCTGAATGTGTGGACGAAACAGTAGTGTCACTCGAAAGGTCGCAAAGAAACATGACAGAAATTGAAAATAATCACGTTAAAGGGAGTGGATCGCTTTTGATTAATACTCAACAAGCGAATACACTTCAAATGCTCAACAACCTCTACGCTTACATTGCCCAATGTTCCGACGGGGTGTCGCGACAGCAAAAGGCGGTTGACGTGGCGCATAGCGCCTTCGTTAAAAAGTTTGAAGGAACCCCCCTACTTCAACAGGTGGAGCAATTGTTTAAAACACCGATTCCCAAATCTAATCCTTCTCTCTCCCTTCGACAATTACCACCAGCAGTCAGTTTGGTTCAGGTTGGCCAGGCGTCCAGCACCGGCGGCTTCGGACAACAGCGGGCCACTGGCGGCTTCGGGTTAGCTCCTGCGACTGGAGGGTTCGGAGCCACGGCTCCTGCGACTGGTGGCTTCGGTCAAGCTGCAGCCCCTGCCTCAGGAGGTTTCGGCAAGACTCCTGCGACTGGTGGTTTCGGTCAAGCCACGGCACCTGCCACTGGAGGCTTCGGTCAAGCTGCAGCCCCTGCCTCAGGAGGTTTCGGCAAGCTCCTGCCACTGGTGGTTTCGGTCAAGCCACGGCACCTGCCACTGGAGGGTTCGGTCAAGCTGTAGCCCCTGCCTCAGGAGGTTTCGGCAAGACTCCTGCGACTGGTGGTTTCGGTCAAGCCACGGCACCTGCCACTGGAGGCTTCGGTCAAGCTGCAGCCCCTGCCTCAGGAGGTTTCGGCAAGACTCCTGCGACTGGAGGGTTCGGTCAAGCTGCAGCCCCTGTCACAGGAGGTTTCGGCAAGGCTCCTGCTACTGGAGGGTTCGGTCAGCGTTGATTATTCACTGTTTTTTTTTGTTATTAGAATGAATTACTTTACTATGTTTTTTTTTTTTTTTGAGGTGTTTTCTTTTTTCTTTTTGTTGTTGTTTTTTTTTTGTTGTTTTTCTCCATTGGGACCCAATTTCGTAAATTTCTCTTACTGAAGTATAGGACATGTACAAGACAAATGTGTTGATGTGTTCCACCGTAAAGGAAGTGGGTGTGATCACGATTAAAGGCATCGGCTCTCTTGAGGTGCCCACCGTGGTTCGGTGGACGACGAAGAGTTCTCCCTCCCCACGGTCACCGTATGCAGTGCTTCGTAGTTCGGGTGCTCGGGTCGGGGAGTGCGCCTCCAACTTGCTGCCAAGTGGCTGTGTGGCAAGTACGCCATCGAGTGGAGCGTGTGGTGCCCCACTGTGCGCTTGTTCAGCGCTGCTTTACCCTAGTCCACCTCAGCCACCCAACCTTACCGAAGAGGAAGAGCGGGCTGTGTTTTTATTTCTTTGGGCCCTCAAGATAACGAATACAGAGCAAGTGTTACCTGAAAAAGAGGCCAACGCACTTTTTGAAGAACTTGTGGGGACTTCCGCGTTACGTCAATCTGGGATTGTGAGTCTGTGCCAGGATCCGACGGAGTGGTTCACGTCGAGTGGGGGTGTTTCTGACTTTGTGGCACGAACGTTTCTTTCTGCAGAGGAATCGAACAAGGTAAAGTGGTTCAACGAGGAATCCTCCGATCTTTCTCAGTTCTACAGTAGGGCGCCGTCTCTCCGCGTGCTCTATGTTATGTGGTCCGTCGTAAGCACTACCGGTGCCACACCCCGTGTACCCTCTAGGACGGAAATTAACGACGTCATGGATCGCATGACCGCCACACGTACCCCCGTGGATATGGGAGATATGGCATCTTTATTTTTACTAGAAATGTCAGACAGTACGCTGGCAAAACACATGGCGAACGACTTCTTGGATCTATTAAAGGAAACGTTACCGATGGAGGAAGCACCACCGTTGTTATCGGTTAGTACAGGTTTGCAGTGTATCCTGGCATTACTGTTACTGTGGCGTCATGCGTCGAACGTTTTGACGGAGCAGCAAAGTAAAGCGCTGACTAGCCCACCGGTGGAACTGTTTAACAGCACCAGCGAGGTTTCCCAATTGATTCGAGTGCACTTGGAGAACACCACAACGGCCCCCGAAAAATCAAAACTGGTAACACTGATGTACGACCTGCTTCGGCAAATTACTGAAAAGCTGGAAAAGGATATCTATCAACTGGCTGCGAGCTGTGATGTGCCAGCAGAAAGTAGCATTCTTCTGGACGTTTCTACGTGGTTGCTGAGGAAGTCTCCGTTGAGTGAGTCGTCTAAAAAACACTTTAAGCGCCTCGTGTTGCGTCGACCGAACGAGGCAAGCGCCGCACTAGCCGCGAGCGGTATTCTTAATCGCCAATCTGTCGATCTACACAATGTGGTCCATATCGTTCTTCCTCTCCTTTACTACGCGAATGACGAGGATTTTTATTCCACAATACTGCGGGAGGTGGTGGGGGGTCTGGAGGATCGACTTCGAAAGACCCCCAATGCGTTTACGACGGAGGATTATGCCCTTTTAGCAGAGTTGGGAGGACAACTGTTTTCCCATGTGGAGGGGTCCCTTCACGCCTCTTTCGACGCCACCGCTCGAGGCCAGATGGAGGAGCTTCAAGTCATGGACGGAGGCCCTCTGTCGCTCTGCATTGCTTCCTACCGTGCCATTAAGGATATGCTGGAGGGCTTGGTGAAGGATCGGCGCCGACTCCGGTTACAGCTGGAGAAGATTGAAAAACAGATGCGAAGTATGGGTCTTACGGGTCTTCCTGGCTCGATGAGCGAACCGGTGGAGTTGCCATCACCAGCGGCACTAGAGGAGCCAAAGACTGAGGAGGGGGACCCGGCCAAGGCGAAGGCGGAGGATCCTGACGCGAATCGTTTAACCACCCCCGTCGCATTGCGTCAACGCTTTTTGGTGTTTATCGAGGGATTAGTAAAGGAGTCGATTGATGAAAGTAAGGCACATACCGAACGCCCTATGGTGATCAGTAGTGAACTGTTTCGCTTTGTCAATAAACACGTCCCAGTCCCCAACATCCAGGACGAGTACCGACGTAAAATATTCCTGCTGGTCAATGTTGCAGAGGACCCGGCGACAGAGCGAAAACGCAAAGCGGAGCAGAGGGAACTGTACCGCAGTAGAAGACTAAAGTCCCATAACAAGGATGGCTCAAAGAAGAAGGAGGAAGAGGAGGAGGAGGAGGCGGAATCGACCGGGGGAGCCGAGGATATTCCTGCAGAACTACGCTTCTTGGTCAGCTCATTGCCACTGACTCTGTCACCTTGGGCTAGTGTTATGATTTTACGTGAGGTCATCGCAGAGTCGGCGGGTAACAACCCTCGTTACACGTATGTGCTGAATGCGGCCATTGACCTGCAGCTGCCCATATCCACCACCCGATCTCGTATTGCCACCACGCTTAATATGTGGCGCTTCCTCAGCACCCAGACTAAAAAACTGTCCCTAAAGGAGTCTCTTATGCTAAAGCAACGTTGCTTGTTCAACTTACCACTGGCTTATATTTTATCATCATACTGGTCTCTTCTGGCTTGGCTTTCTCTCGCGGCGATTACACTTCTGAATGTGTTTGGTATTGATTTTGAATCCCAATTGGTGGCCAACACGCTTTTTCAAAAGTTTGCCCCCTTCGAGGAGGTGGACATTTATAACGAAGTAGAGGCGGAAAGTGGAGCTCCGCACAAATCTTGGCAAAAGGACGCGGCAGCCGATTTGGCGTCTAATTATCTTCAGCAGGATGAGCTGTCCGGTCATCGACGCTCTGCTACAACGAACATGGTCTTGTCCTCTGCCTCCTACCTTTTTCTGGGCTACGACGATCAACGTCGTCCCATGACCATTATTCCTATCAGTAGTGGTACTCAGAGCTCTACAGCTTTTGAGTTTCGTGCCGCGGAAGAGTATGCGGCGGCCGCAGCGATCCTTCGAGAAGTTTCCCTCCATGTTCCCTTTCCTTTCTATGTAGACCTGGAGCGACTCTTGCCACATGACCTTCTTATCGCGAGGGTGGCAGAGCGGATTCGGCGGGTCTCCTTCAACAATACTTGGTTTCTTCCGCGCATGATTATTCGTACGTTTCCGTTGGGTCGCCAGTACACGGAGCACACCCTGGTATCTCATACCTGTGCTCAGGCCAACCTGACCCGTCGCCGTGTAACCTTTTTATTCTACATTCATAAAGGGGTCCCCGTCACTCCCGCATTTCTGAACAACATCCACTCTAATCTTCTTTCTGAGAATGCAAACCTGGTTATAGTGATGCACGAGGATAGCTTGCTAATGGGTGGCGTCACTCCTACCAGCCTTCCTTCCATCTTGGGAGGGAAGTCGGGAGAGGCCGGGGCGTTCCGTGTACTTCCCTTTTCCAAGGAACTGTACCTGATGGGGGCGCTGGAGCGGGAGCCTCCGCCGTCTGCCCTCCGCGACCCCAAAGTGCCACTCTCTCCCTTCGCACGGGCGTATGGGTGTTCCAGTACACAGTCTGTCCCTGCCACCACCACCGAATACGCCCCTCTCAAAAACGTGTTGAAGTCCACCGTCCGGTTCGTGACGAACCCAGTCCGCTTTGCCACCGATATCGTCATGGCGACGGTGAAGGGTCCAGAGGAACGGGGGGACGGGGAGGGACAGGAGCCAGGGGAGGGGGCGGAGCCATTCTCGGAGAGTGATGTGGCCACGATTCCTCGAACAGTGGTGGCGGTGCCCTTTACGGTGCTCAAGGAAGCGGTGTCGGCGGTGCAGTCGGTGGTCCTGAGTGATGCTAAGCTGCAGCCCCATATTCGCTCGGATAAGGTGGTCACGGGCCGTAAGGAAGAGGAAGCGGCAGCCGACCAGGTGCCTCAAACGCCATTCGCCGTTACTGAAGAGAGTGCCAATGAAGGAAGACTCAGTGATCAAATCTTAATGAAGATCAGGCAAGCCGCCCGTCAACGATGGAGACAGTGGTCTGAAGAGGGCTATTCCCCTCTGGAGAGTTCCATTCATATCCCACGCTGAGGGACACACCACCTCACCCACTTATTTCACCCTCCTGCTCTTACTATCTACTATCGAAAGAACGGGGCGGGTATCCTCCCATTTTCTGTAAATTAAAACGAAAAAAGTAAATTGGCGTCTGCACAACTGGTCCTGTGTTGCCATGTCTGTATTGATGGAAGTTTATTTCCCTATATTCTTTTGTTTTTTTCTTCTTTCGTTTATTCTTTGTTTACTTATCTTTTTTTTTTTTGTTTAAGCTCAAAAGTAAACAAACACAACCACAACAAAAAGTCGTAATATAGACATTTTGGTACCTATAGGGAGAGGCATATCCGTATTTTATACAAGTCTATAAATACGTCTATACTAATTATATATTTCTACACGGATGTCCACCATTTTTGATATTGACGCCCGTCTTCGAGACCCCAAACCGGTCTCTGAAGAGGAGGTAGACCGTTGGATCATTGTGAGTGACCCTACAAACTCGGCGCAGTTTTACGGCCTGGACATCAAAGCCGCCTATGCGTCTTGTGCCAACGTGTCTAAGATTATTGTCTCTAATTACCTCAACAACCCCGACACCAACGTCGTCCCGTTGCGAAGAAAGACCAAGTTTTGTTTAATTCTCAACAACATTGCGTTAGTTGTCCCGATGCGTAACTCCGTGTTCGAGGCGCTGGACAACCTCACCAATATTTTTGAGTCCTCCATCAAGCAGGAGGGAACGATGCCATTTGACTCGGAGCTAGGTCGAATGTCGGAGCATGTTCTGGTACTCCTCATGCGTGTGACGAACTACAAACTGAAGGCCTCCGCGGTGCTAGAATTTGCGGAAAACAATACCCAATTCGCGATTCAGCTACTACTTGCCATTTTATTGAAAGAACCCCCTTATGAGTTTGAGCTCCGCTGTAACTGTATCGCCGGACTCTTGGGATTCACCCAACCGCAAGCCTTCTTTTCCGGCGGTGCCTCTATTGAGGAGCACAGCTGCTCCAAGTTCACTGAAAAGGTTGACTTTATGCTCAACTTGATGCTCCGTCTGCAAGCCGTTCAAGTAGTGAGCGATGTGCTCGGCGAGGCCTTGACGACTTCCAATGGAATATCGTCGTTAGTTCAGACGGGGATGAACAATATGATGCGTATGATTATGAACATGCACAAGTTTGCCTCGACTGATGTGGCCACCCAGTGGCGTCAGCATATTCTGCTCTCCACCACCTTTCTCGATGGGACGGTGATGATGTACATACAGGGCCAGTCCGCGAAGTTGCAACATGCCTTTACCCGTAACCCAGCTGGTGTCTCCGCGGATCTCGTCCAGTCCCTCACCCTCGCGTTCCGTTTTGCCGCTTTCGCGACCTATCACCTCGGTGTGGCCGCGAGCGAGTTAAGGATCTACTGCACGTTCTTCCACGATCTTTTACAACAGTCGATTCGCCCCATTGTGATGGATGCTCGTCTTTCGGGGTTAGTCATGTCCATGTACACCCATCTGTTCTTCTTCTTCTGTAATGTAGACGCCCTTGCAGGCGAAAAAGACTTCACCTCTGAGGAACCCCTTCAGGAGCTCACCAGCGCCGCCTTGTGTGCGTCCCTAGAAAAGTTTCTGAATGCCGAGGTGGGTGGCTGTGGCCTTCCCTTCACCCAGGCGTGGCATCAGCAGTTCCGCCACGCCGACACCCTCCTCGCCCAGGAGTCTGTCACGTACCAGTTTATTGAGAAGACGTACCAGAACATGGAGCAGCGCCTTGCGGCCTCCGCCAAAGGGGGTGCGCCGTCTGCTCCCAACCAGGGCGGGCCGCTTCTGGGCGACATTCCCTCGCTCAAGAAGAAGCGAAAGAACAAAATGTCGATCGAGAGTGCTGCCAAACCGGTAAAGTTGAATCAAAAACTGAAGGTGGTGTCTGGGCAGAACGCGGCGGCGGGAGTGGACCCCGAACTGCTCTGTGCCATCACCCAACAGGTCATGAAGAACCCAGTGAGCTCTCCCTATGGTCACACCTTCGAACGGGACAACATTATGCGGTGGTTAGAAGAAAACGGCTCTGTGTGCCCCATCACGGGTAAGCCGCTGAGTGCCAGTCAACTCGTTCCCAACGAGCGAATTGCGAATAAAATTATGCAGCAGCTCGTCCGCCAGAGTATGGCGGCACCCAAGGTGGATGGAGAGGACGACTTGTACAACTTTTAACGTGGTTTATTCATGGAACAGAAAGTTTCTTTCCCTTCTTATCGACTTTCAGAATGAAACCAAAAACTGTAATCATCACCGTCTATTGTTTAAAGTACCTAGTTGAAAAAACGAAAAAAACAAACAAACAAACAAACATATTAAAATACGACAGAGTGAATGCGAAAAGTGGATAAAAAAAAGTATCAGTAGTTCTTGAGGGTCGATAAAAAAAGTATAAACGTAAAGTAGATGACTATTTTATCACTTTGTTTTTCTCTACTATTCCTTTTTTAGGGTTACTATTAACAATATTATTATTATTATTATTATTATTCGATACTATCACTATACAAAAATAAATGCTTCGCACCTGAATTATAATCTGAAGGTATAGTATAGATTAATTCTTTTATTAATTTGTGTTTCTAATAAAAATAGAAAGAAAAGTAGTGTAAATATCTTTATGCGTATATATGTATATATTTAATAATTACCTTCCACTTTTCTCAGAAAAAAAAAAGTGAATCTGAAAAGAATAGCAAAGTGAATTACACTCTTCACTGGAGAAATTACCCGTTTTCTTGTCGCCCTTTCTACAATAGTATATCGTTGAGATTGACTCTGCGCTTTGAAAACCCATCTTTCGTTTTCTCCCTCCCTCTCCCTTTCTTCAAAGAAACCAATTAAGTGTAAAGAGATACGAATCTCTACACACCACCACTACTACTACTACTAGAATAATCATAATAGTAATAAGAATAGTGAAATGCCCAACACAGGCTCTCCCGAGGATGCGGTGCACTCGACCGCCAAGGCAACGGAGCAGATGAAGGAACAGTTGGACCGCTCTAGGAAGCAGCCGGGGGAGGAGCTGGGGCTCTCTCCAGAGGAGGTGGCACGCCGTAAGAAAGAGGCCGCTGCACCGCGAAAGTTTGTGAGTACCAACACCAAGAGAGAGTTTGATGTCAAGAGCAGTTCAAGGGCCCAGCAGATTGTCAACCAGGGCATCGACAAGACCCAACGAGAGAAGCGGTTGAAGGACTTTAATAAAAACTTGAAAGTATTACGGAAAATGCAATTTGGATTGGGTATATTCGCGCTTTGTTTTATTGCCTTTATGGCAATTGAGTTTCTTCTCCCACAGTACGCGGCGGTGCAGCAGCGGAATCACATTCTACGTGTCCGAGCGGAGCGGGCGCGGGACCGCATGGAGGAGCTGGCGCGGCAGAAAGGACTCCCAGAGGGGGTTCCCCTTGAGGTGCATGGCGGTGTAGCTAAAATCACTAAACCTAGTACCAAGGATGAAAACGCCATTGTCTAAACCCGTGACCTTTTTTTTTTTCTTGATTTACTTTTATTATTACAATTATTATAATCCATCTTTACAGATCCACAGAATTAAACACATTAGGTTTTTCTTGTTCGTTGTAACAAAACAAACAAACAATAACAACAGGTTAATAACCATAAGAAGCAACCTTCAAATCTACGCTTTTATTTTTTTTTTTCCTGGTGTTGTGCTTTCGTACCCTCTATAGTTTTACTGTATTTTTCCTCCTGTTCTACTTATAGAAGCATTGAAGTTAAGTTATTTTTTTTTTCCTATTATTATTATTATTATAGTACTGTAGAATCATTGTTATTACTGGAATATTATTTTTTGTCAACCATTGTTACTTCTGCATAGGTCTAATTCCTCTTTTATTTATTCCTTTTGAGTGAGTTTACAATGGGCAGAAAGGTCCAGGTATTGTTGAAGTTATTGCTCGTGGCGGTGCTTCTACTGGGCGTCACGGCGGCGAAGGAGGCCACGAAAGAGACGGCGGCACCCACGCAATCGGGGGAGCCGGCGGAGCGTGGGTCCCCCACCACTTTCACCGCCGAGGTATCCAAGATGTTGGATATCCTCATCAACTCTCTCTACACCAACCGAGCTATTTTCCTCCGTGAGCTCATTTCAAACGCGAGTGATGCATTGGATAAGATTCGGGTGTTGTACCTCACCGAGCCTCAAGAGCCCCGTAACGCTACTGGTGATATTCCTACGATGGATATTCACATCTCCACCTCCCCCGAGACCAACGAGCTCATCATCCAGGACGGCGGTGTGGGGATGACCAAGGAGGAACTAAGCACCCACCTTGGCTCTCTCGGAACCTCCGGTACGAAGCGCTTTGTGGAGAATCTCAAGTCCACCAGCGGCACCGATAGCAACAACTTGATTGGACAGTTTGGGGTGGGGTTTTACTCTGTGTTTCTAGTCGGAAAGAATGTGAAGGTTGCCTCTAAAAGCGACTTGGATGACAAACAGTATGTGTGGGAGTCCTCTGGGAATGGACAGTTCTTTCTCTACGAGGATCCCCGCGGCAATACCCTTGGCAGAGGAACTGAAATTCGCATTGAGCTCAAGCCAGACGCGTTGGAATACCTCCGAACGGATCGGATCAAGGATACGATTCATCAATACAGTGAGTTTATTGACTTTCCTATTTACGTCCAGCAGCTGGACAAGAGCCCGGATATCGTAAAGAAGGAAATCGAATTAAGCGAGGAGATTGATGACCCCAATGCCAACTTAACATGGAGGTTGGTGAATGAGAATAAACCCATCTGGACCCGACCCATCAGTGAGGTTACCCCGGAGGAGTACGAGAAGTTCTACAACGCCATCAGTCAGGATTGGAGAAAGCCGATGTACTACTCCCACTTTAGGGTGGAGGGCGAGGTGGAGTTTGATTCTATCCTCTTTATTCCAGAGAGCATGGCTCGTCAAGACGACATGCAGTCCCAAAAGGAGTCCGTTCAGCGTAATATCAAACTCTACGTACGCCGTGTGTTTATTACCGACGAGTTCAAAGATTTGTTACCGTCGTACCTCGCGTTTGTTCGCGGTGTAGTGGACAGTAACGACTTGCCTCTCAATGTCTCCCGAGAAGTGTTACAAGAAAGTCGCGTGCTCCGCGTCATTAAGCGAAAACTGGTTCGTAAGGTACTCAGCATGATTGCCGATATTCAGGTTCAGGACGACCGTTTGAAGAAGCTGCAAGAGGAAGGTAAGGAGGCGGTCGTTGTTAACGGCACTGGATATACTACGCTGGTGAATGAGACGTATCCCGCCTTTTGGCAAAGCTACGGCAACAATATTCGACTGGGTATGATTCAAGATCCCGCCAATCGTGGTCGTCTGGCGAAGCTGTTGCGCTACAAGACCAGTAAAAGTGAAAATAACTACACCAGTATTCCCGAATATATAGAGCGAATGAAGAAGGGCCAAAAAGCGATTTACTATATTTCGGGGGACTCGATCGAAGCGATCAGTACCTCCCCACTCCTTGAGGATGCAATAAATCGTGGGTTCGAGGTGTTGTTTATGACCGATGCGGTGGATGAATACATGGTCAACCACGTTCCCGATATCCTAGGAAAGAAACTGTTGAACTTGGCGAAGGAGGGACTTCAGTTTGAAGAGGACAACACACCCGACCAACTCGCGTTGGAAAAGAAGAGGAAGGAGAAGTACGCGCCATTGTTAAAGCGTCTCAGACGTTTGTTCGGACAGCAAGCAAAGAAGGTGGTCCTGACGAAGCGCATCACCAAGGAGCCTTTTCTTCTCACTTCCGAAGAAAACCACCTCACCGCTCGTATGGCTAATCTTGTCAAGAGTCAAACGATGGGCAGTGGTACCAACTTTGACGCCCCCCTCCGCGCAGAGCGGGTGGTGGAGGTGAACTGGCGTCACCCTTTGGTAGATGAGATCTACAAGCGGTTCCTGGTGGATGAAAACGACCCCATCGCCCGGGATATCGCCTGGACCCTTTTTGATACCGCCAATCTTCAGGGAGAGTTTCCAGTGGTGAACACTCAAAAGTACGCGGATCGTATTACTCGACTTTTGAGTACCAGCGTGGATCTGGATCCCACCCAGGGACTTTTACCAGAGTCGCAGGTGGATGATTTTGAGGATTTGTAAGAGTAGTTATGTGTGTTAAGCAATCAACCTTATATATATATATATATATATATATATGTTTATGTATACATTTCTTTTCTCCAGCAAAAGAAAGAACGTATTAAAAAAAAAAAAGCAAAAAAACAAACAAACAACAACAGAAACATGGGCTTCTTATCTTTTATTTTACCTCCTAGGTGTATTACTGTGACTCAATGAAAGAATATGATTTAACTGTTGAAAACCATATGTATATATAATGTATTTATTCGTAGCAGTAGTATTTAATTCCACTGAACATTCTCGACTAGTGTTTTGCCCTCTTTTTTTCACTCTCCTTTTTTCTTTCTCTTCTTTTTTTTTTTCCACTCTTTCCTTTCTATATAAAGAGAGCCCTCATTTTTTTTTATTTTTCATAGGAGTGGGTCTGAAATGGACTCGGGTACCAAACCTGTTCCACAGAGCTTGCGGGCCCCTTCTCGGAAAATAGAAGTATTAGCGCGTGGTCACAACCTTGATAGTGCCTTGTTATCGAAAGATCCTCACCACAACACCACTAGAGACTCTCTCGCCGCCTTATACGCCCTCGCGGCTCGTCTGCACTCGGCCCGTTTGCCATTTCACGCCAAACACATCGAAACCAGTGCTCAGAAAAAAGTGTCGACGGAGCAGATATGGGGTCAGCTCAGCATACTGCAACGACCCGTACTTAGACGATTAGAAGAGAATGTTGGAAAAGCGGTCCAGCTGTACGGGGATAAAAGGAAGGAGAAGCCGTCTCTGAGAAAGGCCTCGAACAAGAGTAAAAGGGAGGAGGAAGTGGTGCGGGAGAGTGAAAGCGACCCGGAGGACTTGGATCATCTGTTGAACGGGGATCCCTCCGCTCCTTCCTCATCCCGTGGCCCAACGAAAGCGGAACGCATTTCCGACTTGGACGAAAGTGATCTGGATGAAGAAATTGATACTCTTTTGAAAGAGAAGGCGAAACGGCAAAAAGGTGCCACCACTGGTGGGGATGATTGGCGGTATGCGTTTGGCAAATCCAACGAGGAGGACGAAAGCTGGGACGACTTTGAGGAGGACCGTGCAGACCGCAACGAAGAAGACTTCGATGAAGAGGAGATGGAGGGAGAGGAAAGGGGTAAAATCAGAGATCGCAATGCACGCGCGATGATGGACGCGGAGGACGAAGAGGATGAGGAAGGAGACGCTGAGGAGGAGTTGGCGGCCCTGAAGGAAATGTACGGTGAGGACTTTGACCCTGATGAGGCGGAGCTAGGCGACGACGAGGACCCTGATTTGGAAGAGGATATTGAACTCGATGACCCCAACTACGAGGGAGACTTGTTCGACGAAAAAGAGGGCAAGTTTTGGGGAAGGGATGATATGCTGAATGACACGGAAGGAAAATTCGAGGAGAACGATCCCTCGTTCGATTACGAAGGGGTCGAGGAGACAAGAGGGGAGGAGGGAGAGGACGCCTTCATGACGGAGGAGTTGGCGGAGGCTCTGAAGGATCCCTCTCTCACCCCCCTTGAACGGGAGCGGTTGAAGGAGAAGGCGTGGGTGCAGTACCTGGAGGAGAAACGACTGTACGATACGAATTGGTCCATGACGGGAGAAACGGCCGCGAACAAACGCCCCAAGGAGGCTTTGTTGGATGTGAATGATCTCGAGTTTGAACACGGCATGCGGGCAGTCCCAGTAGTCACCGAGGCTTTCACCATGAAACTGGAGGATAGAATAAAGAAACGTATCCTCAATAAGGACTTTGATGATGTGACCAAACGTGTCGCCATGACTACCCCTTCGGACTTAACAGCCAAGAAATACGACGCCGCACTCGATGCTCAGCAGTCCAAACTGTCATTGATGGATCTTTACGAAAAGGACTTTTTAGAAAAACAGCGACGAGCGGAGGGGGATGACGGGACCACCGCAGAGCCGTTGACGGAAATAGAAAAGGACGAACTGCGAGCGGTACAAATGTGGAAGCGGCTCTCGCAGCACCTCGATGCCCTCAGCAACTACAACTTCACTCCCAAACCCATCCAGGAAGACCTAGAGGCGAGGGTGCGGGCGGTAGACAAACAGGCTCCCGCCATCACCATGGAGGCGGTCGGTAACTTTGCCACGACCCGTGCTCAAGCGTTGGCCCCACAGGACTTGTACAGAGGATCTTCCCGAAAATTTGCCGATGTGGGTTCTGCGGAGCTTCAACCAAGTGAACGCCGTGCGTTACGAAAGGCAAAAAAAGAAGAGGGTAAGCGACACAAGGACAGCAAGGCATCTCTAAAGAGAAAAAGAGAGGCCGTCAAGGAAACGGAATGATCCAGTACCTTTTTTTTTTCTCTTCTTTTAAAAAAAGAGCCCCACCGTAAACCGATTCGCGATCCCTTTCCTTTTTGATTCCTCTTTTTTTTTTAATTGTTTTGATCGAGTAATATTAATAATGTTTATCTAAAGTGTTTTTTTTTTTTTACTTTGTTGGAAGTGTTCAAGATATGACTAGCAAGGTATTATCGGTTTAGGCTGTTTAAAATATCGCTGTTCTTCCTACTTTTTTTTTTTTTCCATTCTTGTATCACTTTCGTTAAAGACGCCTATAGTTTGAAGAGCTTTTTTAAAAGCGAAAACCCAAATTGTATGGCTCGACTAGTTCCCGCCAACACACCTACGGTGATGACGTCAGAGGAGTTCCACCGCCGACTTCACGAATTACGGCGTAACACGGTTTCTGATTCTTTTCAAGAAAAAACGACGTCAGAGAAAGACGGGTTGATTTGGTCCATGGCGACCGCGAAAGCGTCTTCCACCTCACCTGCAAGGAGTAGTTTAAAGCGACCGCGGGAGGTCATTGAGGTATCCGACAATGAAGCGGAGACGGACGATAGGGATATCTCAAAGGTGAGGGTAGTCTCCTCGAGCAAGGCGACGAAAGGCACCAATGTGGAGAGCACCCAAAAAAAGCGAACCATGAAAGATTTTTTCCAAAAGGCATAACTTTCAGTGATGATCGATGTTCGTCTGTTTACTGTACTGTATTATTGTACTGTGCGCTTGGCCGTTGTTTTGCTTTCTTCAAAATTCTCTTTTCTCTCCTTCGTGTGTTGAATATACCGCGCAGAAATGCAAATAAATAAACAAGCAGGTGTTACTTTTTGTATTCATGTTCAATGGGTTGACCTTCTCTCCCTTTTCCTTTTTTTTCCTTTTTTTTTATTTTTATCTCCTTCTCATTGTCATTATAGCGAATACATAAACATCATATCATATTCTTGGATTAAAGATGCCCTCTTTTTTGTTGCATCAAGGTTTCGCTGGGCAGCAAATTCGTAGCAACCCTTGGCAACCCAACCAGTACATTGTTAGTAGCTCTCAACATTTTGGTGTGGTGGGGTCTGGTAAGGTGTACATTGTGGAGACCACCCCAGGGTTCGCCGGGGGATCTCCCGTGCGACTACTGGGCTGTTGGGGCACCAGTGATGGGGTGTTTGATAGTGTGGTGAGCGAGATGGACCAGAACATGGTGGTATGTGCCTGTGGGGATGGAGTGAAGCTGTACAACATTCCCCAGTCGATTAATCGAGATGGGGTGTTGCCCCTGATCCACAATATTGAACACCAACAGGAGGTGTCGTGTGTGGTGTGGCACTCTGCCAAGCGAGACAGCTACTTCTCTGGCAGTTGGGACACCACTATTAAACTGTACTCTGTGGCCAACCCGCAACAGTCTATCTGCACCTTTATTGGGCATATGAAGGAGGTCAACGAGGTAGCCACCACCCCCCGCAGCCCTTCCTCCTTTCTGTCGTGTTCAGGGGATGCCTCGTGGAAGCTATGGGATACCCGCTCCCCTCAGCGCCCCGTTCTCTCCCAGTTCGGCCATCAAAATCAAATTGTCCTCTCCGTAGACTTTAATAAAACCGACCCGAATATATTTGCGACGGGAGGGGTGGATCGTACGGCGCGGGTGTGGGATGCGAGGCGGCCTAACCAGCCGTTGGTAGTATTACCCGGACACGACCAGGCATGCCGTCGAGTCCGCTTCTCTCCGCATTCCAAGACGCTACTGGCGTCGGGTGGGTACGACATGCGGGTTTGCGTCTGGGATCTCAACAGCCCCCAGCGGCCTATGGTGGCGCGCTACCAACATCACCGGGAATTTGTGTTGGGGGTAGAGTGGTCCCCCAACACCCCCAACGCCTTGGCCACTACTTCCTTTGATGGAAGTTGTTTTTTCATCCCTGTGGGTCAGCAGCCGACTCCTTCCCCCCCTCAGCAACTCCCACCAGCGGTGCCGCCGCCGAGGAAAATGATACCACGGACAAAGGTGCTCCCTGGACTTCCCCAGCCTATGCCGCCTTTACCCATGCCGGGTACCCCCCCCCGGTCCCCTCGATAAGGTGGGTGGGTTGTCTTCTACGGGGTCCAAAAATAATCTATCGTAAAATTCCTTTTCTTTCCTCCCTTCCTTGGTGTTGCTTTTGCTTTTTTTTTTTTCTTATTTCACATAACTTTTGAGTTTTCCGACTTGTGACATTGATTTTTCTCTATTTTTTTTTTTTTGAGGAAAAGTTCTCCGATTTATCTGTTTAAGCTATATAAAGTTGAATCATAACAAATGCTCCGTCGAACCTGTTTCTTTCTTGCACTTCCCACCGACAAGAAGGCATTTATGGAGTTGGTGAGGGACCTCCGGTACAAGACGGAGGCCCCCATCACGGACTGCACGGCTGCCTTGAAGGAGGCCGACGGTGACATGGAGGCAGCCGCTCAAATACTGAAGAAAAAGGGCTCTGCCCGTGCCATGAAGAAAGGGGACCGCAGCACCGAGCACGGTTTTGTGGTGAGCTGTGTGAGTCCCAACCCCGCTCACGGGGCCGCCATTCTGACGGTCTGCAGCGAGACGGATTTCGCAGCACGTAACGAACACTTTCAAAAAATCTGTGTTCAACTTCGAAATCGCGCTTTGGCGGAGATGGAGAAAACGGAAGGTGCCTTCCTCACCCAACCGGACGAGGCGGTCAAAGTGCTGAGTGAGCAGTGCGCGGCGGATATCCAGACGGCTATTGCGGTGATGGGGGAGAATGTTCGAGTACGGTCCGTCACTCCGCTGCGTGTGGCCCCGCATGTGTCGGAGCGCATCTGTATCGGGAGTTACACCCACGGCTCCATTGGCGCTAAGGAGGTGGGGCGGATTGTGGGCCTCGTTGCACTGAGTCGTCTTGGGGAGGAGAATGTCGCCGTAGAGGTTACTACCTCCGTCGCGAGACACTTTGTCTCCAACGCTGGAGCAGAGGGTAACTACGCCCATCAAAAGTTCTTTGGCTCCGAGGACCAAACGGTTGGTCAATGGCTGAAGCAACATCAGCTGAAATTCAGCAGTAGTGTAGTGTTAGAGTTCGGTAAGGAGCCAGTTATCCACACCGCACCAGAGATCCCCGCGGGAAAGAAGTAACCCTTTCCCCCCACCTCCCCATTGTCACAACATTCACATTAACTTTTTTTTCTAAAAATTTTAAAGTCTACTACACACAAACGAAAAAAAAAAAACGTACTTCCTAAAGGTGTACCAGTTCCAAGTTTTGTATTTCTGTGAATACGACATTCGGTCGTTGAGAGGTAGCGGTTTCTTTTTTTTTTACCTTTTTTTTTTGTTAATTAGTTTCTTGTTGATATCCAATTTGGAGCTCCTTCATTCTACAAGAAGTAGCCGGAAGCATTATACGTATATATATATATATATATTACCCCACCTTCCCCTCTACTGTTCTTCACTGCCTTAGTTAAATTTTTAGTACTAGGACTTCTCCCCACGTCAAAAGGACCGACATCCTAGTTTGTCTTGTTGGTGGTGTTGTTGTCACAATGTCCAAGGATTTGCTACACTTTAAAAAAAGGACAGTGTACACCTCGGGGGTTACCTCTCAGGGGTGCATGGTGCTCTACCCGCTAAAAAAAAAGAAGCCGCAGCGGCTCGGGGTGGGGGACCAGACAGGGGTGTTTACGACGTTTGGTCTCAATGACCAGTTTGAGGCAACGGTGGCCTTTAGCACCTCTAGTGGAAGTCCTACAGCGGCAGGGGGCCACACGAAGCCGGTCACCTCCGCTTACCTATTCGGGGACCAACTGTTCTTTATTAGGGGGGATATTTTAGACGCCTACTCCAAAAAGGGAAAACATTTTTTCTCCGCCAACACTAACGCGACCGAAAAGATTCATTCTGTTTTTATAGACACCCCATTCATCATTTTCTCCGGTGACTTTATGACCACCACCATGAAGGAAACAAAAGAATTGGGGTTTTACATGTGTCCCGATCGTATTCATCAAATGTGTACCTTTGTGAGCGCAGAAGCCCTCTCATTGACAGAGAGAAGTGTGGAGCACTACGTCACCTGTCTCGCGTGTAACGATCGTACGATACGCCTAGTAGTCGACACCCACTTGGTCGAGGAGCTGGGGTGCGAGGCTCCTGTCGTCGCCCTTCTTCTCCATCAGGAGCAGAAGAATAAGCGGTACCTGATTTACGGGACCCAAGTGGGATCTATAGGGTTCTTTAAAATATTAGAAAACAACTCTCTTCGCCGCTACGGTAACTACGTCCCACCCTCCAATAAACAGACGGCTATTACAGCGTTTTGTGCCCAGGATATTGACTCGGACAAGATGA
Organism: Angomonas ambiguus; assembly: GCA_019695575.1. Taxonomy (NCBI): domain Eukaryota; phylum Euglenozoa; class Kinetoplastea; order Trypanosomatida; family Trypanosomatidae; genus Angomonas; species Angomonas ambiguus. Next base: position 52,579 of record JADNSB010000036.1, on the reverse strand, counting down.
CCGAGCTCATTGTGGGGTATGAGGACGGCACCCTGCAGGTGTTTCGCCTCTCCAAGGCCGACTCCAACTTCACTCTCGAGCTGCTGTGGACCTCGGAGCTGGGAGAGAAGGTGATGAGTATTGTTGCCGGCATGCTGACAGAAGGCAGTTCGGATATCGCGGTGCATCTGTTCAGTGGGACGGTGGTGTGTTTTACATTACAGCAAGACGTGCCCTCCCCAAAGGCGGCCCCCCCTCGCACCGGCCCCTCCCAACTTCAGCTAATGGCGACCAAAAAGAGCGAGTTGGAAAAGGAAATGTTGGAGCTAAAAAATAAAATTAACGCCACTGTAAAGGAGCTTGCGGTGATCTCTGGTGCCATGGAAAAGAAGGCCCCAGTGGTGGCCGTTGCCTCCCTGTTCAAGGCCTCCGTGGCACTACGTCCACTAGAGGGCAAACCACTTCTTTCATTGACCATCAACTCTGACGTCCCTCTGGATGGGTGCATTTTAAAAAGTAGCATCAATACTCGGTTTATCGCGACCAAGAATAGCACCGTCACCCACAGTGTGGTCGGCACCGCGAACCACGAGGCCCCTGGACTGGCTCTAGTCTCCCCGGTGGAGGATGGATCGGTGATCGAGGGGGCAAAGCAGCTGGAGGTGCACCTTTGGGCGGACGAGGGGCAGGCGGGGGTACTAAAGCTGGAGCTCTACGCAGTGCCCAAGCCGAGAACCTCCCAAGAGAAAACCATCCAGCTCACCGCACTGCCCCTCTACGCTCGGGTAGCCTCTGTGTCACACCTAATGACACCAGAGGAGGCCCCTTTCGTTCTTTCTCAAATCACCTTTTCGGGTACTTTTCACAAGACGGAAGTCCACCTGTGGCTTACTCATGTCCTCCCCGGAGTAGAACACCTTCACCAAGTGAGCCCAGTCATGTACTTTGCGAGTGATTACCTTCTTAGCGTGTTGATTATAGAAGTTCAGGTCAATGAGGACACTGAGGAAACTACAGTTGCCTTCACCAGTGATTCGTTGGTGGCTCTCAGTGCGGTTAAGGACGTGGTCACCTTACTGGCTGCGGAAAAGAAAAGAGAGCTGAGAATAAAGGAGAATTATCTTTACGGATCTGTGGACCGTCGCCTCCGAAAATTAAAGCCCGTTATGGAACAGTGCTCCGCCGCGATTGAGCGTGCGCTGATGCTCAAAGGGCTCCAGGAGCTACAGAGTACGGAGAATGACTTGGACTACCTACCAGACTCGCTAAAGTTGTTGTTGTCCTCCTCCGAGTCGGTGTTGGAGGAGGCGAAAACCCATGAGGAGTATGCTCAGTACGTACAGCGGGCGGTTATCAGTCTCTACAAGGCCGCTGTGACCCTCCTGCGGCACCTTCCACCACTGAACCCCGAAAAGAAAAAGATCCTAGAGGAGGCGGCCGCTGGGAAACAGGCCTCCTACTCCCAACTAGAGACTCTATTCTTTCCTAAAGAGGAGCACAAGCGAGAAAGGACGCGACTCGAGACTCAGGGAGACACCTCGACGTTTGCGCAGGGGCTCGTGCAGTCGGAAGGAGCGGCTGCGGGAGTGGCAACCGAGGTGGCGGAGGTACCGAGTTCACCCGATCTTCCGCTCTCCGCCTCTAATTTAGTGAGTAGCCCCTCCGACGAGGATCAAGAGCTGTAATGACACCAAGTTGCACCTTTTTTTTTCGACTCCACTAAAACAACAACAACATCAACAGCAAAAATAACAATGAAAAAAGTGATACAGCCGTTATCGTCACTTTGTTCCAAACTCCTTTTTTTTTTTTAGTTGTGCTGTTGCTAATTTGGTCGCGTTTTTTTTTTCGTTCTGCTTTTCTGTTTCCTGACAGAAGGGAAATTCGCATGACACCACTGAAACTTGGTTCTTTTTTTCCTTTCGTATCTATGGTTCTTTTTCAATTTCTGTTATCTTTTCTTGATTAATCCATATTCAGAAGACGTCCACCACTTACAAAAGAAAGTGAAAAGTTGTTGGATGGAAGAAATAATGGAGGACTCTTTCAACACTCGATTGTTGGTGTTTAGTGCCCCTTTAGAAGAAGCTACTTTTGTGTCGTTGCCCTACGTCGAGGAGCTCCTAACCCTTAGTGAATGGAAAGAAGAGTCGTCCTCTACCTTTTCCTTTTCGAGTGGTAGTCCATCCTTTATTGTGAGAGACCGACTGGAGAGGGATCGAAAGGCAGAAGAGGAGATTCTGTTTTACTCTCAACTCGGTAAGCAGACCGACGCTTCTTCGCCTCTAGAAGGGACGAGTTCACCACAAACCACGGTGAACGAGAATGCAGTGCAACCGAAAACGGCCAAGTCAAAAGAAATTTCCGCAGTGTGTCCAATCGTTCCTCTTCGCCGTTCGTCCAATGTCCGTGTCGCGGAGGAGATCCAGCACGCCCTGGCCTGTGGGTTAGCTAGGGCGCTAGGACTGCACGTCCCACCCCCTCCCGACGGTCGTGGGAGTGATGATGCTCCAGAGTATGTGAGGGAGGAATGCCGTGAAAGCCTCAGACAACTGATAGTGATTGAGTGGTTCGAGGACCTTTTGCAGTTTATAAGGCGCCACGGGTTTAGTGTGATACAGGCACGATGTGTTCTACTTGATGGACTTGGTATGCTGAACCGTATCAGTGGTATTTCCCCCAATGCCACCGAGGAGGAAGCAGAGGAGGCGATGTCCTCTCTTCTTGAGGACACCCTGGTGTGTCAGACCTGTGCCGTACCGACGACTGTGGTAGGTCGCCAGGTGAAACGGGAGGAAGTTCGCCGCACTGTTCCCGACCCTGAAGTGGTGAAGGCGTTGGAGAGGCGTATGAAGGAGGAAAAGCTAAACAAAAAACAACTACAGGCCTTACAAACACAGCTGGATGAAGCCCCTCTTGTGGAGGAGGTGCTCATGGTGGATCACGTAGAGGAGGAGAGGAAGGAGGTCCGAGTCGGTCCTTACTTTAGCCTTCCTCAAACGGCCGTTGTGTTGGACTATTTGTGCGGTTCCTGTGCCTCCCATTGGCGTCTCTGGGCTGCCGTCCTTGAGGGAGGGGAAAAGGAGTGTGTCTCTGTAGAGGAGTACGAGTCGGTCTTGTTGGTAGAGGACACCCCTTCTTTTTGTATTCCTCCGCTTTCCGAATTTCTCCCGGAGGAAAGTCATAATCTTGAACTGAGCCGCATCCTTTTGTGGCAGGAGGCGGAGAGTGCGTACACCAACACGTACCGTCTTTTTATAACTTCTCTTGAAGAGATGGAGGCGGAAAAAAATAGTGACCTCGCTCGTGTGATGGAGTGGATGGAGTCACGGGACCGGCAGAATCGTCAGAATGCGTTAGAATCCTTCGAGTATGACAGCGTCGAAAAGGCCTTTACACTCCGCCTTAACGCGTTAATGGAAAAGAACAAATCTATCGGTACATTTGCTCGTAAACTGCACCCAGAAACTGCGGAAGAGGACGGCGGCGCCCCTCCTTCTCCTTCGTCGACCCCTTTGCAGTCGAATGCGACAAAAGGCAAAAAAAGTACAACGGGAAAGAGTAGCACTGTGCTTGATGTTCCCAATCCAGACACGATAGTACTCTCCGATACGACTGAATTTCACCTGGATACAGTGCAACAACGCTTAGAACGGGTGGAGAATGCCTTGGAGGAGCAGCGGGAAGCAAGGCAGAAACGGAAACGTTGATTGTTTTTGTTTTACCCACTTTCTTTATCAACATGTAACATTTTATATCAGTTAGCTGAACCTTTTTTTTTTTCTCTGTGTGCGTGTATGTACGTGTGTCTTAAGGATTGCCGCGTTTCGTTGGTCTTCACCATTATGTTTTTTTTTTCTATGTTTTAATGTCTCTATTGTCTGCAAAAAAAAAAAAAAAAGTATATTTTTTATTTTTTAAAGAAGCGTCTCTTTATATGCTTTCTCGTGCTAGTCTGTCGGTTCTCCGCCCACGCACGGGCTTCCGTGTGGCTTTAGTTACGCCGGTGAGAAACATTGAGTACTGGAGTTTCGGGGTGACCCACCGTACACAGCCTTTCGCTCAAGGCGATAAGTTACCTCAAGTCGATAACACTCGTCTTGCCATCAATCAGTCGACTGGGGAAGCGGCTGCAGTGACGGGGAATCACTTAGGTATCGCGTACAATAGCGACAACATTTTTAGCGTCGAGGGATTTAGCGCCTTGGAAAAGGAACACTACGTCCCTCTGCGCGGTCTGGACCGCCACCGCATAGACCCTGTACGGGACACTGACGGCCCTGCCGCTGCTAAGATTATAGAAGAACTGCTGCAGCCTGAAGTGGAGGCCTCCCTCACGGATCTTTGGTGGAACCGCCTTCTGAAGGACTTCCCTTCCCTCAAGAAACCATGCAATAAGGCGTTTCGCGAGGCATGGCAGAACTTTTACATTTCTGCTCTTAACGTGGCGCACAAAGAAGACGAGGTGAAGAGCTTGGCCACACCGTTTCTACGGGAACAGATGCAAAAGAATTACATCTCCTACGCTATGGTGTGGCGTATTGCCGAACGCCTCAGCGATGCCTTGGAGGCTGCCCCTTTTGTTTCCAAGTATGAGAGACGCACATCCCGTGTGGCGGTGGAGCGGGTCACCAAAATTATGCTTGACACCGTCGCCGACGAACCCTGGGCACACCAAGACACCACGAACCCACTTTTAGTGGACATCAGCAACTTCCGTGCGTGGCACGAAGCTGGAAACTGGTAGTAATAAAGTAGTAGAAGTAGTAGCATTGTACATAAATAAATGAAAGCAAAAATAATAATAATAATACAAAGTAGTGCATTAGGTTGATTCTATTAGTAGGATGGGCAACACCCCAGTAGTGCTTTAGAAGCCAAGTGTAAGATTATTTAGAAATCCCCACACGAGAGAACAGCCGTAGTTATTGTTTCTTATGGAGCAATTTTAAGTAATTTTTTTTTCGGTACCTCCTTCTATCCCCCTGTTCTTTAGAAAGTAACAACAACAGCAACCACCACCACCTTTCTCTTTCTTTTCTCCAAACTCTCTTCTCCTCCTGAGTCCTATATAAACCAATAATTGTAATATTAGTAATAATAGTAGACGAACTTCTCTTAAGAAAGCAACAACAACAACAGCCACCTCACCTTTTACTACAGTCAGTACTCCTATTCACACCATGCGTGGTCAATCCAAGAGCTTCAGAGGCAGAGGAAGGGGACGCTCCTCCGGAAGAGGTTCCCCTTCGGTGCCCAGTTTCCCGGTGGTGTCTCGCAGCAAGGCAGTGGATTCTACTTCTCCGCAGGACGAGGACGACGCACCCCCTATGGCAGTTAGTGCACGCCGAACAGAGAGCCATGATGTGGAAGTAGCGGTCTCTCGTGGTCGGGGTCGCGGGGGTGCACTGGGACCGGAGTCTACCCTGCGGGGAAGGGGTAGAGGACGGGGAGAGGGTCGTGGTCGAGTGTCGAAGCACGTCAACCAAGGTCCTATGCGGGGTCGGGGTCGCGGTCGCGGGGGGAAACAGGACCTGCCGCGCTCCCAGAGTCCAACCACAATGCCCGTCGAGGAGGCGGAACCCCACCCCTCCAAGAAACGAGAGCCCACCAACATCATCACGACGACCACGAACACCGGAACAGAACTACCAATGAAACTGAACAGTAAAATTTTCATTGATGGACTCCCGTACGATTACAAGCCGGAGCCCCATCAGCCGTCGCTAGAGGAAGAACTGTTCAGCTTTGTGACTGCCTGGAAAGTAGGGAAGCCGTTGCGTTTGATTAAGCGCCCGGGGCAGGGATTTGGGTTTCTCTTGTTTAAGTCTCCGAACAGTGTTCCTGTAGCGGTTCAAGTGTTGAACGGTAGAAAGTTCCTTGGACGCGCCCTACGAGTGGAAGTGCCTAAACCAAAGGACCAGGGAACGGAGGCGACGGAGCCCAGCGCACGGGACGCGGGTAAAGACAGTTATCACCGACAGGTTCTTCTTACCGATCTGGCCAAAGTCGCCGAACCGGATATTATCCGTGAAGTACTGAGGGATGTGGCCCCACAACTGGAGGGGAAACTAGAAACTATTAAAATGACTTCCAAAAACCGGAAAGCGTTTCTTACCTTTACTTCCCCGGAGGACGTCGCCCCGGCGGTGAACTTTTTGAATGGTTTTCACCTCCTAGGTCGGAAGGTCACCGCCGCCCCTGCTGCGGCTCCGGGCTCTCTCCCGTACTCGCGGACTGCGCCTCGTGTGGACGCCAGCCCTGTGGGTGAGAAGACAGCCGCCGTGCAGAGAAGTGAGGACCCCCTCTCCGGTCTGCTGGTTCCCTTGGGTGCGGAGATTCCCTCGTCAGGGGCTCCCACTCGTCAGGGGGCGACTCTTCCACCCGCTGACGTCGGCCGTGACGCTAGCCACACCACTGGCAGTAATCGAACCGGTGTCACGGAAAAGTATAATCTTCTCGATGATGGTCCGAAGGAAATTTACATTGGTAATGTGGGCGAAAATGTAACCGTTTCTCAACTGCGTCAACACTTTAGTCACTGCGGTAAAATAGTCTCTTGTGAACTCCTAGTGAATCCTGAAACACACCTTCTGACTGGGGTGGCGAAGATGGTATTTAGTCTTCCCGCCTACGCGGCGTACGCGAAGGAGCACTGTCACGGGTCCGTTTTGAAAGGAAATGTGCTCCACGTTGAGCGGGGAGAGGAGCCGAATGTCTCTCTCGCCGCTGCTGCCGAAGAATCAGAAGAAGACGATTACGACGAAGATGAGTTTCTGCGCCGACACGGAGTAAAGGATAAGGTAAAGTATTTCAAGGGAACGTCTGTTGGCGCTGAAATGGGAATTACGCAAGACGCTGGGGACAGTGATGATGATGACGACGACGACGAAGACTACAACACCACAGAGGGTACTGAATTTTCTGTGGTGTCCGCGGACCATAAAAAGCGCCCTAGAAACGATAAGAAGTCGGATCTTGCAAAGAAGAAGGCGAAGGCGGATTTGGACTTTATCCTGTCCGATAGTGAAGAGGAGCACTTTGATGACGTGGATGAGGATAATACTCTCGTTAGTGAAGTGACAACGTCCACCAAGACAAAAAAGAGTAAGAGTAAGAAGGAGAAAAAGAGCTCACCTCTAACCAAAAACAAAAAGGTAAACAAAAAACGGTCAAAATAGCCGATACCTTTGTATCAGTGTTCATTTTTTCTTTTTGTTAAAAATAATGTTGAATATTTTTTTCACCGATTAATATACGTTAATAATAATTACCCTACTACTCCTGAAGTACATGTTTAGTACGTTACATCACTCATACTTTTCAGTGGTTGTGTTAATTATGTTTCTTTTTGTCTTTCTTTTTCGTTCTTTTCCCCCTTTTCCTCTTTACCCAAAAGTGCTGTCGTCAAAGCTGTTTATCTTTTGTTTCTTTTTATCTACCCCCCTCTTCGAGTATCATGCCGCCGAGAGCTAGTGTGAAGCCTATTATTCGGCGCAGTAGAAGCTGGAGAGGTGTCATGCAAGTTCGGTTTGATGACACCAAGGCCGATCGCAACACATTAGGCAAGCAGGCATTTTTCTATTCCCCGCTCCGTGTCTTTGGCTCCGGGGTGGCACTTGTGGTGACTTTGTATATATTTCTAGGACATGATATGTTTCTGCACACCTTGTTGGGCTATGAATCAGAGATGCAGTACGAGTCGAGGGTGAATCCCTCTCCTTTGTATCAACACACACCCCCACTAGATAATATAAAGGGATGGAAGTCACCTCTTCGGGATTTTGAAGAGCCGTTGCATCCTAAACCACAGCTGGACGTCTTTAGAGATCCTAAAAGCAAATAAAATACCTCCTCACATTATAAAGTTCTTTGTAATAATCGGGTAATAAGTAACACTGTATGTGTTGGTAAAAACAACAAAACAGTGTGACGGTTATTATTATTAATATTTTTACTATTACTGTGTGTTCGTTTTATATAATGGTGTGCTGGTAAATCTTTCATTCTCTTTCCCACATTCGTTATGGAGTGTTTAGTTTTTAAGTTTTGGTTGCTTCAACGCAGAAGGATATAATGACTAGCGTAGACGAAACTAAGATTAAGGAGTCGGCTCTGTGGAACCACATTACCACGGTTCTGTCGCACGTGGTCAGCGAGAGACCCGAGAAGGCAGTGGAGTCGCTGGTCCCCACTTCCAACTACGTCCTTACAGGGAAGAGTGTGGCACCGAAAACCACTCAACTCTACACGGACAGTATTCCCATGGCTAAGAGCGACGTGCCGGTGGATGCGGTAAACAACTTGGCCTGGGCGGCACACTACCGTGAGACGGCAGCCCCACCCAAACCCCGTCGCCGCCCCAACAACGGAGAGGAAGAGGAAGAGGAGGAGACCGTGCCCAGCTACTTGCGTGCAGAGCCGGAGCCGGAGGAACTTCCTGCGCAAGTCAGCGACGTCGTGACGGAACAAAGTGTACTGAATCGCGTCGGTGCCGGCGTACCACCGGAAGAGAGCTATCGACTCCTCGTAGGACTCCAAAGACTGGCCCGTAGCGAGCCAGTCTCTTCGGTTCGCCTCTGGGGAAGGATTAAAGGAAGCGTCTCGGACTATTTTATTGCGGAGGCCAAACATGACCCCAGTCGAGTTCAGGAGGAAGAGGACAACGTGGATGGGGACGAGGAAGAGGAAGAGGGTCTTCCAGTGTCTCAGATCGCTGATGTGTTGGCTGGGTATCAGTGTAAACGGCATCAAGCGGTACCCAATGAGGAATTCGGGACTGGGGTGAATGAACTGGTCTTCTACGCCTCCTCCTCCCGCGACCCCACCTCGTGGACCCGACTGCCAGACCTGACGACCAACCAGGTCATCACGGCGCGTAAAATTCGAGCTCCGTTCACGGGTAACTTGGAGGCAACCGTACCCGGTCACCCGCGCTTCCCTGGAGTGGAAAAACACTATCTCCGTGCTCAGATCGCCCGTATTCAATCCTCATGTCGTGTGGCCCCGAGGGATATCTTCACCACCGAAGGAGCGGTCCCGGAGGAGGAGGACGAAGACGGCAATCCCCTCCCCACCCCCGACCAGGTCCCAGCTTATAGCGCTATTCCCCCCTGAACCCACAAGACGTCCCCGATGAGGAGGACACGGAGGCGGTGGAACCCGTCAAGGCGTGGTTTACTGGGTACCCCGACGATGAACTGCTTCAGAGTAAATTCTGGGTGCACGTCTCCCCCACCTTACTACAGAGCGGTCGCCTCACTCGCCACACCACGGAGCCCACCCCAGACGCGGAGGGCGTAGAACCGGAGGAGGTGGTGGAGCATGTGGAGCAAATCAACCCCTTTTTAAGTGACTTGAGTCGGGATGCCACCCTCGCCTTCCCGGGTCACAGCCGCCAGAACCTCCCGGCTTGGGTGTTCCGAAAGGCCTTTCACAATGAAAGTAGCACCAGCCGTACCTACGCGGCGCGCTCCCTAGTCTGGCCCGGTGCAATTACGTACGCGGTGGTAGTACGTGGTAAACCCGGGGCCGAGTATCAGATGTTCTACTGTGGGAACGGATTAAAGAGTACCCAAGGGGAGCCCTACTCCCCGGAACTGCCTCCTCGTCCGCTAGTGGAGTTCTCCGAAAGGAACATAGAATTTCAACGAGATTGTACCCCAGCGGAGGAGGCGACTTATGCTCCTGTACCTCGACCAAAGGGGGAGGAGGAGGGCGAAGAGGAAGAGGAGGATGACTAAACACCCTGTAGGAACCAGTAACAGCAGCACGAAAACAAACAAACAAACAAAAAAAAAACTATAGCCTAAGAATGGTAAATCAGGAACAAGTAAAGCAGATTAATCTACAAGATGTATGTATTGTAATGAGATGTACATGACTATAAACTGTATTAGAAGATTTGTGCAGTCAAAGTTGTTCCTTTTGTTTCTACTGGCAAGTGGGCTTCTGTTTTTTTTTTTGTTTCACCTTTTTCTATTGTATTTTCTCTTGTGTTTCTTGAATCCCACGTTCGTTTTCTCTCTTTTTTTTTTTTTATCTGTTATTGCCTACAACTTGATGAGAAAAGGCAAAAAAAAAAGTACCAAAAGTTAAAGTTAATAATACTAATCATCATAATAAGACTAAAAAGAAGAAACAATAACAAAAAAGATAGTTTGTACCAAACTTGTCCACCATGTCTGTTTCAACCTGTTCCTTGGAAATTGACTCTACCCTACCCTTGGTATGCCTGTGTTCGGTTCTCAGCTTCTTGTGTGGGGTTGGTATAGGCGCCAACGACCTTAGTGCCAACTTTGCCATGGTGGTGGGAAGCGGCTCTCTCAACATGCGCCAGGCAATCATCTGTTGCACCATCTTTGAATTGTTAGGCGCAGCCTTTATGGGGGGACACGTGAGCAATACCATTCGTACTGGCATTGTCGAGCAAAAACTATTTGTGCAAAACCGAGATGCTGTCTTAATTGGAATGACCTGCGCCACCTTCGCCGCCGCCATTTGGCTCTACCTGTCTACCGTGTTCGGTCTTCCAGTTTCCATTACTCACACCGTGATTGGTTCCATTATTGGTTTTGCGGTCTACACGTCCGGAGGATTCAGTATGGTGAAAGCGAAAGGCGTTGCGGTAATCGTTGCTTCGTGGGTGACTGCCCCTCTGGCAGCGTTGATCTGCACTGCTCTGCTGTTCTACTACTTACGACGCGATATTTTCAAAGTCAAGGGACGGTCTTTTGAGCTGGCCCTTAAGGCGCTTCCCTACTGCCTGGGGGCTTCCCTGATGGTGGACTATTTCTTCATTTTGATCGAAAAACCACCCATCATGACACAAACCCTCGCCGCTTACGCCCCGCTTTGGGTACAGTTTGTGATTTTGTTCCTTTTGATTTTGCTAGTGTGCGTGGCGGCAGATCGTTATCTGTTTCCCCTTGTCGCGGCAAAGGCGATGACAGAAAGCACATTTGTGTGGGAGTCCCCAGCGGTACGCACCGAGGTGTGTGATAAGGAGAAGCCCGTCGTGAACTCCTCCTTTGTCATGGCGAAACCTACCGAGTCCCAGTCCCGGTCCACTATCCCCTCCGAGCAGTTGCCCCCTCCCTCCCCCTTCCTCGCGGCTCGCACCCCCCAACGGTCGAGACCGCCTACTCCACTGGCCGCCCCGCTGGCAAACTCCTCCTTTGTGTTTTCTTCCATCGATGCATCCGACCGACACATGAAGTCTGCCGGGTCGGTTCGTCTTACACCGGTGGCATCCACCAAGCAAAAAACAAGGGATACTTCCGTGTCGTCCTATCGTCACTTTGAACCACACGAGGCGGAATTCATGGAGCGGAGTGCTATGGGAATGTCCTCGGAGCTAAAGAAGAAGAGCAGTGGCTACGGCACCGTACCAGAGGAAAGACGTCCCCAAGAGGAGCTGTCCTCCTTGTATAGTACGACCTACGTAGGCCCAGGCCCGGAGTCCCCCACCTCCATCAACAGTATGGATGAATTTGGCGATGAGGATTGGCAAATGGACCACCCGATGGAACCGATTAACTTTGGTGGTATTCTTATCAAACCCTTCAACCCTAGAGCAGAATACCTCTTCACCGGCCTGCAGGTGGTGGCGGGTAGTATGTCCAGCTTTGTGCATGGCGCAGTTGCCGGGGCGAACGCCACCGCTACTTTCGTCATCCTCTACGACGCGTTCACCAACCACGAATTGGGGGAGTCTAACCTGAGTGCGTCATGGTCGGTGTTACCGGCGATGTTGGGTATTGCGATTGGTATGTTTGGCCTGGGGTCCAGCTTAATGAAAACGGTCGGTGTGGAACTGGTGACGGTAACCCCTGTACGAGGTTGGTGTATCCAGGTGGGTGGTACCCTTGTCACGATGGTTCTTACTGGTGTTGGTATCCCGGTTTCCTTGTCTCAGTCGCAAGTAGGCGCCGCTATTGGGTGTGGTATACTGGACGCTAAATGGAATGGGGTTTCGTGGACCATTGTGGTGAAGATTATCAGCGGTTGGGTCGTCACTCTGGTAGTGAGTGCGCTCACTACTTGTATCGCCATTTTCTTTCTTAGTTGGTATCTATGCTGAGTTCATTGAACAAATCTCCCCTTCCCCGCTCCCTTTTCCTTAAAAAAGGTAACGCAAATGGGAGGAGAGGGGAGGGGGAGGGTGTCGGAGGTTGCGCCTTTTCCTTTCGTTTTTTTTTTTTGTTCTCCTCCAACTACAGTAAGAAACTGTTTAAGGAGTGGTTAAAACAACAACAGCAACAACAACCGTTGTGTTTTTCCGTCATACCTCCTACTTTATTATTATTATCATCTAAATTATCATCTTAACCCCATCTTTACTCCCTTTTATCTTTTAATTTTTTCCTGTGTATCGTTTTCCTTCTTAGACAAGGATGAAGCCTGCTACGGTTATGTTGGGTTCTGGGCAGAGAAAGGCGAAAGCCAGATCCACCGTTGCTGGGAGTGGACCGAAAACTAAACTTCCCTTCTTAGTGAACACGGTGAAGAAGTACGCCTCTTGCGCTAATAAAGAGTTTCAGCCCTATCCGGTGCTTCTGCCGGGTATGTCCAGACAGGCGAGCAGCTCACTACTGTACAAGGACGAGCACTGTATTCTCGTCAATGACGTATTTCCAAAGTCTTTTGTGCACTGTTTAGTGATGCCTCTGGAACAGTCGTTACTATCTTTGAACGATTTGAAAGAAACCGACCTTGAACTCGTCATGCATTTAAAACAAATTGCCGAACGTTACGTGGAGTTTATTCGAAAGGACTCCCCACAAACCTTTGGAGGAAGGCGCTTCATCACTGGTTTCCACGCCTTACCGTCTCTCCCTATGCTACACCTCCATCTTCTTTCTTTGGATTTAGATAGTCCCTGTTTGAAGACTAAGAAGCATTATAACAGTTTTGCCACCTACTTTTTTCTCTCCACCGATCGCATTATAGAAGACCTCAGAACCAATGGGCACGTAACACTCAACAAGGACGTAGGAGCCCTTCATCGACTCGAGGATCAGCCGATGCAATGCCTGTGGTGTGGCGAGCCCCTCGTGAACATACCCACCATGAAGAAGCACGTGAAGGAGTGTCCCAAGAATGAATCACTTATGGGGGCGGAAAGTGAGAAGCAAAGAAAGGGGAAAGAGACCCCATAAATCAAACTCCATCCACACACCTATTGCTTTAAACGATTCTACAACGGGTTTCGAACGACACCCTCCCCCCCTTTTTTTTTGGTTCCCTATTTTGTCCCCATGTTTTGCCAAGGTGGAAGAATTTCACTATCTCCTTTTTTTTTTTAAAGGGTTTTTTTTTTTATTCCTTACCCTTTATTTTTTTACTTTCTATCCCTAGTATGCAGCAGCCCAAGAGCTCTCTTTTCCGACGCCGGGACCAGAACAGTGAAGAAACACCTAGCTCCACGTTACAAGATCAACAACTGTTAGAGAATGACGCCCTTGTGAAGGCACTCTTGTCTGATATCAAAGTCACAAAGAAGAATTTTGGTAGTATTAATAAAGAGGTAAACCGCCAAAATGCCGTTTTAAAACTCTTAGAAGATACGTTTAGTGGAGTTCGGGGCACTCTTCAATCTACCATGACGAAACTGGATGAAATTGGCCTCTCTAGTTATACCCATATTTGGGTACTGTTCGTGTTTGTCGTAGTCTTTTTCCTGTTTATTTGGTTGATGCTAAAATTCCGCTAATTTTTCTTCCAAACTAACCACCTAACTCGATGAAACATTGGTGGTAAATCCACAAGTGACGAAGAAATGGGTGAAAGAGAAAAATGTATCCATGTGGTGCTGTGAAGTGCCCCACTTCACTTTTTGTGCTACTTCCATTCCTGTTTGTGTTTTTGCATATATTTTTTTTTTCTTTGATAATTCTCTGTTTTTTGTCCTCCATGTAATGCCCATTTCGCCCTTTCCAACCACCACCACCCTTTTTTTTAATTTATTTGTGGGTATATATATATATATATATATATATATATATATATATATATCTACATGATAGTTGAACGGTGTTCAAAAAAGAACCATATAGAGTAGGAGGATGTATGAACCGGAACGCTCTAGAGGGGAGGACCACACGTCTCTAGCCAGTGAGGCCGGTGAAGGGGAGAAAACACCTCACGAAGAGTGTCCCCCAAAGTTGTACGCCTCCTCTTTAGAGCAGCGCTGTACCACCGCGCGATCCATCGCCGTTTGCTGGATGTCACGGCTGGTAAACTATACCCCCTCCGAGGAGCGGACTAACATAGCGACCCAAAAAGAGCTTCTGCAGGAGAAGCACAGACAGAGTGATTCGCATTTATCGGTGGGTGGGGTGAACCACTCTGGTCACACTAGTACACCCCATCGCCCGAAATCCACCGTGTCCTCGTCGTCCTCGGTGGCGTCGTCGACGGAGCTGAGCACGTCGTTTGGAATGGGGGAGGGAGAAAGAACAGAGTTAGCGTCGTATAGAAATGTAGAGTTGATCCCCTCCAATGAGGACCACAAACGGTCCTTGCAAAAAACGCTCCACGAGATTAGTCTCTCTTGCGCCCCGCTGGGCTTAAATTCGGAGAGTAAGCGTAGTAAACGAAGGACCAAACAGAACGTGTCCTCTAGTGCGCAGAGTGGGGGGGCACCCACGAAAGAAACGATTGTCGAGTGGAACACCATTAGCATTCACTTGCGCCAAATACTATCGTCGGTGGTGAATAAAAGTGAAGTTAAGGAAGCACTGAGCGAGGCGTTGGGTAGTACATGGGGGGATATTGTGAAACCCTCGCAGACCACCATGAAGGCGCCTGTAGCGGTGGGGGAGGTGTCTCGGTATGACCCCTCGTGGACACCCCCCAAACAGCCCATTTACTGTCCCTCTCAGCACATTACCACCCTCCTCGAGCGTAATTCCCCCGCTCCCCACCTCTCTACCCCCAACCACGAGTTCCCCTCCACACCTTTAGAAAAGAAACCCACCTCCACAGAAGCCCTCAACGGGAGCACCTCTAGCGTCCAGACAACGGGGAACGGGGCAAAGACCTCCACGGCCAGTGTGTTTCATTTGGAATCGCGAGAAGAAATGTTACGTCGTCGTAATGCCGCTCCCCACACTTTTTATTCGTCCGAGTCGGTCTACGGTACCATCAACAGTGCCGCCACCACCCCCGCGAGCTTCAGCATCTCCGCCGCCCCCTTCTCCCCCCTGCACTCCCTGCCCCACTCCCTCCCTGTGTCCCCTATGCAGGTACCACACACGGCGTATGGGTGCCCTTATGATTACATCTTAGTGCTCGATTTCGAAGCCACCTGTGAGGAGCGACACTCCGTCAGCTATCTACATGAAATTATAGAATTTCCAGTCGTTGTGGTGGATGTGCGCTTACAGCGAGTGGTGTCAGAGTTTCATCGGTTTGTACGCCCACGGTACAAACCTCAACTGAGTGATTTTTGTAAGTCCCTCACCGGTATCAAACAAGAGGACGTGGACTCTGCAACTTCTTTGGAGGAGGTTATTAAGCAGTTTGAGCGGTGGTACAACGCCACAATCCCTCCTGGTTCACGCACCGTCTTTGCTACCGACGGACCAGCGGACTTTGAGGAGTTTATGCACGTCCACAGTGTGCAACGTCAAGGAATACGATTCCCACCCATTTTTTACTCTTACATTGACGTGAAGCAAACCTTTGCTCACTTTTTTAGCTGCCAGAAAGGAAAAATAAAAGGCATGTTGGAGGTACTCCATCTACCGTTCATCGGACGGCTGCACAGCGGCGTTGATGACGCACGAAATATTGCGTCCATTGTGATTGGGCTTCTTCAGTGGGGTTGCACGTTTTGTGAAGTGCCTCTCAATCACATTCCCTTTCCTACTCCCACTCTCCCTTCTTCTTCTTCCCCTCGCGATGGAGAGACGCCGTATAAACCGTTCTCCCTGCCTGCCTCTACGGCGGCACTGTATCACGATGAGGATGATGTGAAACACCGGGAGGAAAGTAGTGACGACGTTCACTGATATATAAATATACTTGGCTGCGTATCTACTATATATATATATATATTTGTATGTCTATTGAACTGTTTCATTTGTTATCTATTTTTTTTTCTGAAATGTTGATGAAATACAGCCCAAAGAAGTTGCTTACTTCAATCCTGTTATCTCTCCCGCCTTTTTTTTTTGTTTGTCTGTCTCCGTGTGTGTGTGTGTGTGTGTGTGTGTGTGTGTGTGTGTGTAGCTCTTTCGTTCTACAAAAATACTATTCTTCTCCCTTTTACCTCTTTTCCGTTTTCAAAAGTAGTAATTTCTTCTTTTTTTCACTTCCAAGTAGATAAAAACGTTCTTTTTCTCTTCTCTTTTTTGACATTTTTTTTTTTAATTTCGTTTCTAGTACTATCAATCAACTACCAACAACCTTTTTTTTTTTAGAGAACATATTAAAAAATAAAGTACGAGAAAGCAAGCACACTATCATAGTTATTGTTTTAAAAACAGCGACTATAGACGTGTATTTTTTTTTTTCCTTTGTTCCTCTAAGTAAACTTTCAACAACTAAACCTAAATTAATATATCTTCTCTTTTTAGTACTATTTTTAAACAAGTAACTAAAAAGTCTGACAAAAAAGTATATTAAACAAACAAGCAAAAACAAATAATTTTTTTTTTTAAATACAATAAAAACAAACAAACAAATAAATAAATAAAAAAAATAAAAATAAAAAAATAAATAAAACAAAGAAACAAACAAACAAACAAAGAAACAAAAAGTGTCAATACTTCTCTAACAACAACACAATATCACACGATTAAAAACAAGTAAACCAAAAAATTTCAAGTTCCCAACTTCTTTTCTTTTTTTATTTTTTTCTTCTCAACCTAAAATCTATTTCCAAATGTCCTTCAAACGAGGTCTTATTCAACTATGGGGATTTGTCGTTAAGAGTTTTCTTCTGCGTTGGCGCTCTCCAGTCTTGACCGTAGTGGAGATTATTCTGCCCTGTCTTTTCATTCTACTACTCTCTATCGTCTATTGGACCGCCGAAGACACTACTATCCCCCCTTCCGACAATAATCAAGCCTCCGCGATGAATGTCTCGGCTATCCTATGGAACATTGTCTGCCAGCCCCCCTCCCACTCTCTGAGTATCACGTTGGAGTGGTCTGGGTTAAACACTATAAAGTCTCCCAACTATCCCGGTCAATACGCCATCTGCGATTCCCAGATCGAAGACTTTCGGTGTGCCACCTACATCGGATCTGGAAGTGATGTGTGCATCCAGGAGTCCATGTACTCTGCTGTGTTCAGTGGCTTCATGTACTCTGCCTACTACGGCAGCGGATCTATGGCCCTGGACCCTGTAGAGGACTACCTCATCTTTTCCGCCTACCTCACCGAGGAGAGCAACAGACAGAACCCAACCTTTTTCGGTAGAGGAGGTAAAGCCAGTTTTTCCCACTTTGGGCACATCCTCCTTGCCAGTGATGATCCGTCTCTAGCGAATGAGTTTATTGTTCACACCGCAGGGCTAAGCGATATTATCTCCAGCGTAATTTTCCCCACCATCTTCAGCAATTACGAAGACGCCGAGGACTACGCCCTCTCCCACAGTAACACCGTGTGGGCCATTCTGTATCTCCCCTCTTCTTCGGTCATCAAGACCGACGTTAACGATCCCCCGGAATTCACCATTGGCATGAACTACTCCGCCACCCCCGCCACCTACGAGGAAAGTAATCGGAAGCGAGTACTCAGTAGGGACTGGGACTCTGGCGAAGGGTACCCGATCTACCGCGCTAGTGGCTTCCTCTCGCTTCAAGGGTTTGTTCAGAATTTCTACCTTCAACGGTATCGCAAGGTGCTGGGCGCAGAGACCGGACCAGCGGTGTACAACGATGCCGCCCCTTTCGTTCAGGGAACTGGTATCGGTTTCTATATGACGGAGATGGGTACCCCCGCCCTTATCCCTTTACCTTCACCAGAGCGCTACAATAACAGCTTTTTAACCCAATGGGCCTACTATATGCCGCTCATTGCCGTCATGGCCGCTCTCTTCCCCGTAGCTCGTCTGACTGGTTTCATAGTGGAGGAGAAGTCCCTCAAGATTCGGGAGGCAATGCTCATTATGGGACTTTACCCAGAGTGTAACTTTGGCGGATGGTTCCTTACGACGATGGTGGTGAACTTGATCGCCTCTTTGCTCGCTGCAATGATACTAAAAGTGGGATTTCTTAAAGTGGTGGACTATGGTGTTTTACTCGCCCTTTATTTTACCTTTTTACAACAAAACACAGCCTTTTCGATGGCGCTCTCTACCATCTTTACGAATCCCAGAATTGCCGTCTGGATTTCGGCGTTGCTCATTTTCATTTGTGGTATTCCGTTCTACACCTTCCCCGACGGTATGGGTGACGTCGCCAAGATGTTGTGCTGTTTTGTCCCCTGCATCGGTTACGGTTTGTCGATTGGAGAGATGATTGAGTTTGCTTCTTTTCATAGAGACTATGGTTGGAGTGAAGCGAGAATTGGAGGATTCAACACTGCCATTGCGATTGGGTTTATGTGGGCAGGCTGGGGCATCGTGATTATACTGACCCTGTACCTGGACCGAGTTTCCCCTGCCTGCGTGGGAGTGAGAGAGAACCCGTTATTTTTCTTAAAGCCCCTCGTCCGTTGTTTCCATACCCCCAAGAGAGAAACCGTATACATGTCTGGCCGAAAACATGCATCCAAGTTTTCGGAACCCACTAAAGAGGAAGAGGAAGCGCTTGGTACGGTAGAGGATGATTTAAATGAGCAGTTACTAACACGCAAACACAACGCCAATGCCGACTGGATGGAGCACTACAACGAACCCATTTCTCCTGATGATTCCACCAACGCTGTCGTGGTATCGAATCTTGGAAAACGTTACTTCGCTGGTGGTATCCTGGGGTTTTTGTACACCTTTTTCACTGGTGTCTTTCGTCCCGGCGATCACGTCGTCGCCCTGGATGACGTCACTTTCTCCATGAAACGGGGTGAAATTTCCATTCTCCTCGGACCCAACGGTGCTGGTAAGTCTACTATTATGGGTATTGCCACCGGTCTGATCCGTGCCTCTCATGGCAAGGTGTACATTCGCGGTCTGGATACCGACTGGGATATGGGCAAGTGCCGTCAGAACATTGGGTACTGTCCTCAGGATGATATTGTTTGGGCTTCCCTCACCGTGATTGAACACTTGAAGTTTTACGCCCGTCTCAAAGACTCTCAAACCTTTGGGGTGAGCGAAGCCGCTGAGAAGGCGATGGAACTAGCTGGTCTGGCGCATAAGCGAAACTGCCAGGCTAAGGATCTCTCTGGCGGTCAGAGACGCCGTCTGTGCGTGGCAATTGCGCTGGTCGGAAACTCTTCCGTTTTGTTTCTGGATGAACCCACGGCGGGAATGGATATGCTGGGACGTAAAGCGGTCTACGATCTACTGCAAAAGTCACGAGAAAACCGAAGCACCCTTATTTCCACCCACCTCTTGGATGAAGCGGACCGTATCGGGGATAAAGTGTTGATCATTAATCAAGGCAACGTTGTCGCGGAGGGTTCTTCTCTCTTTCTCAAGTCCAAGGCGGATTCAGGGTACAATCTTACTTGTTTGCTGGAGGAGGATTTAACGCTAGAGGAAGAAAATGCGGCGGTGGCAAATCTGAGCAACTATATTCATGCCAAGAGCAACAGAAGCCACCGAGAAGTCGACGGACCCACTGTAATCCCAAGTACCTGTATGCTGAAAGGGTTTGAACGACGTGGACGTGAGGTCAGCTTTCTGTTTTCCATGGACATTATT
Organism: Angomonas ambiguus; assembly: GCA_019695575.1. Classification (NCBI taxonomy): domain Eukaryota; phylum Euglenozoa; class Kinetoplastea; order Trypanosomatida; family Trypanosomatidae; genus Angomonas; species Angomonas ambiguus. Next base: position 32,781 of record JADNSB010000036.1, on the reverse strand, counting down.
GAGGCCGATGGAGGAGAGTTTATCAGTGCTATTCAAAAAGACAAGGAACAGCTGCGGTTGCAGACCGTTTCACTCAGTCTCACCTCGTTGGAAAATGTGTTTTTGAAGCTGATGGACTCCTCGTCGCTCCGTTCCGCGGTAGAGGAGGTGAATACAGACCAGGAAAAGAAAAATGCGGAAGAACGGGATATGGAGGAGTTGTTCTACACTAACAGTGGTTGCTTTGTTGTTTTCTGTCGACACTTTAGGGCTCTAATGATCAAGCGCGTTCACTTTGCGAAGCGTGATTTTAAACTCTTGCTCTTCCAAGTTATCATTCCTGTGGGTTTCTTGCTTCTGGCCCTTTTGATTAATCTTGTTCAAGGGAAGCGTCAACCTGCGCTTCTCACCGACATGTCGATGTACAGCGATCCGGTCTCGGAGGTGCCCTTCACGTACGGCACTGATAAAGCTGGTTTCATGCCGTACCTCCCTTCGGCGAGAAATGCCTTTAAGCTGAGTAATGCGGTCCCCGGCGAAGCCTTTGGACGACGTTATACACCCCGTTTTATTTCTGCTCCCCAGTATATTGGTACAACCGACAATTCTTCCCTTGCCATCTCCACCGCCTTGGTCAACGAACTAGCCGACTACCCCCTTCAACGATACATCGCCCTTTCCCCTTCCCAGGTGGTAACGCGGTCTTCCATGCCACTTTCCAGTTCGGTGATTATGCACAATATGAGTTTTCCCCACGCCGCTCCTCAGGCGGTCAACGCACTGTGGAACTTAGCGGCCTATCAGATGTACGGAGCCGGCGCCCCCATCCCCATTGCCAGAAATCGTCCCATGTACTTTGGAGACTTTGAAAAGGACCTTTACGACTCGTCGAAGCAAGTGTTGCTGGGAATTTTCGCCATTATTCCCTTCTTGTTTATTCCTTGCAATCAGATTGCCTATATCGTCCGTGAAAAAGAGTCCGGCGCCCGCCACATGCAGTGGCTCTCGGGGGCGGGGATCATGGCCTACTGGATGAGCTGTTTTGTGTTTGATCTCGCGTGCTACGTCGTCACCATCATTCTGTCCTACATTGTATTTATCATTTTCAACCGAACTGAGTTTACCAGCAGCTACACTTTCGGTCCCTCCGCGGTGCTGTTTCTTACTTATGGTTTGTCTTCCATCACCTCCGGCTATTTACTGAGTTTTGTGTTTGAAAAACCGTTCGCCGCGCAAACAGCCGTGTTATTGATCAACTTTGTCGGAGGCTTTTTGTGGCCGACCATTAGTGAGATGCTAAAGGACAACGCACTGAATGTGGTGAAAGGTCTGAATGCCGTCTTCCGTCTCGTCCCGGCCGTCTGTTTTGGGGAGGGTATGTTTGTCCTTTCTGGTAACCAGCTAGCCCTGATGATGATGCCCGATCTCGAGCGAAGTAACCTTTATGTTCTCTTAAGTTTTCAATGGAACGAGCGGACCCAGGGCTATTCTTACACAGGCGGTGTTGGAACCGCACTGATCTACATGTACTGTGTCGGTACGGGTTGCGCCATCTTCCTCTTCATTCTTGAGTATGTCGGACTGAAGCGAATTACGGCGTGGTTTACGCGTTGTTGCGTCAGCTCTAAAGATGCCCCTGAGGAGGTGTGCAACGACAGCGAAAGGGAAGAAAACGAGAAGGCCCTCAAGACGGTGGAGGAGGAGGAGAAACGGGTGTGTGCGGTGGAAGGGGGACCTGAAGAGGACAAGATTGCAGTCCAACATCTCCGTAAAAAGTACTTAGGTACAAGTACCGCGGCGGTCAAGGATGTTTCTTTTGGCGTGGGTGAAGGAGAAATTCTCTCATTACTGGGTCTCAATGGTGCAGGTAAAACGACCACAGTTGGCATTCTGGCTGGCGAAACGGTACTGACCAGCGGTAAGGCGTATGTGAATCACGTCCCAGCAGGCTCCTACGCGAGTCGCAACTTTGTCGGCTACTGCCCTCAACACGACCCCATTATCGACCGCCTTTCTCCAGAAGAGCATCTTTACCTCTACGCCAGAATCCGTGGCCTACGCGAGCGCTACATCAAGGAGGAGGTGGAAATGCTTCTTGAACACATGGGACTGGTCCCGTTCCGCTCTCAGGCTTCCATTTCCCTTTCTGGTGGTAATAAACGACGCCTCTCTCTTGCTGTCTCTCTGGTGGGTCGCACCACTAGTGTTCTGTTGGATGAACCTACGGCGGGAATGGACGCCCTCGCCAGAGCCCAAACGTGTGCCATGGTGAAGCGTCTCACTTCGTCCAAGTCGGTGGTTCTTACGACTCACCTACTCGATGAGGTGGAGGCGCTCTCCGACCGTGTGGCCTTCCTGGCGACCGGTCGACTACGTTGTATTGGTACGTCCACCGAGTTGAAGTCCATCTACTCCAAGGAGAACGACTTCACCCTGGAGGTGGTGTTCGATGAGAGTGTGGATCTCATTCACGATGTGGACAAGGAGGCGACAGTGGAAAAGGTGGTATCGTATGTTCGAAACGAGGTAACAAAGGACTCCAACGGTGAAGAAGACAATTTCTTCTGTGACCTCCGGGAAACACATGTCCGCTCTGTTGTCCTGACAGTATGTGGTGAGATCAACACCATCAGTAAAGCACTATCCGAATTACGAGCCGGAAGTGTCAAAGACGTGCCCCCCGTTGTGTACGTCAGTGTCAACCAAGCTACGCTGGAGGATATTCTCCTCGCGAACTAAAAGAAGAACCCCCTTTTTTCTTTTCTTTTCAGCTCCTCCTTTCAGGGAAAAGCAACCATAATTAAAAAATGATCCCACTCTATAACTGAGAGCATTTGCACGATTGTGTTTTGTGTTTTGCTTCTCTCTTGGGGTGTGAATCGAAAATTTTAAAGAGAAGTCTAATATATAATATTTAAGAATAACACTAAAAAAAAAAAAAAAAGCAAAAAAGAAAACATTATTTTCTTTCTTTTGCTTAAAGTTTTTTTCTTTAAAATTTACTCTGGGTAAAATTCACTCTTTTAGCACTAATTGAATGTTTTCACTCCTTAATAATCTCACTGTTCTTTGTAATGTTTGAAAAGATAGCAAAAATAATTCACAACCACATCTTTTTCTCCTCTTCCTTTTTTTTTTTCACACTCTTTTAACTCTCCTCTTCTCACTATTATTACTGTTATTGCAAATGACAATTCCCGTCCTGATATTTGCAAGCTGTCGTATATAATATATTCTTCCTCAACGAAGTGTGACGTGTGGAGTTTACTTGTGTTATTCAAAGAAAACAGTAAAAATTAGTAAATGTTAGATCCATCGTTTTCGTGGAGTAGCGTGGGTAAGTCCATCGGTGGTAGGACAAGGGAGGAAGGAGCCACACAAGTCGGGGATGTGACCGCCAATGTAGGAGAATCTGGCTCGCCTTCTGTTCAAACTCCTCCCTCCCTCCCTTCTAGGTCTCACAATAAACAAAAACTGCAGGTGTTCTTCCCATTGAACAGTGTCCTTCATCCCATTCGTTCTTGGAGGGATTTCCCTCCCAACCCCCTTCTCGAGCGACGGACGGATATATTTCTGCCCCGTGAGGTACAGCAGAGTGAACCGTTGCGTCGTCCGTATCGTCCTCCACCGGAAACGTTTCACCACCAACCCTCCACCGTGAACCCCCCTCTACACGACTCTGGGCTGTATTGCGAACCGTGTCAGCGGTGGTTCAACTCGGTCGAAAAGTATGAGGCCCACCGCGAGACCCATCTGTACTGCGACGTCCCTGGGTGCGGGTTTACGTGCCGCAGCCACAAGGCCTATAAAATGGAAGAACATAAAGACCTCCTCCACAATCGACCCGATGCGCCGGACTTGGTAGACACTAAGCGGTACTTGGATCAGCGACGGAGTCGGTTTCCCACCAGCGAAAACGTAAGGACAAAAGTAGAAGAGTTGTATTATAAAGCGGCGAGGGGCTGTGTTCTGCCCGACGAGCGACGTCGTTGGATGAGGAGTCATGGTATTATTATTCGTAAACGACCCCGTTCGGAGGCGACCTACATTGTGAGTGGCTCCTTGAATGCAGAGGCGGAGCTGGAAAAACCACCAGGGGACGCCGTGTCTTCCTCTGTGAAGCTCGACCGCAGCCACCCACCAGAAGAAGAGGAAAAAGAGAAGGAGAGCGATGAAAGCTCTAAACTATCCGATAGTGATTCCTTCTTGTCTAGTCGGTCGTCCTCCGTGGCGTCAAAGGAGAGTATGGAAGAGGGCAAAAATGAGACAGCACCCCTCCCAGTTACCGAGAAGGTCTCCCCTTCCTCCTCCCCAGTAAAACAGCCGTTTGTCAAGAAAACGCGGCTGATCCCAATGGGACCGAATGGTACTCTAACAAAAAGACAAAAGGTTCAACTCATCCGTGAGAAGTACGCCGAGTCTAAACTCGTCCCTCAATTCTACGTTTGCCAGCGTTGTGGTGTAAAAGGGGGACACTGGGTGTCCGACTGCCCGACCAAGGGAAATCCCGTGTACGACCGACACTTGAACTGGGGGGAGGCGAAGCTGGAAGCCCCACGGAGAGCGGAGGAAGATCCCACTAACCCTCCTACACCAGAAGTGGAGGCGGAAACGAAGCCGATAAGAGAGGAACCTGCTGTTCCATCCGAGGAGGTAGAGGCACCATTGTCAACCGCCCCGGTACCCGACGATGACGATAATGACTCTCACCCCCCACCTCCCGTAGAGGCCCATCGACAAGAGGAGACGGAGAAGACTTTTACGCGTACCATCGCCCCTGTTGCTGCACGCAAGGCAAACCAACCACCCCAGCACTCCTTCAGGCGCCCCATGTCTGCCCCGAAAAAAGAATCGTTGTATGAAAAACTGACTGAGGAGGATCGGGTTAACGAACAGGGTCTTCTGCTTCAGGCGATCCGTTATTTTGTAAAGCGTGACTTCTTTAATTCCGATTAATCCATAAGGAGAAAGATTATATATTTATATATATGTAGATATATACTATGAGTCTAGGTTGGAGTCTTATTATTTGTAGAGTTGTTACTAAAACTTTCTGTGCTCGCTAAATCCATAATGTTTTTTTTTTTTTCCCCCTCCCCTACTTCTTCTGTTTTATATACACCGTTCTCATTAACAAGCAAAGTCTTACTATTTTTTTTTTTTTCCCCTCTTTCTCGAAAAGAGTGACACAATAAAGAGGAAAGCACTCCAAGTCGAGGAAACAACGTAGCCATGTTTGTTGGGGAAACAGGTAGTATTTATGTGGAAACCCGACACCCCGCCTATGATCTGATCTACGACTTTCTCATCTCTTGCTGCGAGCCAGAAAGTCGAACAGAACATTTGGAGCACTACAAGTTACACAGTGCCTCTTTGTCCGCCGCGACGGCCGAAGGGACGTACAACTGCAATATGATTCGAGAAATTATACGTCACTTTCGTTTAAGTGAACAGTTAGAATTGCCCATTGATCTCGACCAATACCGTTCGCTCGCTGAATTGGCCATGTCTGCCTCTTTTGACCTGAAATCCGCCGCACCTAGTGCCAACCGAGACGAAAAAAGGGTGAAGCTGGAAAATCAGGACGCTGCTCAAGGGGATCGTGACACACGGGAGGAGAAAGGGACTCCTCGACCTCTAGTCTCTGTCACTGTGGTGAGACCGTCTTTACTGTCCCCTCTTCCTAAAGGTATCGAGACACTTTTACTGGAAGAGGATAAGTCCACCAAGCTGCGTGTGGTGCTTCAACCTCGTCTGCGAAAGTTCAACACCACTTCTTCCGGTCCAAAAGAAGAAAGTGGCGGGGAGCTGTTCTACTTTATCGTCTCCTACGACCGAGCCCACTTGCAACGGGTGTTGGACGAAGTTCAAGAATTCTTGGAACCGATTATGCTGCATGGAAAACCACGTTATATTATCTCCGACGTGGATTGGAATGTGAGGGACCACAACGAGGGAGTCGTGGAGGCCGGTAAGCCGGCGGCGATGCGACGCCTGTTCGACCCACAGTACTCCACTGGGGACGGGGCGGAAAGGCGTCAGCGTGTGGAGGAATCCTCTATTGTGTTTAAATGTCAAGTGAAGGAGGGGAAGCTCCGTAATGTAAAGGACAGACTCTTTAATCAATTGGGAATCCGTGCGGATTGCGTGTACGACTATCGACAAGATAAATGTATGCATGTGGCCTCGCTCGAGTTGGCCAAACACGTCCGCTTACGTTCTTATCAAGTTGAATCTCTGGAGCGCTTCCGAAGAGGTCGAAAGGCGCACCAGGGGGTGGTGGTGCTGCCTTGCGGTGCTGGTAAAACGCTGACCGGAATTGCCGCTGCCTGTGAAATTCAAAAACGGACCATCGTCCTAACGGTAAACAACATGTCAGTGTTTCAGTGGAGAAGGGAATTCTTAAAATGGACCGACTTGAAGGAGAGCGATGTTTCGGTTTGCACTCTGAAGCAGAAGGAGATACCGAGGTCAGTCTTTATTACGACGTACAGCATGCTCATCGCCAAGAGGGGGGCTATGAAGGGAGAGAGTGCCCAACGATCCGAGGAGATTTTAGAGGTGGTTCGAAATACCCCTTGGGGACTGATGATTCTGGACGAGGTGCACACCGCTCCGGCAAAAAACTTTCAAGAGGTGATCAACAAGGTGAAGTTCAAGTGTGTATTAGGGCTAAGCGCGACTCTACTGCGCGAGGATGGAAAGATTGATGACCTACGGCACTTGGTGGGTCCTAAACTGTACGAGGCTAACTGGCTACAGTTGACCCGGGAGGGATTCCTGGCCAAAGTACAGTGTGCGGAGGTACAGTGTGCAATGCCGGTGGAGTTCGCCGCTGCCTACCACAAGGCGCTGGGCCAAACGGTGTACCGTGTGAAGGAGGGTGCGGGAGGGGTGAGACACAAGAAGAAACCTCACACCTTAAACTATATAGCGAGCAACTTTGCATCGTGTAACCCTTACAAATTGTGGTGTACTCAGGCTCTTCTGTCGTTTCACCAGTCCCGCTCTCCGCCCGACAAGGTGATTATTTTTTGCGATTTTCTTACGGAAGTGGAGTACTACTCCAAGCAGCTCAATATCCCCTACATGAACAGCGATACAAGCGAATCGGAGCGTAAAAATTTACTCGATTACTTTCAATTTTCAGACTTGAACGCGATTATTTTAACTCGTGTTGGAGATGTAGCACTGGACCTGCCGTGTGCCACCGTTATTATTCAAATTTCAGGTCTGGGGGCCTCCAGACGACAAGAGGCACAGCGATTGGGGAGAATTCTACGCCCAAAGCCCCCATCTCTGGATAACACGTGTTCCTACTTTTACACCCTTGTCTCTCGCGATACGAAGGAGGTACATACCAGTTATGGACGACAGAGCTGGTTGCGGGATCAGGGGTTTGCGTATCGGGTGATCCAAGGGGAAACGGTGCTAGAGGAGTACAAACGAACGGGAGGTCAGCTGTGTTGCGTGGGACCGCCACGCTGGTGGTTTCAGGTTCTACCGGATGAAAAAAAGAGTCACCCCGACCACTCTATTGTGGAACACTCTAATGGTTTCTGGGAGCCCTTCTCTTCTAATGCCAGTGAAACGATTCATGCCGAATTCCAACAGGGTAATGCAGAGTGTGTTTTACCAGAGAAGTGGTGCACTTCGTCGGACCGTGTGGCATTTACTTCCACTTCTGGCGTGGTTCGCTTCTCTAGCGTCAATATTCCTCATTCTTTTGGTACGTTGACGGTGCAGCAGCAGAGGAACGCGGCGGAGGAAGTGGCGACCCGTCGAGTCACTGTGGGTCGCCTGGAGGCACACCACACCTGTGACAAGGACTGTCAAACGTACGCACTCCGTAAGTTGATGGCAATACAGGAAGGAAAAACCCTCGCCCAGGTGGAGGACCTCAGTGATCCGGATCAACCGCAAAGTGGAGACGATGACGAGGAGACAGACTTTTTTTAACACTATTTGTACAGTAACAAGACTCTTTTTTTGTTTCTCACGCCTTTTTCCTGCTTTTAGCCCTTGGTTGCGACCCCGGTTATAAGCCTACTGATAGAAAATAGCAATACCCTATACCTTTCCTTCTCTCTCTCTCTCTCTGTTGTTGCCTTTTGGCCTTATATTTCTCTCTTCCGATGGTATTTTTAGCGGACAATGAATACCACCACCATGAAAGACAATCCGAGTGTAGAGGAGCCTGAGGAGGAGGACTTGGAATTTAAAAAATCCCCATTAGACGCCTTTAATAAGGAAGTGTTTGAGTACCTGATGTCGCAGAACAAGAATGTGGTGTCCCCTAGTGATACGGATAAAGACGAGGAGCGTCAACGAGAGGGGAAATTAAAACAAATAGAGTATATTGAGAAAAAGCGTGTCAAGTCGCGAAGCCGTTTTGACCAAGTAGAGGATATGTATGCCAAAGCCATGGAACGTCGTATGCGTGCGATGGAGCACATCGCCAACGACCCCCCTGCTGACCGACTGATAGGGCGAAACATGACCTCGCACGTCCCCCGCCGCCCAGATGAAGCACCGTCCTTTAGCGAGAACAGTAGTGGAGGACGACACAGAGAAACCCACCAGTAGCACCCGACAAGACAATGTGCATCTGTTTTTAACAGAATTAGACGACACGGAGCCCACTCCACGCAGTGGAAGACGTTCCCCGCGTCCCACACGCTCTGCAAAGACCGAGGAGCAGAACCCCACCGGAGGGGAATGGACCGAAAAAGCAATGGACGAACACACACAAAGTTGGAAACAAATGGGGTATAACGCCGTTTTAGTGGGGGATGGAAAGGCGGGACCGCGGTCCACCTCCAATCACCGCCACTATAGGCCTCCTCCATCGAAGAAAACAAAACCTGCTAGCCAGTTTGACGAATATGCATGGATGAAACTGGCGCCTCTGCCACCTGTGTGTCTGGTGCAAAAGCGATTGGCTACGGACGACAAGAGCAGTAGCGATCCACCCTCGCGAAGTAACTCGAATACAAGTTCGAGAAACCCCCACTAGTGGCCTCTTTTTTTTTGGGTATCAGTTCATTCAGCGATGTATAGTTCGTATCTTTTTGCTACTTCTTCATTGGTGTAATGATCTTCTCTGTACAAAGTACTGTTTATGGAAGTACATTTTTTCTTTTTCGCTCTCCATCTCTTTCTTCATCACTGTTGTTTATCGATATTTGCAACAACTATTTCTAGTACTGCCACTATTTATTCCCCTTTTATCTTTCTTCTTGAGTTCCTCCACACAGAAAAAGAAAACTGAAAAGGTAAAAAATAAGCAAGTAAAACAAAAAAAAGAAAAAAATAGATGAAAATCCATGAACGATCCAATCGTTTCATTTCACACGACCTGAGGGCAATGGCGAAAACGGTGTGTGATGCAGAGAAACTACTTTTTGACGATGCCTCTCCCCCTACTTTGGAGGACCTGGAACGAATCACCACAGAGCTCAACAACGGTACCCCTTTGGGTCCTCATCGCTTTCGACTTTTTCGGGCGGCGTACGTAGAGTGTCGTCATCATCTCCGTAGTGTAGCCTTTAACGTCATCTCCGAAGACAAGACCATTGGGCAGGTGTTGGGGTGGACCACCCGTATCGACGCGGTTTGCACCGAAGCAGGTCTCCCTCTCAACTATTTATTTCCTCAACTTAAAACCGTCCACCACTTTATTTTGGACCTCTCTGAAAAAGTCTTTCCTCCCTCCCACACGGTTCATTTGGAGATGCTTCTGCAATACCTCATGATCATTTTCAAACAGTGTTTCTCGGCGCTTCATGGGTACCGGATGTATATGGAAAGTAAGGCAACCGAGGAAAGTGCAAAGGGAAAAAAGTCTTGCTCGAATCTCTCCGAGAGGGCGACAAGGACACAGCCGAGGCTCTCCGGCAGCCTCTTGGACGATTTTTTGTCGCTAGAAGAAAACACCGAGGTAGTCGACTTGGACACACTACCGCTATCGGTGGCACAACCTCTCTGTACGACCAACTCCGATTTAAAAGCCCACTTTGCAAGTCTGAGTTGGTTCTTTGACGCCGTTTCAGAGACGTTGGCCCCATTCGACGCCTCCTTCCTCTGGGCCGATCTTACGATGCAAAAGGTATGGTCTAGCTGTATCGGGAACAATAAGGCCGCGTGTACACGGGAGGAGTTTAAGAAGGTGTTAGCCACCGTCCCGTCGTGGACGTGGGCGTCTATTATGGACGTGGTCACCCTAAAGGACTGTGACGTGATCACCGTGTACTCCCTGCATCGCTTGCTGAAACTATGGGGCCCTCTTATTCTCCTCCCACACCATATGGAGGACGATGTGGCAAGCGGGGTACTCAATCTCCGTCAACCATTTGATGAAGTCTTTCCACTGTTTGCGAGACGTGACGACGCCACAGTAGGGGACTTTACCGTTACCCTCACCGAGAAACCAGGGGAGGTGCAGCTGATTGTGTTAAGACGATCCAGGCCCAACGACGGAAAGGCGGAGGACGCTCTACGAGCTCAGTCCTACGTCATGTCGCAGGAAACGGGGGCTTGGTCTATTGAGGGTCTCACCCATGAAGAGTATGAGTCTATCGCCGAGGCGTGTAAGGCGTTTAAAGATATACTGGTGTTTCCCAAAGGATTCACCTACTCTTCCAGTAGTAGTGCTAGTACTGGTGGTAGTAAAGTCCCCACCACCACCGAAAAGGATTCCCCTTCCCCACCCTCTCTTCTGACAAACCTTGCAGAGCACTCCACGCTTCACCGTACTTGCTATCGGAATAATACCCGTTACGTTCGTACCCTGCTTAAGCGGGGGGCGCAGACGATTATCAACTGTGCGGTCGCTGACCCGAGTGTGTCCCCCGATTTCTGCTGGACCCCTTTATTGTGCGCGGTAAACAACCCCAACGGCGATCCGGTAGAGATTGTACAACTCTTGCTCGACAACGGTGCCGATTTGACCTTCACTGACGAGGCAAACTGTACCGCACTGTATTATGCCCTCGCCAACCACTACCCCTCCGCCGCCCGCCTACTACTGCAGCGCTGTCCCTCCCTCCACACCTCCCCTACCACCACCCCACTGTGGGTCGTACTCGGAGCTCATCTATTTCACTTACAAGAGGCGAATATACGACGTCTGGTGGACCACACTCCCTCCGCTGCCCTCATGTCCGCCATTGTGCCCTCCTTGGTCGACTATGAACACGTGTCGATGGGGGTGGAGATACTCTCCGACATGCTTAACGGCATTGACCGTCGCCCCAGTAGATCGGACATGGCTGCTGTTGCCGTCGCCTGTCGCGCTCCTAGCTACGAAATCGAACTACGGAATAGTGAGGAGCAAAAGGTGTTGGATGATTTGGTAAAACAACACACTCAACTCTGTCTGACAAGGAGGAACGAGGTCAGGGCGGCGGCCAGCGTCTTGTATAGTCAGTGCTACGCCCTCTCGTGGCGTTCGTGGTTAACCCAGCTAACCACAAAAGTTCGACCGCTGACAGTCACGTCCCCTGTGTGGGGTGGCACTTACGAAAACCCATTTGTAAACCCTCTTGACACCGTCTCCAACGGCTATGCCTATCCGACGGGGAGGGAGCGACGGTCTACTGATCTCTCCGGCTCACGGCACCGCTCCATCAACCACGGGGTTCTGGGGACGAAACGGGGGACTTTATTTGGGGGAGACTCCATTATGGCCCGGAGCACTTCCCGTGAGTCCACCGAGTTGGCTACTTCTGGAATAAAAACACACCAAAAGAGGGAGGAGGTGACGTGGATGAATTCAGGTGACGTTGCTGATTATGTAATTTGACTTGTAATATTAGTATACCTGCTACTGTTTCCTATACTACAAAGAAACCACTTTTCACTTTTTTTCTGTTTTCTTTTCTATTCAACTATTGTATTTATTAGGAGCTGATGTGGTGACCCTTTGGACTTTTTATTTACTGGGGGGTTTCCACTTTAATTTTACCTCCTCCACTCCTTTTCCTCTCTCTATCTCTCTCTACTGCCCTAATTGTTTTTTTTTTTTTTTATTGTCCATACTCGGAAAAAAAAAAAAAGATAGCAATAAGACTTGTGTTTTTGCGGAATGCCGTCTGCACATAACAGTAGAGGAAAGGCAAAAAAAGTCGCCGCAAAGGAACGACGTGCAGAACACTACTCACGCTCTAAACACTCGGGAGGCACTAAAGGTCACCACTCCTACGACTCCCGTTCCTCCTATCTTAACCCTCAGGCTGCCACTCGAATGAATCAACGGGGTAATGTGGATCCTTTAGATTTACAATTGTTTGATTATATTTTGGTAGTAGACGTCGAGGCCACGTGTGAAAGCGGACAAGATTCCTTTCCCAATGAAATCATTGAAATGCCCGCCATCTTGATTGATGTCCGGAAAGGTCTTGTGGATAAGGAGCGGTCCTTCCATACCTACGTGAAGCCTTGGCGTAGGCCCAAGCTCACCAATTTTTGTACGGATTTCACTGGAATCACACAGGAAAAGGTAGATAATGCACCCGATATTTCCACCGCGGTTCAACACTTTGTAGAGTGGTACAAAAAGACCATACCAAAGGGCGCAAAGTGTGTCTTTGCTGCCGATGGGCCGTGGGATTTTAAGAATTTCGTCTACGCCCATCACGTACTACGGGACCACGTCGGGTTCCCTTCCATCTTTTATGAGTACCTCGATATTAGGACCACTTTCTCTAAACAATTCAACCACGGGACTCCGATCAAGTTGGACGCGATGTTGAGGCGAATGAATCTTCGCTTTGAGGGACGTCCCCACTGCGGGTTCGACGATGCGTACAATATCGCCCGACTGTGTGTGGCGATGATGCAGGCGGGGTGTGTGTTTGACTTTCTCCTTGCCATTCCCCTCGAGGACCCCTATTTTTTCCACCTCGAAGGGGTCCCTCTGTACCGCCGGGAGGAAGGGAGTGGCCGCGTGGATCGCGATGTGGTGGATGATATTGCCAAAAATTGCTTTGGTAAAGACTACTTCAGCTTTGGGGATTCCCACCGCAGAGAGGTTCAGGAGTACCGAAACGAGTTCCCCCACTTATTTAAAAATAAGAACGTAGTGCTTCTGAAACGGAAAGCAGATCGAAAGTCCATGAGGCGCCGGAGGACATTTATGAAGTGGCTTCTCATTTTGGTTTGTGTCTTTGCTGCAATTGCCGCAGCTTTTGTATATTTCCGTTACGCATCTTCCCGCTTCTCTTCAACCATTTGATGCACTCGAACCGATAATTAAACCACTGTTTATTTTTTTAATAACTTTAATGTTCTTTTTTTTTCTCCCCCTTAGCTGTCAAGTTTTTTGTTGCCCTTTGTTCTTCTTATTGTTTTTATTCGTTTCACTTTTTCTATTGATTCCCCCCCTTTCCCGCCTTTTTTTTTCCCCTCTCTTGAGTTCTAGAAGAGTAGTGTGTATGGCAGCGGGTCGCCAGAAGAGTGATCTACGTCGAGAACTAGACGCTTTGTTTGACCACCATAAAGACAAGGACGAAGACGCGTGTAGCAGTCAGAGTTCGGATCCAGGTGCCTCCCCAACTCCTTTTGCCTGTGACTTTAACATTTTAACCAATAAATGCAATGATAAGGGCAGCAAAAGAATAGTAAAAGTACAAAACGGTTCCCCACTAAAAGGGGAACCCGTCGCTTCGACGAAAAAGAACCTGCTACTGGTCGGCGAGCGGGTCAACATCCCTCACAGACCTCCTTATCAAAAACTGCAAATGCAACCTTTCTCTCATATCCTAGTGTGTGACTTTGAAGCGACGTGCGAGGGGGACACGGTCGACTTTCCTCACGAAATCATTGAATTTCCTGTAGTGGTGTTGGATACGAGAACACTACACGTGGTGGCGGAGTTTCACTCGTTTGTTCGTCCTACCAAGCATCCAGTACTGACAGAGTTCTGTACCGAGCTCACCGGTATCACACAGGAGATGGTGGACCAGGCGGACCCCTTGGACGTTGTAGTGGAGCACTTCAATGAATGGCTCAACACGGTTCTGTACCCACTGGTACGAGAGTGGAGGGAGTATTACATTCACTGTGGGGAAAAAGAAACCGAGTTGTGCGCGTCAAATCTCAAAAATGAACAAAAGCGATTTGTCTTTGACGAACACAATGTTAATTTTTCGGAAGAGGAGAAAATGATTTGCTTTGCAACCGATGGTCCGTGGGACATGCGACACTTTATGCACGAGTGCTCCGTGTTGAGGCAAAATATTGAATTCCCTCCTTTGTTTTACCGCTTTATCAACGTACGGCAGTGCTACTGTCAACTCTTCAAGACCCGACAGGTGAAGTTGACTCATATGCTGAAGCGGTTAGGCATGACGTTCGAGGGGCAGCGTCACAGTGGACTGAGCGACAGCAGAAATATTTGTCGGGTACTGGCGGATCTTTTTTCGAAAGGGTACAAGTGTCATCATGTTAGCACCATCAAATACGCGCACCGTGGCGACGCTTTCCTGAAACACAACCAAGCCGCTCAAGAACTATTGGAGGAGTACGAGTTAGAAGAGGCGATGAAAAGGAAGAAGAAACCCAATCAAAGACGACCGAAAGGAAAGGCGCGTCGATAGTGCTTTTTTTTTTATTATTATTATTCGTTCAGCTGCTCCTTTTTTTTTCTAACTTTACGCTTCTTTACACACTCACTCACCGTACTTGATTTCGTTTTGCCCACATCTTAACAGTTTAACTAGTTTTTTTTTTTTTCCCATTATGTTTTTCTTTTTCTGTTTGGTACAACGTCTTTGTAATTGTTCTTTTTTTTTTATGTTTTGCTTTATTTCTCTCTTTCCCTTCCTATTTTTTTCTTCAATTTTTTTTTTTTTCGTATGTGTGCGTGTGTGTACAATAGGCGTTTGTTTACATGTCCTCTGATCCCCACGCACCATTAGCTGAACTGGTAGAGGAAGTAGTCCGTCTACTCAATCTCACCATATTGGAGCGACAGTACGCCGACGTCGAGGAGGAGAACCTCCCTCGTGAAGTACTCACCGCGAGGGAGGAAGAGAGGGAGATTGAAGAAAAGAAAAAGAAGCAACACGGTAATCGAGGTCGTGGCAAAGCAAAGAAAACCGAAAAGGACTCCGAGAAAGACTAACAACTCCAAAGAGTGTTTTTCTTCTGTAATGGGAGACGCTTCTTTTTGTATCCCTATTTCTTCCCCTCTTTTTTTTTTTCACTGGTTTCATTTTTGACACTTTGCAGTGTACATTCAACACTTTTTTTTTTTTTTAATTATACACTCCAAATCATTATGTCTTTTTTTTTTTTTACGGTTGGTAATTCAATCACTTCATGAATGTTATTATTATTTATGTTACATATTTCACATTTTACTTGAGAATATACTTTTTTTTTCTGGGTTTGTAATTGCGCTTCCAATATTTTCGTGGTTTGTAAACTTGTCGATCTATATATACATGTGTTTATGTTTGTGTGTATGTAGATCTACGTTTCAAAAAAACATTTTTTTTTTATTGTTCAATTATTACTTTTATTTTTGGTGAATAACAAAAGCACCGATGAGAGGAAGAACCAGTACATAAAGAGCGGCGATACAGATATTGTGAGGTCAACTTTCTCATAGTTTCTGTAACCCCCCCCAAAAAAAATATGACTTTCTTCCCTTATCGGTAGTTATTTACAAACCTTAATTATTATTATTTTTACTTTAACTTAACCATTTTTTTTTTTTTACTGTAGTCTTCTTTTGTAAAGAGCTATAAGTATATATATATACACACACTACTGATGTATTATTACTACTATTTTTTCATATACACAATTTTTTTTTCATAATTAATTATATCAACATCGAAGCTGAACTACGCGACATCCCAAATGTTTCTTTTTTTAACTTACACTTTAAAATTCGAAAAAAAATCGGCGTTGTACATTTATCGGTAAAGATATACAACGCCTTCCTTTAATCAAAAGTAAAATAAATAATGTGAAACTGTACCGGTACGTACCTCAGGACAAGAAATAGTGTGTCGTGTGGTAATAACAACGAAAGTGACGACCGTTTTACTTTATATCTATAAGGTTTAAACTGCCTTGTAAAAGTAAAATTTTGAAAACCGAAAGAGAAGACTAACAAACGAATAGAACCACTTAGGTAATTCCCCTTTTTTTTTCTTTTTTCTTTTATTTGTTTCCTTCTGAAATTTTGTTACCTGTCAAGGATTCTTCCTAGGAAAGAGCCTTGCTGTAACCCCTCCCCCTTCCCCCGTTCATACACAAGCCTATTTATAGAAAGTTTGTATTGATTTTTTTCCGGTTCTTTTGTGATTTTTTTTTTTCTCATTCACTACGATGAGGAATGATACCACCCCCTTTACTTGGGTACCACTCCATTGTATCTTTTCTTTCTCTCCCTCTCTCTTTCTCTTTCATTTTATCAGTTCAAGCTGTTGATATTTTATCCAGTCAACCGTGTCTGGTGTGGATGAGTTCAACGTATGGCAGTGTCAGTGGGGGACGGCCGCCGTTAGGGCGTACTCCCCATCACACCCCTCTGAGGACGGGCGGAGAGACGGACTGTCGACTGCCTTTCACCGACCGCAGTCCGTCTCCTTTGGTGCGACCCACCGCAGGGCTGCCCCGTACCATAGGACAGGAAACGGTGCAGCGAAGTCCTCCCAGTTTGGTCTACTTCACCGACAAGGTGAAGCACACCGCCCCTATTGGTAACCGAACCCCAACTCCACGGAGCGCTACAGAACCGAGAAGCGCACCAGTAGAAAATACCGCCGTAGTGAAAAGTCGAGAGGCTACGCTGCAGAAACACGTGGGGGAGAAGGAAATGCAGGAGAAGGCAACGGTTTACCACAACGGCCCGTCCAGTGGCGTGGTGCTTATTCGTCAGTCGCCAACAATCCCACAAAAAAAACAAGTCGTACCGGGTCTCTTGAAGCGTCAAGACAGGCCTGCTTCCCCGAGCTCTACTTCCAGTAGCAGTGTAATGGTGGATCCCGAGAAGGACGACCCTCCGCGTATAGAGAAACCACCCCACAGCGAGTATTTAGAGAAGAAACTATCACGGTACACGGCGCGACAGGATATCTCGGTCTTGAGGTCTTGTGTTCACAAGTGGTATCGGGCAATGTTTGAGTCTCGTACTACCTTTAGTGGTCTTCGCCCTCGCAGCCAAACACTACCCGCTCCTACGGCTCACGAAAACAGTGGTGCCAGGCATCCCTCTACCACAGAGGGTGTCGATCAACTGTCCCCTATCCCACCCATATCCTCTGGGGTATCGGACGAAGGACACGACCGCTCCCCCCCACCTCCTGAACAGGGCCAAGCGTTTCTTAAAGTCACGGAAAGGTCGTTTACCAGTGTGCCAGATGGAAACAAGGATGTCGGAAGGGAGGTGGAGGTGGAACGAAAGAATGTGAGCTTTTTCATGCGACCGTCCTCGAGAAACTCTGGTGAACAGAGTTACGCCTTGGGGGGTAACTTTGCCGAAGAAAAAGAAGTCCAAGAGCTCCTTGCTCACTTGAAACCGTCTACCAGGAAAAGGGTGATGGAGGCCTTACGGCACTCCAAAGAGTCCAACCGCTCCTCGGAGGTGGAACACCCCAGTAGTCATTCCAGTGCCTCCACCCACAGCCCCACCGTCCCGAAGCAAATATTTGAATCTCAGTCCTCCTCCGGAGACGACCACGTTAACGAGGGGACACCGCACCCTACCTTTTCTGTCCCTCTCTTTCCACCACTTTCTTCTTCTCACCCCTACGATGATGGGACCGAAGGGAATCACATAAGGTCGGGTGGGTACAGTCGATGGCTAGACCCCGAGGCCCCGCTACCAGCTCTGCGAAGGGCAGCGGAGTATGACGTGGAAAGAGAGGACACTGTCGGACTCCCTTTTCATCCCTACAACCCACCTCGGACGGAACCCACCCACTCAAACGGAGAGGAAAAAGTGGGGACGGGTGCTGACGAAAGCGCGCAGCAAGTCACCCAGTCTTCCCCTTACGTGGAGAAGAAATCCCCCCTTCCTTCTTCTTCTGCTAGCCTCACCCCACCGTCAGAAGGGAAGAAGAAAAGCGGGGCACTTTTTAACGATGGTGCCCCGGAGAACGGGCAACCGCCCCTCTTAACCGCTCAAGAGGACCCCTCTAGTGCCGCACCTGAACCAAAGCTTCAGAGCCCCTCCCTGGACGAAAGGGTAGACTCGCGATGTGGTAGTTCCATCCCCAAGAGGAACCCCTCTCCCGGATCCCACCACGGTAGTCAATCCATCCGTCAGTTTTACAGTACCGACGGCAGCTCCGAAATAACCCCAGAGCAGACTGGTAGACTGGAAGAAGGGACGTCTCATAGGGAAGACGGCGTATATCGCTATAACGAGATGCGAAAGTCTAGCCTCCAACGACGTCAACAATTTCCACCGCCTCCGCAATACGGTGAAGAAGAGGAGGAAGAGGAAGAAGACTACCACACAAGATCTTCAGGGAGTGCCTTTCGTGGGACTCCAGGAGAGTGTTACGTGAGGGACCCTAACACGAATCAATTCACACCGGTGGAGGACATTGCCCGGTATCGGGGTAAAGGGGCGTCGCCGCGGGTTCCACTGTACATTGTGAGGGAGCCGCCGTCCAGTCCACCACTCCGCGGCCCTGGACCCCACACCCTACCCCGTAACCCACTCGGGTGCCCCCGTCTCAATCCCTACTGTCTGGCCTGTCGTGTCAAATACAACTTGGTGATTGTGGATGAGGACATGAAACCAGTACGGTGGCCGTCAGCAAAGGCAAAGGCACTGGAGTCGTTTGGGGATTGTCGTTACCACAAGGGGTTTGCGGTCACCACAGACTTGAATCGAAGGCCATTAGAGGGTTCGAGTTCTCGCTGGAACCACAAAGAAAAGTCTCTGGCTCCGGTAGAATACGTGGACATTTATGCCGAAAAAGAGGCTTCCCCCTTTGAAGGGCTAACAGTACGTGGTGACGACAACAAGCGGTTGAATCCACAAAATGAAGAGGGTCGACGTTGGAGAAGGATGGAACGAGCCCTAAAGAGTCGAATTAAAGCGTTGCTGTGGTCTGAGTTACCAACACTGCGGGATACTGGCGACAAGGAAACTTACGAGACAGTTATAGAGGACGGTATACGGTTTCTTAGTGGTTTACAACGAAGCGAGCGTGTGATGTAGACTATTTTCATAGATTCTGTTTTTTTTTTTTTACTTTTTGTTCCCCCCTTATTACTGAACATTGTGACCCTTTAAAACTGTGCCCCAAGTTTTAAACCGCTTCCCTTTCAGCAGATTCTTTTCCCTCTTTCTTGCTCCCACTCATGTTTTTTTTTTTTGTTTTGTAATTGAATTATCGTGAGCGTGGAACTTACCGCTAAAAACAAAACAGAACACGATTAGTATCCTTAATGATCGGGAGCGGGCGTCGTCTGACCTTCGACATTGGGGATATAGTATCTTCTAGTGTACTCCGTGATGCCCAGCGGTACACCTCCGTAGTGTGCCCCTCACCGGAAGGAAACGAAGATAAGCCGTCCGAAGTCCACAAAATCGCTACGCAAGTGGCAGAAGCGAGAAAACGTGACCGCGAAAATGAGGACGACAGTTCGCTCGGTATTCTACGCGAGATTCACGGCTGTTCCGAGGGGTCGCGACTGCACCGCGTGTGGGTTCGCAGACCGGTGTGTGCGTTAGGGTCTGCCGCCGCAGAATTAGGCAATGCGGTTACTCAACGTATATTACCACACTCCGACCTTCTCTTTGGGAGACACGTTTCGGTGTCGGTGTTTGTGGAGTTTCATCCTACCGCCTCCCCAATCGCCGCCACGGTTGTATTGAAGGACAGGGACTACTTGATTAGTACGGAGCGACGTCGAGCGATGGCGGAACGACGTCTGCTTTCTTCCGCTGCGGAGGGGCAGACGGTGTCCAACACGCTCCACTTTTGGCGTGATGTCACGATGGTGTCGGACGCGAAAGCGAAGGACCTCTTCTGGAAACAGTATCCTCCCTTGGGCTTCACAGAGGTGGAGGAGGAGGTGTCCTACGGCCCTGAAGTGCACACTCCCATTCCGGTAGAGAATTCCGTGTGGCTTCAGCCAAAGGTGAAGCAACCCACCTCGACGAATCCTTCTCTTTCGTCGACCAAGTCGTTGCATGGAGTAGTGGCGGTGCTGTATGTGTTGCCCAGCGGGGTCGGATACATTGCCTATACCGACCGGGATGGGAACAGTGCGCTGATCGGAAAGCAAACGGAGTCGGAAAAGGCACCTTCTTCTTTCGAGACAGCACCATCTCAGACACCCCGTAAAGCCCCTCCCGTGCAGGAGTTCCGTTTTGACAATGATAACAGTTTTACTCGGGTATTTTTGGGACTTTCCTAGTGCTATGTTTATATATCATACGTAGCTCCGCTTTTTGAAAATGGTTACTCTTTCATTTTATCACACCCTTTGCGTTTACTTCAGTGTCGGATGACAATCTCTTCTCTCTGTAGGGCTACTTTTTTTTTTCCCCCTTTCACTTTTCTTTTCTTTTCTCTTCTGCCTCTATAGGTTTTTACTATTATCATCTTCCTTTTATTTACCCCCTAACAAAATGGCTATGTCTGGTGTTACTCTGGCTTCCAACGTCGTTGGAGCTTTGGGCGACCTTCGTATGAAGAAGTCTCAGTTCGTTATTCTTCAAATCGGCGAAAGCGGCAAGGAGATTGAGGTCACCAAGGTTGGCGCTCGTGGCGCCTCCTTTGAGGAGTTCCAAAAATCCCTTACCAAGGATGCCCCCTGTTATGGTGCGCTTGACTTTGAGTACGAAGATGGTGGCAAGCGTGATAAGCTCCTTCTCATCCAGTGGATCCCTGAAGGCGCGAAGCCCCGCGCTAAGATGCTGTACAGCTCCAGCCGCGACGCTCTCAACAGCCCCTCTGAGGGATACCTAAGCATCCAGGCTAACGATGCTTCTGATGTGACCAAAGATGAGCTCATTCGCCGCATCAAGTCTCACCGTGGTAATTAAACAAAGGAAAAAAAAAATATTATGTGTTTTCCCACCAATTTTTTCTTTATTTAATTTCTTCTTTTTTCATTTTCCATCCCACCTTTTTTATTTTTAAAGATGATAAATAGCAAACTCAAAATTCTATTGCCATGCAGCACCGTTTTTATTGAACTCAACAATAAAAAACAAAGTTATATAGGCTGATAAAGAATAGAAGTTCCTAAATGAATTTTTTTTTTACCTCTGAGTACGTTTTTTTCACCATTTTTTTTTTATTGCTGTTATTCCATCGGTGCTCTTCTTTTTTTTCTCCTTCATCTTTTTCTTCTTACTCTTCCTCTTCTTTATCACCAAAAATTAAAAAAAAAATACAAATAGAAAGGTTTCTTTTTTTCTTTTCTTTTTTCTTTGACTTCAGTGTCTTTGTTGCCATAGTGTGGTTTTAACCACTCTAAAGCTGCAATAGTTATATATTTAAGGCAAAAGAAAGAAAGAACTGTACTCACTTACACTCAAATAAAATAAAATAAAAAAGAAGTAAAAATAAAACCTACCTCGTTCCGCTGGTTTTACTAGAATAGGTCTATTGAAACACTCAGACGCCTTGGGTTTGTAGAATGTCCCAGGTGAAACAAAAAGAGATGGAAAATAATAGGGTGGGAATGATCAAAGTTCTCTACCCTCTTATTAATATGTTTTCCACAAAGAAGAAAGTAGAAAAGGAACGTCAATGTACCCTTGCTCGACCCTCCTATATTAAAGGGTCTGTAGAAAAAGTCTTCTGGCTGGATTTGTATGTGCATCACATTTCCAGTTATCTCTCCTTCACCGATATTGTTCAGGTGTCGGCGGTGTGTCGTCGGTCGGCCGAGGCATTTCAGCAACCGCAATTGTGGCGGAATGCCGCCAGTGCGTTGCAACTGGCAGTACCCGTTATCGAACGACTGTACGCCCTCTCCGTAGTGAGACCCTCGGATCTCACCACCCCTCTGCCTTTCCCCAGTTCATTGACCGCTTCTTCTTTTGGCAACCCCACTGACTCAGCGCAGGCTCACCAGAGTGGCGCGGGAGCACACAGGGAGGAGTGTTTACACCCCTCGGTCGGTGGAAAAGGCAATTCCCCTCCTCACTCATCCGAACAATCACCGTACCGTTTTTTGACCCCCTCTGTCGAGGACGATTCCCCGACCAACGGCTGCCTTCCTCCTTCTTCAGAAATGCATTCGTTTAGCCTGAATACCCCAGCCAGTTTCCTCCGTCAATTGTCGATCGAAGCAAAAACGTCAGACGAGGATACCAATACGGTGGGGCTGTGCTCTGGTGATGCTCCCAATAGGGGTACCCCTGGTCCTCTAAACTGTTTCCCTTGGCGACGATTTGTTGAATTGGTATACCGAGGTCGCGTTCGAAACTTCCTGGATCTCCAAAAAGCACGAGAGGCCGAGGTCGATCAGATGGAGAAGCAGCACCGTTTGGATGGTTATACCAAGATACTGTTCTCCTACTATCAGGGAGGTGTTATGTTTGACGATCACACGAAGCACATCATTTCCCTCCTGGAGAAGATCACACTAATCAAAGGACGACGAAAGACTGAGGTGCTCAATGACGCTGTCGTGATGGAGTGCTTGACTTGGGGTGAGACCCCGTCAGGTATCGTGAACGGGTTACTGGGAGGTAAGAGACGGTCCTCTTACACTTTCAAAGAGGCTATTAGCAATGTGGACGTCTGTCACCGGTCTACGACCCCACTTCAGAGCCTTTCTCCTTTACGCGAACTGTATTACTACGCCAAGAAAAAGAACGAACACTCCACCTGTTTCGTGGCCCTCGTCATGATGTACATGGAGCTCTACGCCGTGTTGCACCACGATAAAAAGTCTATTCTCCGCACCGCTGTACGGAACGCAAAGAAACCAAACGAGGTGTTGCTAGTAATGGCGTTACTGGGTAAAGAAAAGGAAGCCACCAGCCGATGGGCAGAGATGGCGGTTCAACTGGCCCGCTCCACTTCAAGGCAAAAAGCGGTGGAGGAGAGTGCCTTGTGGTTACGAGAGGTAGTATTGTCTCCAACGGTGTCATTTTCAGGTGTCGTGGAAGACTTGAAGAAACGCCGAAAGCGTATTCGCGGAGACCCCTCTGGAGTAGAACACACCACTCTCGCACTGAGTTATTTTGTACTGGCGTTTTGCGGTAGCAGCGCAGGGTCACCGGGAGCCCTAGAGTCCATCGCACGTGGACTCGTTTTATGCCCCACCGTTCGGTTACAATCCTTGGCGCTGACGACGATGGCAAAGACGTATTTGGAAAACGAAGGGACCGCTTATCTTCCCCCCAACACTTCCGCTCACTCCGTCTCAATACGTCTTTTACAAATCGCCGTCACGATAGACCCTGCGAACAGTGCCCCGCATCTACTCCTGTCTAAACTGTTGTGTCATCAACGTCGCAACCCCGCCGCCGCACACTCCTTGCTGTCCAAGTATATGGAGTACTGTTGTCGATCGTGTGCGCCAAGGACGGCGTACATTCCTTTTGACGTGTTGACCACCCGAAGTCAATGTACACTGTCTACCGCGGTAACCGACGCCAAGGAGGCCCTCGTTTTGAACCCCCGCTGCTCCTTTTCGTATCAGCTCTTAGCGGCTCGCCACATGGACCAACGACGATTGGAGGCCGCAGACGAGGAGCTAAAGAAGGTGTTGCTTCTTACCCTTCAGCCAGCTGACATAGCCATACGGTGTCGATTTTTGGAAGATGGAATTTCGTTTTTGCGCGAGAAGAACGCTACTCGAGCGGCGTCCCAGTTGTACTGGCGACGACAGCGTCTATGTGGTTTACTAGCTTTATTAGAGGGAAATACTTTCGAGGAAAACGACACCACCATGTATAGTGACACTTTACCGTCAATTAGAGCCTTCATGAGCGCAGTCGATCTTCATTAGTCCGAATACGAAATGTATCCAGTCTTAGTAGTTTTTTTTTTTTCTCCTTTTAAATACTATATTATTATTATTATTCTCTATTACACCAATATCTAATATTACTGTATTACTGTAAATTGTTTTATCATTTTTTTATTTTTATTTTTTATGTTACTTCCTATTCATTTTTCAACAAAGTTTACCACCCCCCCCCCTCCCATGCTCTGTCCTTTCTTATTTCTTTCGCTCCACTCATTACGGGACGGCTTTGTGCCTCTTTGATATATCTGGAGGAAGCGAAGGTGAATAATAGAAGGTAACCCTTTTTTGCGTTAGTGTGTGGGTTCCACGCATACGAGCAATGTCCTCATCTTAATGTGATTGTGTGTTCTTTTTTTTTTTTTTCTTCGAGTATAGCTAATTTCGCAAACCGCGTTCTGAGTATCTGTTTACTGTTATTACTACTGTAAAAAAAAAGTTTTATTATGATCATTATATATAACTTATCAGTGTAATAGGGAGAGAGAATTACCATTACTGTTTCTAGGGCTTTACACAATATCTGAAATATATGAAATCACTTTCTGTCTTTTTTTTTTTTCCTTCTGTATTTTTTTTTTTTTGTTTACTTTTCCATGTCGACAGTTTGTATATAACCAGTAGAATAGGTACGTCTAGGTAGTAGGAAACATTATTAAAAAAACTAATTTACTAAGAAAATGTTCTCTAGGGGTCCCAATGAGGCGATCAGCAAATCAGAGGGATTTAATGTAGTACCGGAGCTCTCCGAGATAGAAAAGGAGAACCAAGCGCCGTACCGTATGACTTGGTGGTTCAACTATAAGGACCCAAAGCATAAAGATGAAAAGCGACCGGTGGTGGATGTTTCTTCCCCTTTTAATGTGTTGGACGAGACCCATCAGGCACGACGGTTCGGAACGCAAAAATTAGCCTTTGGTCATCTTTCACTGAATGCTTTTATGAGTACATACGAGGAGGTCCCCTACACGGAGAGTTATCACACCAGTGCGATTGTGCGTTGGTGGATGGTGGTGCTCAACGTTTTCTACGCCAACAAAGCTCTTATGGGAGTGGCCAATAGTTACAGCAGTCCCCACCCACGCATTAAAGGTGCCATGACGGCCGCCATCGCACTAGGAGCGGTTCGGCTGAACATTGCGGGTCTTATCGGTGTGGCGGGATACTTTTTCTCGTACGAGTACCTTTACACGCATGGACCCAAAATGTTCCGCATCAACGACCCCTCCCTGAACGGCTGGAAGATGGCGTGGAAAGACGGTCAGGAGGCGTACGCAGCGAGGGCGGTGGCTAGTATCTTCCCTGCGCTAGGTTACGCCTTCTTTATGGGAACGTGGAAAAAATCGGCCTTTTGGTTTCTGACCACTTTAACCGCCGGTGAGTACTACGAGTACGCGAGACGTAATATTCTGTCGGGTACTCGTATGTTTTATAGTTACTTAGCTACACAGGAGGCGGAGCGTCAGGCGGCGTGGGGCTCCCTGGTGCCGAACCTGAAGCATCGCGTGGACCCGGATACAAACCGCAGCGAGAGTGTGGCGCAATACCGCTTCCTGCGCCTCACCTCCAGCCCTCTCCAAGACACGGTTTGGGAGAACATTCCACACGAGAACTTACCCCTCCACCGCAGCGGAAAGAAGCTCCCCAACCCCTACTTTAACTGGCAAAAGGCGCCTCGTACTTACAATGAAAAGCCGTACGTAGTAAAGAATGACTTGTGGACACTTCCTACCGTAATGGACTCTCAGATGCGTAGCGGAGCCATGGATTAAGTGGTTCATGTCTTTTAATTTTTAGCAAATTGTTAGTAAACGTTTGTACGCGAGAAGTATATGGATAGCATCTGTAAAATAGCGTATCTTATTAGTAGCATTTTTTTTTCTCGATATTTATATATACTAGTAGTTGTTAGAACCAAAATACCTCTGACTGGCACCCCCCTAAGGCATTTTTATTTTATTCGCATTGGACCATAATGTTGTTGTTGTTTTTTCTGCACACTTTACTTAACCTCTTTTTTTTTCTTTTTATCCCTCTCCTCTTTTATTAAGGTGTTTTTTTTTTTCGTTCTTTTTTACCTTTCCACGACATCTTTTTAATCAAAAGAGATCACCATGTCCCGTATGGACGATATTGTCCGTCGTAATAACAGTAAGGCAGTCGAGCGACTCTTCAGCAAGCAGATGCAGAGCAGTCCTCCCCCAGTCCACGTTGACACCAAAGGTGGAAGGTGTGCCAATGCCAGTGGGGTGGTGGGGGTTTCATTAACCGTTCCTAAGCAACCCGAGTGGGTGGAGGTAGGCAGTAGAGGTCTCCTGGCTCGTCCCGAGTTGGATGTTCCCTCTCACCTCAGTCAGCAGCTTACCCTGGCACTGCAAATGGGCTCCATTACACCCGAGGAGCACAGAGCCCTTTTACAAGAGGCCGTTAAACTAAAGGCGAACATCAGTGAGAAGGATGCCGCGTCACGAAAGAGTTGCTTCGCGTTTCAAAAGGATAAGGCGCAACACTATGTTTCACTCGACAGAGCAGAGGATGCCCTACTGAGGGACACCTACGCTAACGCGGCAGATCCCAGCTATCAAAAAGAGCGGTTACGGAATTATCGTCGACAACAGTCCATTTTGCGGTATGAGAAGACGCTCCCTCGACGAAGGGCTGTAGACCCTTACGTTAGTCTTACTGGTGCTCAGGTGGACACTCGTATGACGGTACCCAATCAGTACACCGCTGAAAAGCTAGTGGAGCGGGAAAAGGGCCGATGGGTGTTGGATAATCCCCATCGCCAACACCTTGTCAAAGGAGAACCGGTGATGACGAGAGTACTTCGTGGGGAGTACTATTATGATAAGAGACCTGCACCAACCCCAGAAGGGATAGATTTTATTAAAGCGAATAAGGCTGATGTCCGAGTTGCGAGTCGTATGAATCGCGGTAGGAAGTTAACCCAATGCCATTACTAGAGACAAAGGGGGAGAGGACAATTTCACCCCCCCCCCCTGATAGCGCTTATAATAGATTCAACTATAGACTAGATTTGAAAATAAGACTCCCGAAAGGAAAAATTTTTTTTTTCCGTATTTTTGTTGTGTTTATGTTGGGCACCGTTCTTATAGAAACAAGTATGTATTTTATACTTATTGGGCCTATATTTCTCTTTCTCCTTTTTTATCTTACTTCTCAAGGTGGTGTTGTGGTGATGTCAGCAATTAAAAACTTGAATTTATCCCTTATAAGTACCAAATTAGGCACCGCTGTTGCGGCGGTGGTGTTAACGGCTGCACTAGAGGGTAGCGTGAGCCCAACCCTCATTGGGGAGGCTCTTGCCTCACACTCTAGCCTCCACCAACACGCTAGGGCCGAAGTCTTCCGGTTCATTGTCCTTCGAGTCTCCATGCAATCTTCCAAAAGAGTTCAGTGGATTGTTGATCTCGTCAGTGAGTATGTTAGACTGGGCTCTGGGAAGGAGGTGCTCTTGTCCCTCTCGAAAAAGCAGATATACACTCAGACGATGAAGTTCGGCTTTCAAAGCACGGTGGCTTCCGCGCTGGCCTCGCTGTCCATTCATTTTTGCTTGTCCTCCGCCACTTTTATCACCGGCAATGTGTTACAGTGGAAGACGGCAGAGCGAATGTCTGCCGCACAGCTTCGCTTCAACCTTGTGACCGATATATTGTCCGTGGCGGGTGGTATTGCGGGTGCCTCTGGTGGTAGTGTGTTGGGCGCCCTGTGCTTACCTCTTTCGGGAGCAGGGGCAGTCATTGGGGGCATTATGGGCACCTCCCTGGGGAGTTATCTACCGGTGTATCTACGCACCGACAGTGGACCAGATGCGCGGTATAAGCGTTACCTCGAAGAGGCGGTAACGTATCCCAAGCCCATCCGTACACCCGCCGACGACGGGTTTGAGTGTCTGTCGTTACTAGAGAGGGAGGAGGAATTCTCGACGTCTGATTCGTCGGAAGAGTTGGTCGATAGTCAAGTCACCTTTAGTCGACGGCCCCCCGTCGCCATCGAGGACGACCCTGTTGACGCGGACTTCACTAGTGTGTTACGTTTCTCTCCAGACACACTGTCCCCTGACTGTAGTAGTGACACATTGAGTGGGGTGGTGGATACACTGGCCGTCTCCTACGATGCATTGGACCAGTACATGGAGGGATGTGAGTCGGATGAGATGTTTTTGGTCTTCAAGATACTGTGAAAGTTGAAACTTCTCTTCTTCCTTTTTTTTTTTCTTCGTGTACTGTTAATATTGCTCTTTCTTTAACTCTCACAATGCTGTTGTTGGTTTCCATTATTCAAGAGCCAATACATATATACATTGCTTCTCATTTGCTGTCAGTTTTCTCCCACTTCTACACAAAACAACAACAACCCAACACTAACAAATAAAAGACACGGTTTCTAGACACATCCAACCGTCGTCGGAGTTCTGGCAATGATTACCAAAAAGTACTATGGGTTGGCTGTGTTTTAACTGCTTATATAGGTTCTCTTTCCCACTTCTTTTTTTTTTTTTATTTTCCTCAAAAGATTTTTTGTTTGTTTGTTTTGCTTTTACAAATCTGTTTTTAATCACATTTAAATTTAGTTGAGAAGTTACCACCGCCACATGAGTAACGTCGCCGCTTCTTCTCCGGTGGTTGTGGATCAGCCCAACGGCTCAGCGGATTCCCCAAAGGCACTACCCCTCACACCAGAAGGTTTAAAGGCACTAAAGATGTCTTTTGTTCAGAGTAAAAACGGTCAGCTGAACTGTTCTGGGGAAAACGGGGTAAGTAAGGAGAGCCCCGATCGGAAGAGTGAGTCTAGTGATGACGAGGACGATCACCACTACCAGGAACGCGCCAAGCGCTGTGTCAATGAATATCTACTCTCCATCGACCAAATAGACACCGGTATAGGCGTGGAAACAGAGGTCCCCGACGGAAATGAGAGACAACAAATTGAAAAATTTATTCAAAATGTGCCAGAGGAGGATTTGAGGGATATGTACGTAGATGTATATGTAGAGTTGATTGAAACGATAAACAGTGCTCTAGTGCTGGAGTGTAAGAATACAGACTTGGATGACCAAATGGCGAGGTTAGAGTATAAAGCGGAGGAGAAGGATGAGGCGTTAGAGTTACTTCAGCTCCAGCTTAACGCGGCAGACGAGTACGCCGAAGAACTAGCCCTAGAGAAGCGGGAAGCGGTGAATAAACTTAGCGAGGCTAAATCCGAGCTGGCACTTATTAGCGCACGTTTCGCCAAGTTACATTCGGATGTTAATGGACAAAGCAATAATGGTAGTTTCTCTGTAAACGGGAATGAGGAACTGAGAGAGGAACTGAAAGTGGCGAATCAAAAAGTGGAGTCCTTTCAATCCCAAATCGGAGAGCTGACATCGACAGCGGATCAACTCAAAAGGGATATAAAGGACTCCGATGAAGTGATTAAGGACTTACAGGAGAAGCTGAAGCAACACCGAAGCAGTGACTCGGTTCATTCGAAAGAAGGTTATAAAGAGCTCTACGAGGACGCCCAAGAAAGAATAAAGTACCTTGAGGACGAAATCATCAAATTAAAGTCGGGAGAGGAGGGTAGTGAGGAGGAGGAGATAGATAAAAACATGCGCGTAGGAATTCAATTGAAGGTGGCGCTGCGCCGTCTTAAAGACTCTAGGAATGAAGTGTCTCGATTGGTAGCCGACTTGAGGGAGGCCAAGGTGCGGATTGAAAAACAGGCCACTGTCGAACAGAAATTGCTGTCGGATATTGGCGACATGAGCCGACAACTACGGACCAAGGAAAGTGAGGAAAAGGATGCTCGAGCGGTGCGACGGTGCGATGCTACCCCACTTCGTAGTAGTACCGCCGCGCGGAACGTAGGAGAGACCAACACGAAAATGGACCTCTCTCTTACCTACTCTGGGAAGGAGAACCCCAAAGAGCCCTTCACGTCGACGACGGAGGCCTTTGACGAGAGCACCAAACGACGTCGGGCGATTATCCTTCGTGCCTTGGAACAGGCCCGTATGAACCGCGAGAAGGGTCGTGAAAAGGAACGCGCCACCCCGACTGCTGACGAGGCAAAGGAATCAGCGGCGAACCCTTTGGTACCACAGCGAACCCTCAGTCCTAGTCCGCCAGAGCGCCACCGAAAAATTAGTAGTGTTCTCCGTCTTAGTGGGAGCTCCGCCGACGTGACACAGTCGTTCAGTAGAACACATGACAGGATGAGAGATAGTCCGTGCCGCGCTGCTAAAGGCACTCCGCAGCGCCGCTCTTCTGTGGGACCTGGACTTCGAGCGTCAAAGATTAGTGCCCAACCCCCTACACCAGTCGGACGTGTTGACACCATACCGAAAACTCCTTTATCCCCGCGTGTTGGTGCTTAAAAGTGGTTCATTTTTTTTTTTTTTGGCTTGCGTTTTTGAACGCAAAAAAAAAAAAAGAAGCAGGGCAGTTTATTAGCTATAGTTTTTTAATTTTAATAATAAGCAGACTTTATTATTAATATTCTCATTTTTTTACTTTTGTTGTTTTACTCTTAAGCTGTTTACAATGTGTTTAGCTCGGTAGAGCCGTGTAACATTTTTTTATTTTTTATTTTTTTTATGACTGCGAATTCGATATGCACAATGTTCGTCTTCATTTTTTTTTTACCTTCCTTCTCACCCTAGTCTACCCCTCATTGTGAGGGTTTTCTAAATGGATGTCACGACACTTCTTGAGGAGGCGTCTCGGGAGTATGAACTTCGCTTATCTCCGGATGGTGCTGATGTTCTCGTTATCCAAGGCGCACTTCACGATTTACTAGAGTGCTGCGTGTCAACCGATACCACGATAGAACGTTGTTTTTTAGATCTACTCCAACACCGTAGTGCTATTTTGCGGCGAGTAACAAAAAGCACAAGTGGTTCGTTTGGTCTGCTGAACTCCTTTTTCGATTTTATGGAGAGTACGCTTGGGGAGAAAGTAACCGAGAATGCAAAAGTGGTGTGTGGTAGCGTTCCTCCCCCACCTCTATCCTTTTCCTGTGGTTGTGAAGTGCTTACCCCAGTGTTGCCTTTAAAAGGGGGAAATATGACGATGCTGACGGGTGCGGCGGGGTGTGGTAAAACCCAGTTGGCCCTTCAATGCTTGATGGAGACTATTGTAAGTGGTATCTTTCGCGGGACGAACCCCAAGTGCGTTTACCTGGTCTCTGAGGAGGTACCGGTGAGCCGTCTAGGTCCGTTAGCACGAGGCAGCATTCTACGCTCGCAATCCCCTGAAGACCTCTCAGTGGAAGCCGTCTTATCCCGTTTACAGATCAAAAAGGTGAGTGACCTGGACGAGCTGTTGTACCTCTTCCGTGATGGCGTGATGGAGTCGGTGTTGGGAGAACGGTCCAGCCCCGGTGTCATCGTAGTGGACAGTATAGCAGCGGCCGTCACCAGTCGCACACTTTCTCAGGACTCCCAAAGTTCCCCCAACGATCAGCGCGAAAAGGTGGAAAAGATGGGGACAGTTTTCCTTCAATTTTTGCAACAGTATCCGTGTGTGGGTTTACTGGTGGTGAACCAACAACGTACTGTTCCGATCAATCAAGCGAAGTTCCTCAAAAGGAAGCGCTGCACTACAGATTACACCGACACATCTGCTTTAGGTCCCCACTGGGCCCATTTTCCGCATCACGTAGTTTCGCTGAGAAGAGTGAAGCACAGTGGACGGCGGTATTGCACTCTTGTGTCTTCGCCCGTGATGGCTCCTGCTAAACAGTTCTTTACCATAAACCAAAACGGTATTTGTGAGGAAAATTAGGCACCCGTACCTCTTTCTCTCTTGCTTTTGCTTTTTTATTTTAATTTATCTTGAATCCATTTTTTTCCGTTTCCAGTACTGTTTCAAAATTCCACTTTTATTTTTGTATTTCATTTGGATGGTTTCTTTCAGCACCAAATAAAAGCCTAGGGTTAACACGTTGCCTTCCCTCTTTCTCCTTTTCTCCTCTTCTAATTTTTTTTTTTTAAACTGTCCATCCTCAAGTTGAAACAAAACAAAATATACTTACCTTTCCCACACATACTTATATATCTATAAATATATTCAAGAGTAATTTATCAGAATGAACAACTCCCGTGTCAAGAAAAGCAGAATTGTCCTAAAGGTCGGAAGCTCTATTTTGGTGGAAAATGAAAAGGTCGTTCTCACTCGTATTCAAGCACTGTGCAAGCTGATTTCTGATTTATCTAGTAAATACGAAGTGATTTTGGTCTCCTCTGGTGCGGTCGCTGCCGGCTACACGGAGGTGCCGTTGGATAAAACAGTAATCCACAACAAGCACGCGCTGGCCTCTCTTGGACAACCACTGCTCATGCACACTTACCATGAGGAGTTTTCCCAGTACGGCCTCCGCTGCGCTCAACTGCTGTTGGGATCTGTCGACTTCGACTCTCGCTCCAGAACCGATCACGCTCTGGCGACTCTCAACGTCCTTTTGGAAAACGGAGTGATTCCCATCGTCAACGAAAACGACGCCACTGGAACTCAAACTGCAATGTTCGGGGACAATGACCGCATGGCCGCCCACGTCGCCTACTACTTTGATGCGGATCTCCTTGTAATTCTCAGTGACATCGACGGCTACTATGACAGCAACCCCCGCGACAACCCCGAAGCGAAGGTGCTCAAGTACGTGGATTACATCCCAGAGGAAGCGCTGACGGAAGTGGCGTCTCCCAACAACGCTTTTGCGACTGGTGGTATCGTAACGAAGCTGAAGGCGGCTTACTTCCTCATGGAACGGAACCGACGAATGTTTCTCACCAGTGGGTTTGATCTCTCGTTGATTCGAGAGTACCTT